>JASCZW010001857.1:0-270206 GCA_034211315.2 Aedes japonicus | reverse complement strand
ACGCAGATTAGTTTTCAACGTTTTGTGATCTTCTAAGTGGTTGTTCAAGAACCACGTAGACCCATTTTTGAAAATCTCAATTCTTATCCACGTGCAAAATTTTGATACATTGCTCTTCTTGCTTCAACGCCATGTTTACAAATGAATAGAAAATGGCAAAAACCAAGTAGAGTCAACATTTCGTACGCATACACCTACAAAATGAGGGGTGTTCTAGTTTATTGAATGCATGATTTGAAAAACTACGTCATATTTAATTCGACCAAGTTTTGACCGTTCCATACTCTATAAGCCGATAGATCACCTGGTGACTTCCCTGTCTTTGGCAGTAGTACGAGAGTCTTCCGCTTCCCGGCATCTGTGAAGACGCCGTCGTGCAGACATCTTTACAGTATTACCCTGAAAATTTCGGAAGCCAGCAAAACAGCCATATTGATGGCCAGATTTGGGATACCATCTGGTCCTGGCGCATTGTTCACCTTGAGCGACTTTGCTATCACAATGACCTCAGCCTTTTTAACCGTCGCCTTGTGCTCCGCGGTGCCGTTGTCATCGCCTTTGTGATTATGGATCTTCGGCGCGATTGTCGACCATCATTTCACCGCCACGTCAGCCTACGGTGGTCTGCGACACTGGAACGCTTGTCATGGGACAAATCTACGGCTGTGTGATGCCAGGGACTCGGGTAATGACTTGAAAAGATTCCCCTAATGACCACCTACAGTAACTCCGGTGATTGTTCGGAAGGAGACGTTATTCCCTTGGTATTGACCATTACCATGCTATAGAAGTCAAACCTCGAAGCAGGCTCCATCTTCAGCGAGGCCTTTTCGTCAACAAGCACCCCTCGTTCTGTTGGCGTTCGATCGCGCTCTAAGCATCCTCCGCGTCTTAAGGGGGGGGCACGTTCTGCGTAGTTCAGCGATTAATTCTGTCCACCAGTTCATCGGTGACCTCCTATTTCTAGATTTGGTTGCGTCGTCCACACGTGATAGTAGTGAAATTAGTTGATGGATTTTCTCAAGTCATTCAAGCTTGAATACTTCATTGTCAAAGTCTGATGTCCTGATGTCATCTACGGGCAAGTTGAGTGAATACTCTTCCTCCGCGCGCTGCCTAGTATTGTGGCCGATATTATTACGAACCGCCAAGTGACCGCTTTCAGTATAGCCATCCTCCACCGTCAGTTGCCTGCGGCCAGGATTGCAGAACGTCACGTCGATGATCGACTCAACTTCGTTTCTGTATTAGGCTCCCTTAGCATCGACGTTCGCCAGGTCTACATCGCGGCTAGCAAAGGCTCCTCACAGGATCAGACCTCTGCGTTGGTAAGGCAATTTCCACTCCAACGCTCAGTTGTTGAAATCACCCGTTATAATCAACGACTTTCGGCAAGTCAACTCCTGTCATGCGGTCGACCATTTTGGAAAACTCGTTAGTCGACCATCGAGGCAGTGTTTAACAGCCGCGGACGAGCACTTCATTCATCAGTTGCCGTTACCGACAGGGATACGGTATGGATTAAGAGCAGAGTCCGCGTCGGTCGCTGATAGCCTTGGCATTTCAACCTGGGCCCAAAATGGTCTCTTCCGAAGCTGAACTGCCGTCTTGGCAATTTTGATTCGGTATAGCTCCTTGGGGTCGTCGAGACCCGAAGCTTTACGTCTCTACGCATGGCCTTGAGGACCTCCGAGTACTTGAACTCTTCGGTCTTAACGATTGGGCCTCGCCGTGGTTCCTCCTCCGTGCCACGTTACGGCGGACCTTATCTTTGGGGGTTCTTTCTCTATATTTCTTTTAAGCACCCTCCACCCAATGGTTTTCCTGGGCCTATGGTTCTCAGGCCAACCCTACCACTTGAGCCGCCCCTGGTGCTTGACTTGTTACTGTTGGTCGGGAAGATGGTCCCACCGACACTACCACGTTCGCGTTGGACTTTGGGTCCTTCATATCAGCTGTTTCTCCGAGTGACGGACTCACACGCTTGAAACTCTGTTACCATGGTGGATGTGGTGAAACCGCCCATGGAGCCGAAAGCGTTTGTCTGCGTGTGCAGACGATGCCGAGAGCTCACTAGCTCTCTCCACAGCCATTAGCTCTGGCCAACCATTAACGAGGCATTTCGCTTGATTAGTAGCGTAGCCTCTAAATTCTCCAGATATTTGCATGTAGCTTGCATGGACCTTCAAAGCTTTAGCAAACTGTGTCGACGTGAAGTCGATTATAACATTCAGCTGCTTAGAGACTACAGTCACTTTGGGAACCGTGTCACGCTTTGTTGCAATGGTGTGGATGTGTCCTGCCCCATCCATCGTCTCTCTTTCTGTCTATTTAAGATGGTATGATTCGAGGTTTGGTTAGCCTCTATTTCATGAGTCCCCTTCAGTCACTATCCAATTCCTCATGGAGTTGTCACTATACCCAGCTAACATTGCCAAAACCATCCAGCTTTGTTAAGTTTTATTGAAGTTTTATGAAAGTCACTAAACATTCAATTTGGTTGTATAATGGCACCAAGAGGTGCCAATAGATTTCGTATTTTAGTCAGTTTTATAAGAACCTACACAGCTTGTTTACATCGATCTTTAAACCTTGGTTTTTCACATTCCTTTCACTCCTATTAAGTTTTGAAATGCCGTTTTAAGACTCATTTATAAAGCATTTCAAAACAATTTTGTTTCCAGTAAATTCATTAAACGGCAAATTAGCATTGAGGGAAGTCACAAAATGAACAAATAGTTTTATAGTAGTCGTTGTGAAGATAAATCAGATTTTTGACAAACTTTCCAATCGCCATATTGAAATGTGACGAGAAGGACTATTGCTGTCAGATTATCAATTGTTGTGTGATTATTCAGAACTTTCTTGTTCACAATAATCCAGTAGAAGATATTTTGCATGATAATCTGAATAATGAAGCTACTAACGTCATCCAAGAAGACGATCATTTTGGCCACGATGATCATAACGATGGGTTCTTACACATAGGAAGAAGGGAGAGGGAAAACATTGTAAATAACTATTTCAATAGATGAAAGCATTGGCATAGCAAAATGATTGTTTTTCAACATATTATTATCCCGCTTTCAGAGTTCAATAAAGAGAATAACCAGCATAAAAGTGATGCTTCTGTTCATTTAATAATAAGCTATTTTTACATCACCACTTCTTGGAACTTTAGGGAACTTGAGGGAAATTCTTCCGAGAACTTCAGGGACGTCCAAGAATTTCAAGAAATTTCTGCAGAGAACTTCAGTAAAGATCTATACAGAATTTCAGGAAAGTTCATCCGAGAACTTCAGAGAATCTGAATAATGAAGGGTCTTCTGAGAATTTCAGAGCAGTTCAACTGAGATCTTCAGTGGATTAAAGGGTGTCCACGATGAAATTGCCACACACAAAATTGATTCGCAAAATTCGAGTTTTCATCCGATTGCCATCAAATTTTCAGGGATTGAGAAATAACTATTAAACTTCATTTTACCATTTTACTCGTATTTTATTTACAGTCCATACGCAAATACCCGCACCTTGGCCTTAACCCCGGCCATAAGATTCTGCACAACCTGTGAATCAACCGTTTTTTGCATGTAAACCCATACTTTCTTCAGTTCCTCGACTGTCTTCACTACATTAGGTCGTTTAAGAAGGTGCTGCTTCATAATCGCCCAGTACTTCTCGATGGGGCGGAGCTCCGGAGTGTTGGGAGGGTTGAACATTTTCGGCACGAAATTGACCTTATTGTCCGCATACCACTTCAGCACGTCCTTGAGTAGTGGCATGAGGCCAAACCCGGCCAGAAGATTGTTGGGACGTTGTGGGCCTTCAGGAGAGGAAGCAGCCGCTTCTGGAGGCACTCCTTTACGTACACCTGTCTGTTCATCGTGTCCTGGGTCACGAAAGGTGCACTCCGCTTCCCGCACGTGCAGATGGCTTGCCAAACCAGGAATTTCTTCGCAAATTTGGACATCTTCTGAGTGCGGACATGCTCCGGAACGCTGAACTTATCCTTGGCCGTGAAAAACAGGTTGCCGGGGATCTGTTTGAAGTTGGCCTTCACATATGTTTCGTCGTCCATGATGCAGCATTCAACTTTCGTCAGCATGTTGAGGTACAACTTCCTGGCACGGGTTTTGGCGGACTTGTTCTGCTTCTCGTCGCGATTAGGGGCCTTTTGTACCTTGAACGTTCGAAGCCCAGCCTTAGTTTTGGCCTTCTGGACAAAACTTCGGCTTAGGTGCAGCTTCTTAGCCCCAACTACGCGGTTGTGATTTTTGGTGTTGTACGGAATACTTTTTCCTTCACTTCTGGGCTTCCGATCGGTGGTCAACCGTTCCTCGAACTGCCTAATCACTCGCGACACCGTGGAATTTGCGATTCCCAACGTTTTAGCGATGGAACGATGCGAGAGATCCTTGTTCTCGTGATGAATGTGCAAGATTTTATCACGCACGAGCTGTTCTTTCGACTTCATTTCCGCGAGTTTTGATCACAGGACTTTAAAACTTGCAGGATGTAAATAATGCACTATGAACTAAATCCACCCAAATTTTCATTAAATTCTACCCAACGGTTAAAAAGTAAGAGCAATTTCATAGTGTGGCAATTTCATCGTGGACACCCTTTACTTCTGAGAACTTCAGGAAAACTCTTCCGAGAACATTAGCGAAATTTTTCTGAGAACTTTAACGAAGTAGCCTAGTACTAAAGAGAAGTTCATTCAGGGAAGATCTTTTTAAAACTTCAGGGAAGCTCTACCAGGAATTTTATGAGAGTTTTGTAGGTAGCTTTAGAGAAGATTTTTTCAGGGAAGTTCTTCCAATAACTTGAGGAAAGTTCTTCCAAGAATTTGAGAAAAGTTCTTTCGAAGAACTTGAAAAAAGTTCTTCCATGAACTTCAGAGAAGTTCTGCTGCTTCTGGGATGCTCTTCCGAGAATTTAAGGAAAGTTCTGCAGAGAATTCTAGAGAAGATCTTTACAGAACTTCAGAGAAGTTCTTCTAAGAACTTCAAGGAAGTTCTCCCAAGAACATCAGAGAAGTTCTTCCAAGAACTTTAGGGAAATTCGTCCGAGAACTTCAGGGAAGTTATTTCAAGAACTTCAGGGAAGTTTTTCCAAGAACTGCAGGGAAGTTCTTCCAAAAACTTCAAGGAAGTTCGTCCAAAAACTTCAAGGAAGTTCTCCCAAAAACTCCAGGGCAGGTCTTCCAAGAACTTCAGGGAAATGCTTCCAAGAACTTCATTGAAGATTTTTCAAGAACCTCATGGAAGTTTTTGCAAGAACATCAGGGAAGTTTTTCCAAGAACTTTAGGGAAATTCTTCCGAGAACTTCAGGAAAGTTATTTCAAGAACTTCAGGGAAGTTCTTCCAAGAACTTCAGGGAAGTTCTTCCAAGAACTTCAGGTATGTTTTTCCTAGAACTTCAGGGAAGTTCTTCCAAGGACTTCAGGAAAATTCCTCCGAAAAAATTAATTTAAGTTCTTTGGCGATCTTGAGACGTTCTTTCAAGAACTTAAGTGAAGTTTTGCCGAGAAATTCACGGCACAGAACACCACATAACATCACAGAACATCAGGAAAGTTCATTCGAAAACTTCAGATCATACTGAAATTTCAATGGAATTCTTCCGAGAACTTAAGAGAAGTTCATCCAAGAACTTCAGAGAAATTCTCTCAAAATCTTCAGGGAAGTTCTCCCAAGAATTTCAGGGATGTTCTTTCAAAATAAACAGGAAAGTTCTTACAAGAACTTTTTTTTTTGTTGGGGCGTAGAATCACTGCGTCCACTGAGTTGAACTTCAGGGATAAGATGTACAAGAACTTCAGGGAAGTTCTTCCAAGAACTTCATGTAAAATCTTCCAAGAACTTTAAGGAAGTTCTTCCAAGATTTTCAAGGATATTTTTCCGAGAACGTGAGGGAAATTCCTCCGAGAATTTAATTGAAATTCTTCGGCAATCTTGGGTCGTTTTTCCACGAGCTTAAGTGAAGTTTTGCCGAGAATTTCATGGCAATTCTTCACAGGGAAGATCTTCACAGAACTTCAGAAAAGAACTTCACAGAATATCAGGAAAGTTTATCCGAGAACTTCAAAGAAGTTCTTACTACAATTTCAATAAAATTCTTCCGAGGACTTCCATGAACTTCTTCCGTGAACTTCGGGGAACTTCTGCTGCAAACTAAAAGGAAACTTTTCCAAGAACTGCATTGAAATTCTTCCGAGAACTTCAGGGATGTTCTTCCAAAAACATCAGGAAAGCTTTTCAGAGAACTTCAGGGCAAATTTTAAGGAGAAACTTCCCAGAAGTTTTACTAAGAACTTCCCTAACTTCCTCTGAAAAACTTTCTAATAGTTCTCTGAAGAACTTCCCTAAATTTTTCCGCAGACCTTCCTTGAAATTATATTAAAACTTTCCTAACGTTATCTGAAAAACTTCCCTTGGAAGAACTTTTCTAAAGTTCTTGGAAGAACTTCCTTGAAGTTCTCGATGGAACTTTCCTAAAGTTCTCGGAAGAATATCTCTGAAGTTGTTGGAAGAACTTCCTGAAGTTCTCGAAAAACTTCCCGGAAGTTCACGGAAGAACTTCCTTTATGTTCTCGATGGAACTTCCTAAAGTTCTCGGAAGAATTCCCTGAACTCTCAGAAGAATTTCCCAAGTTCTCGGAAGAACTTCCCCAAAGTTCTCGAAAGAACATCTCCGAGGTTCTCAAAAGAACTTCCCTGAAGTTTTCAGAAGAATTTCCTTGAAGTTTACGATGGAAGTTCCCTGAACCTTGAAGAACTTCCTTGAAGTTATAGATACAGCTTCCCTGAAATTCTCGAAAAAATTCCTGAAGTTTTTCAAAGAACTTCCCTAAAGTTCTTGGAAGAACTTCCTTGAAGTTTTCGGAAGAGCTTCCCGAAGTTCACAAAAATTCCCCGAAATTCTCGAAAGAATTTCCTGAACTTTGCGGAAGAACTTCCTTGAAGTTCTAGATGGAACTTTCCTGAAGTTCTCGGAAGAATTTCCTGAAGTTTTCGGAAGAACTGTCCTGTAGTTCACGGAAGAACTTCCTTTAAGTTCTAGAAGGAACTTCACTGAAGTTCTCGGAAGAATTCCCTGAACTTCTCAGAAGAATTCCCCGGAGTTCTCAGAAGAACTCCCTCGTAGCTCTCGAAAGAATTTTCCTAAGTTTTCGAAAGAACTTCCCGAAGTTTTCGAAAAAAATCCTTGAAGCTCACGATGGAACTTCCTGAAATATATACCTGAAGTTTTCGAAAGAACGAAGGGGAAACGAAGGATTTTCCCGTTGTTCTGCGAAGAACTACGAACTGCGGAGAAGTTCTGTGAAGATCTTTACTGAAGTTCTGTTAAGAACTCTTGTTTGAAACTCCATAAAAAAGAAGCTAGGTATATGAGTGCATTGTAGTGATGTATTTAACATGAAAAAAGTTTGTTTCCTGAATGAAGGTCAATGACGATTCAAGAACATCTGCATGTTTTCGTTGATTCAAGTTCCCCGAATGACAGGAAGAGCTAGAGCTGAATCTCCATAAACCCTTTCTGCGGGTGTTGATAATGGTGCCGAACTCTTTGAGATCGCATGTAGCCCACTAGCCATTCCGGTACTGCTAGCTGTAATATTCTCATACTCCTCAATCCTCATCAAAGAATTCGCTGTTGGCTTCGTGATAGTCTTCGTCTTCGTGTGGTGGCTCCGGTGCTTCCCCGTTAAATTGCAAATCAACTGAGAGAATCTAATGAAAGAGACGCTAAGTAAAAAGGTGAATAAAAGATAATAATTACACATTTTCATACCGGTTCATTGAAACCCCCCGTCCTGGGTTTCACCATCGCCGTCCAGTGTGTCCTCTTGTATCATAGCAAAGACCATCCTCTCGGGCTCTGAAAGAACGTCTCGTTTATTTTTTACCAACCATGGTTATTTTTAGGTCTTGCCACGAATAGGAGCATTCGGGTGTTATTGTAGCACCTTCCAAAGCATTCTGTGAATTACCCAAATCGCTCTTCTTGTGGTTTTGGAGGCATCTGGCGGAAATTGTGTGAACCATAAATTCTCTTCACTCAAAATCAGGGTTTTCTCTTTCTCTTTGATCGCTTGGAAAGACATTTTGAGAATTTCTTTTCTTGAAGAAATTTTTCATTGATTTCTTCAACCGCCGGAATTCGGCTGCAGGTCCTATCTATGACAGATCCCCTTATGCACCGATTGATTTTCACTGAAAACACAATTCATTCATGATGCAACCTATATTTTGCCATCTCTTGTTACGTCACAAGCACATCACATCAAAGCAAGTGCCTATAAGTATATTCAAATAACTTCATTTGAATGAGCATGAAATCCGAAAACAGGGGATTTCATCAGCATGCCCAAAGACTCGTTCGCTTTTGCTCCCATTGAAGACGACGATGACGACGAGAGGCAACCAAATCTGCTAACAAACCATTCGATTGTTCCACACGTGACTACGGTGGCAGGACAGTGAGTCACAGTTTTATAGGGGGTGAATAATTTTTGTAGCATCTTCGACTCCGCAGCTGACTCCGAGGTCCGTCGTTTGTCTTGCTGTTACCGGGTTTGGTCAACTGATGGATGGACGAATGACTTAACCACGACAACCAACGACATTGTGAACCGTTGTCGAATTGATCGATTGCTCACCAAATGCAAAGAAGAGAAATGTTGCAAGCGGGAAATGCATCAATTCGTCTCCGGGCATCGAGCGGAAAATAAAAGGGGGAAACGTCTTGCCTTTGGTTATTCATATTCTCTCTAGGCTCTTGATCCCATTGAAATCGTTGGCTTGTGGCGGGTTGTGGCGGGGATAAAATGTCACCGCACGACGAGTGTGAGTAAATAAGACCCCGGGCCACAACCGACCGATTGATTGTTGGTGGATTGAATGACGGACTAGCTCTGGCTGACGGCTGGATTCGGAATGACTTCGCGAACTGGTAGTTAGTGTGATGCAATTCGTAATCGACTGACTGACTGACATATGTATATGCCATGACAAATTATGTTTTCTGTGCATATAAATTTTCCCTCCCGACGCACCGACGCAGTGACATTCGATTGACGTGATCGACATTTACATATGCGAATCGAATTGAATTAACATCAAATTATACCTCCAGCTTTCCGATGATTGGGACTGTTGGGCTTCTGTTCGATTGAGAAGAAGGCGAACGGATTCTGACGAAAGATCATGACAAATTGAGTTATTTGGGTTAATAATGGCACTTGTGAATACAATGAGGAAACGAAGCTGAACTTTCCCATCTCTCATCGCTTAACAAAGGAAACCTGTTGCTTTAATCCATCAATGAATCGCCATTTAATGCAACGAATGGCATAATTGATCAACCACGGTGGTTGATTGATAAAAAAAGAAAACCAGCCGGACCGCAACCAACCAACAGCATTATACCATTAAATTCAATTATAATTTTCTTGATCAACTCCGATCGTATCGATTGACGGACGGGTTAGCCAATCATGTTCGCTGAATGAACTGAAACTATGTTCCATTATGGCAGTTAAAGACTTTTGCAACACAAGCCGGAAAATCTAACAACGTTTGTAAAAGTGTTGGTGTAAGAGAAAGAGCCTACCTTGGGAATGGGTTCGATTTTTCTCCCCCCTTCTCGTCTTTTGTGTGCTGCCAACACATTTCCACAAAGAGCTGAAACGGCGGCGCCCGGCTAGGCAGCCTTAATCGATTATCCGCATTTCTTCGCACACAAGATAGGAGGTACGCGATGGGAAGAAATACCCGGCTGGCCATTTTTGCCGCAGCTCGAGCTATCTCCTCCAAATGAAAAGAAAAGAAGAACACGGAGAAACCGGAGGCTGAGGTGCAATTTGAGTAATGTTTCAAATTAAATTCAATTTGATTTAATATTGCGCTTTATCCTTTACACTGGGCATTTCGTGTCTGTGTGCGTATGGCTGTGCGCATTTGCTGCTCCGGGTGGAATGTGCGCTTTACGCGATTTGATTAACTCGATTAACGATAATGATCTCGTTCACTTTAGTAAGTTATTAAATTAAAACAAATAATAGCCAAAGAGTGCCCGCAGGAGTTCAAGGCAGGTTCTGCGCATGGCGGGAAGAAGTGAGAAACTGGAATTAGCTGTTGACGCGGAATGAAGTGATATTAGTGCACTGCAAACGGCACTCGAGCGGGGAAGCGGACTCCGAGAGAGGAGAATAAAAATGCTTTAAATTATCTCCCCTGGACACAGTTTAATGGCTCTGTACGGTTGCGGAATGGCAAATCAAATGGGGTTTTGCATATACATATTATGAATGCAAGGAATTGGTTGCCATTGTTGAGTTTTTATTAAGAAATTTAAGCATTAAGAATATGCAAAAATCAAGCGCCCTGGAAATCCTTAGCAATCATACAGGAAAATATCATGAAAAAATAGATAATAGTACTGACAGTTTGGGAATACATGCTAGGTTTAATAAATTCTACATATATGTTTTATTCTTCACTGATTGAGTACATCATACAAGATCTTCTAATCAGTAAACCAAGTAAATAATGATGATAGTTTTTTATGTACCAAGAATCTAATTCTTGTCCTACAACATTGTTTGCAGAAATAGTGGTATTTGAACGAATGTCATGAGTTTTTTAAATAAATACAGTTTATGTAAAATCAAAATGCTTCATGCAATCGTACCCAGCTAATCAATTAGCATTAGCATACGCAGTAAGTCAACCCTAAATCTGCATTTCAGATGCAACAACCTTTATGTTAGCATTATATCAGCATCTTGAATGCTCGGTTGTAAAGTTGAATTTCAAATGCTATTCAAATGCTTGTAGCCTATAATAAGCATTTTGAACGCAAAATAGCATTAATAAAGCAGTATTATTGCATTGCTATGAAGCAGCCATATACTGGGCCAAAAGCGACATTTATGTTGCATTTAAGGTGGCTTAATTGCTTAAAGATTGCTACATTTAAAAACTGTTACATCAAATGCTTTGGTTGATTTTTTTTAAATTCAATTAGTATAAAATACAGCATATTAAAGAATGAATTATATGAAGCGAGCTGTGCCGCATATACCAAGCTATTGAGCACTGCACACTGGGCTAGGTTCGGGATCTAGTAGGAATTAAATTTATAGCTCTTACAGGTTTCATGCACTGATAATTTATTTTCGTAAATTAGCTTTCACTCTTTTCGCAAATATGGATTTTGTACATAGAACAAATGTCTCGTATATTGTATGAAACATTTATATTGCTTATCATCTAAAAAAAATGCTATCATTACACCGTTTTTGTACAATGCACAACATGAAATTCGTGAAGACCAGCCAATCGCTGCTTCTCTTTGATCGTACTCATAAATTGTTGCTTCTGGGATGGTGTCGAGAGTTAGAACGTCATACACAATAATCAAGTAACTTCTCACGAGTCAACATGGTTTAGTGAGAACAATCACGGACTCAATAATAGCTCATTCTTCAAATACAGGATCGAACCCCATGTCAGAAACATTAAAAAATAAATTGATGAACTCTTCGTGGTTGCGCTTTTTTTTTTTAATTATATTTTGAGTCGATAAAGTAGATCTGTCAGTCGTTCATGCAACCACCTAAAAGGCGTTTCTTTTTTATTGGTAACAAATTACCCGTAGCTCTTTGTATTTTTTCGTAGAATGAACGAATGTGCATTCTGTATCATGAAATGCTTAGTGCTTTTGACAGTTGGTCGTGTGGCATTAAATACGAAGATAGCTTCTTAAAAAGAACAAATCAGTTTCGTTGCAGAAAACAACGAATAGATTTGTTAGTCATACCTTCAATTTCGTAATATAAACGAAATTTAATTTTCAGTGTGAACTAATATGTTGAACAAGGTTTTTTGGTTCATTTAAAGCTACATTTTTTACGTAGGACTACGCCATTGTTTTTTAAACAGGCGTACATTACAAAAAACGCGATGAGATTGTCACGAAACGTGGTCAGATCTTGTGATCTCAATTATTTCTCAAAATATTTTTAAAATTTTTGCACCAACCGATTAGAAATATTTCTACGCATGAACTTCAACAGAGAACATAGTTTATTAAGGCCACATACTGCATAAATTATATGTTCTACCACCCATTGTAGCACGGAAACTAAGTCTGACAGCAATGGGCTCTCCTCTCTGTTAGGCTTGATCAAGATTCAACAACCCCTGATTATCCATATCATGCCATGGTATGAAGGGCCAAAAACGGGTTGGGTGGATCGATAGGCAACATCACTTATACGTATCCACAGGGACTTAAAGAATCTCCTTCCAAAAACAATTGGTCAAAAGATCAAGCTATCTAACATGGACAGGAAAAAGAGCCCTCCCTCTATTCTCAAACTGTTAGCAATGAGGAGTTGGCATTCCCACTCTCCCCATCCAGAGTGCTTCAATCGGGTGCCCTGACGGTCCCTCCCATTTCTATGAAATATTTATATAATAGTGTCTGTATTGATGTTAATGAAAAATACTACAAGCATTCGTATCTATTATATATGATTCGTTGATCCTGAAATGCAAGAAATGTTTTAAATTGATGATGTTGTTTGAGAAGGAATAATTTCTCATCACCATGAGGCTCTAGGAGTAGACAGCACTTATTTTTTTGCTAGAACAAAGTTGTTGAGAGAAAATATTGATAGTTCCGTTAGCGCACGGCAGGCTGTGAAAATTGAATAGAAGTAGATTTTGAAATTGAGTGGAGGGCATTGCGAGGTAGTATTTCGAAACAAGCACACAATCTTTTGCCAAGCATCCCCATGCGGAGTAGGTCAAGGCAGGAACGAATCCACCACCTTGACTGGCAAAAGAATGTGCGCTTCAACGTGCTCATATACTAAAGGTAGCTTAAATGGTACTAACGAACTGTCTATTCACACCCCCATTTTAATTTATTTTAGTTTATTTTGGGCCACATACTGTTGAAAAAATATTTATAAGCCTTGTCTTTAAAAGTATACTACTTCGGCAAATTTGTTACACATCATTTCTTCTGTCTGGAAAATTTAAAAACAAAAATTTGAGCTTAAGGCCTAATTTACGACCTAGAACATCCTGAATATGAAGGAGTTCAAGAAGAAAAAATCAATGCCTCATTCGAAGTGTAAAGCGTTGTTTAAGAATATGGTACATATGCATACGTATTATTAAATCCTTGTTGGTAAACATTAAATATTATTGTATCTTTCTGCAATGTTGTAGTTTATCTAAACTGTCCTTGAGTTCAGAACTTAAGATCTGCATTAACAATAGCTTTTAGACTGTACACAATTACGCTACATATTCAACCATATTCAGTAAATATTTTCGAACGTAAAACAGGAACATTATGAGTACATTAATTGTTATTTTATATATTCTCCGTGCGAGGAGTAACGATTATGATGTTGAAGGAGATGTTCGCTCATCACCATGAGGCACCAAGAGTGAACAACAATGTTTTTGGCTAGAATTGAAAGATATGAAGAGAAAGTTTTTGATAGTTCCGCTAGTGTGCGGCAGGCTCGGAAACATAGCAGATGTTTTAGGAAAATTGAGCGAAAAGGGCATGTGTACAGTGGTACTCGAGACCAACGACATTTTGCCTAACATCCCACTGCAGGGTAGGTTAAAGCACGGACTAAGTCCGCCACTTCAACAGGCAAAAATGTCCGGTTGGAAGACGCTCATGTACCACTGTGGCTTGTATAGTTATTCTAGCGATCTATTGTGTGCACTCTGTTTACTGATGCGCACATGGGAGAAGGAACTCTCTCCTTTTTTGGGTTTGTTTTGATTCGCACCGACTGACGATCACTAAAGTTTTTCTCGTCGTCTCCAACGTAGAGACCTCGAGAGAAACACCGTGAAGCGATGCGATACTGGTCAGTCGGTGCGAATCAAAACAAACCCAAAAAAGGAGAGGTTCCTCCCATGTGCGCATCGGTAAACAGAGTGCATACAATGATCGCTAGAATACTATGCAAGCTACAGTGGTAATAGCGATCTTCCAACCGGACATTTGTCTGTAAGGCGGACTTAGTCCAGTGCTTCTACCCTGCAGTGGATGTTAGGCAAGAATATCGTTGATTCAGTACCACTGTACACATGCACTTACGCTCAATTTTCCTCAAACATCTGCTATGTTTCCGGCCTGCCACACTAGCTGAACTATCAAAACTTCTCTTCATATCTTTCAATTCTAGCCAAAAACATTGTTGTTCACTCTTGGTGCCTCATGGTGATGAGCGAACATCTCCTTCAACATCAACATTATGAGGTAAACTGGAATGACTTTGGTCATCCAAACTATCTTTGAGTTCAGAACATTAGATCTACTATTGTAACAGCAGGTTTTAGAGTGTACAGAGTCATTATATGCATTTGAAAATATCCAATGAATAGTGTAGAAGCGTGTAGAAGACAGCTCAGCTAGACACTCGTTGGTCTTGTGATTTCCCGCACACTTCGGGCAGCATGCAGTTTTAACACACGATGCAGCCTTATGTCCATATTCCGAACAATTGAAGCAGCGCATGACATAATTTGCCTCTAAAACTCTGCATCGCTCCCATCCCAGGTTAACTTGCTTTAACTTCATCAGAGTGTCGAATCCACACGCATCGGTTTCTAGTATGACCGAGATCTGGTTTGATGTGCGCTTTTCATTGCGAATTATACGAATGACTTTCACATCCAATAAGTTTGCACCCAGATTTTGTTGTTTCAGATTGGAAACCAATTTTTCTTCACTCATCACCTTTGAAAAACCGATGATTTTAATTCTTGGCTTCAGAGGTTTTTGGATGTCGATGGTATACTTCACTGATAACATATCAGTAGCAGCCTTGACGGGCTTCAGTGCTTGATCCTTATTTTCACATCTAACAGCAACTTCGCCAGACTCTCTGAGATGCAATTCTTTTACTGCGAACTCAATCGGATCAAATTTTTTACATATATCATGTTTAGTTGTTTGAGCATGTTGTGATTGTTTCGGTTTAAACAGAACGGTTTGTTCCATCTTCATGACCGTGCTAGACTTTTTCCGCGGGGAACGAGGTATCTCAGTATTGCTACAACCGCACAAACAAAACTGACGATTTACTATCAGAACGTACGAGGCCTGCGTACAAAAATTGACGATTTTTACCTTGCGGTCTCAGAATCACACTACGATATAATAGTCCTCACTGTGACTTGGCTCGACGACAACATTTATTCAGCGCAACTTTTTGGAAGCTCTTATAATGTATTTAGAAATGATCGAAATCGTCATAATAGCAAAAAAATACGTGGTGGTGGTGTGCTTATTGCCGTTTCAACTCGGCTAAGCTGCTGCATTGACCGTACTCCAGTTGGCAATTCACTAGAACAGCTTTGGTTGACTTTGAAATTGTTTGATTCGCAAATTAGCATTGGTGTGTTTTATTTAATCTGAATGGACTGAAGCAAATGAACGGATTGTTGAATAGAAATAGTCGAATTCTTGACCTAGCGCTCGTCACGGATTCATTAATAGGGCAATGCAAGTTACATGAGGCTATTGAACCACTGACTCCAATAGACACTGATCATCCTGCCTTTCTTCTGGAATTTGAAATGCCAACTCTACCTATTTTTGAACAGTTTTCAAACGAATCAGAGCTACACTACAATAAAGCTGATAATGAGGCGCTGACTGAAGTATTGTATCAAACGAACTGGTTAACCCTGGAATTATCACCGAACATTGACGAAGCCGTGAATCATTTTTCCCGTATTATTAACGATGCGTTAGCGCATCATGTCCCAACACGCAGTCCTGTTTCAAAACCACCTTGGGGGAATGCTCGTTTGCGGCAACTCAAACGGATTAGATCGAGAACCCTTCGGAATTATCTCAGAATACGTTGCCCATTCTCCAAGCAACAATTTACACGTGCCAGCAATAACTATCGCCTCTGCAACCGGTTTCTTTACAAACGTTACTGTCTACGTACACAAAACAATCTCCGGAGAAATCCCAAACAGTTTTGGACTTTTGTTAGATCCAAACGGAAAGAAAACGGTCTGCCCGTAGAAATGTTCCTGAGAAATGATGTTGCTCGATCATCTTCAGACAAATGTGAACTTTTTGCTACTCATTTCAAAAGTGCATTCAACACTGCCACCTCATCCTCTGAACAGGCAGCAAATGCGTGCAGGGATACACCAAGGAATGTGTGTGAGTTAAGAAACATTGTTGTCTTCAGATGGAAATTCAGATGGAATTCCATCCTGTGTTCTGAAACGATGTTCAAACGTATTGGTCCATCCGTTGGCAATACTATTCAACATTTCTTTGCGAGAAGGCAGATTCCCAACGAATTAGAAACTATCCGTTATGTTCCCTGTTCACAAAAAAGGAGATAAACAGAATGTGAAAAACTATCGAGGCATTACCTCATTGTGTGCTTGTTCCAAGGTGTTTGAGATTGTCATCAATGATGAGCTGTTTTCCAGCTGCAGAAATTATATATCAGCTGACCAACACGGATTTTACCCCAAGCGATCAGTTTCTACAAACCTTGTGCAGTTCTCCTCATTTTGCTTGCGTAACATAGATGCCGGTTCACAAGTTGACGTTATATATACTGACCTGAAAGCTGCGTTCGACCGAGTTGATCATAGGATACTTCTTCTAAGGCTTGACAAATTGGGAATCTCTGGAGATCTTATTACATGGTTTGAGTCATACCATACGAATCGTCGGCTTTGCGTAAAAATAGGATCTGTAACATCGGAGTTTTTCCAGCGTTTCGGGCGTTCCACAAGGGTGTAACTTGGGCCCACTTCTTTTTTTCTATTTTTATCAACGAACTATCAGAAATAGTGCCACAGGGATGCCGTCTCTTCTACGCGGATGATATAAAGATATACTTTATCGTGAAGTGCATCCAGGATTGCCATACATTACAGAAACTAACTGACCGATTTGAAGAGTGATGCACTAGAAACATGTTAACGATTAGTATTCCTAAGTGCAATGTAATAACATTTCATCGGAAAATTAACCCAATCAGTCATAACTACAGCATTCGCAGCCAACCTCTGGTTCGTGTCGATCACATACGTGACTTGGGTGTTATCCTTGATACTGGACTCACATTTCGGCTCCATTACGATGGCATCATCGCAAAAGCCAATAGACAACTTGGATTCATATTTAAATTGACTAATGAATTCCGTGACCCTCATTGCCTTTGGTCTCTCTATTGCGCCCTACTTCGCTCAATTTTAAAGTCAAGTGCAGTCGTATGGTGTCCATATCAGGCCATCTGGATAAACAGAATTGAAGCAGTACAAAAGAGATTCGTGAGACATGCCCTCCACTACCTTCCATGGCGAGATCCCACGAATTTACCACCATATGAACAACGATGCAGACTAATAGGACTTGATACATTGGAACGTAGGAGATTCTCTGCACAAGTTATGTTCTTGGCAAAAATCCTATTAGGTGAAACTGATGCAGCGGAAATTGTAGCACAACCCAATTTCTACGCACCTGAGAGGACCTTACGACAGCGAAGTTTCTTATACCTTGATGCCCGCCGCGCCGAGTATGGTCAACATGACCCCATCCAATTCATGGTGGCAAGATTTAACGAAGTTTACCACTTGTTTAACTTCAATTCTTCCGCAACTGAATTTCAGCACAGATTACTGACCCGATGACTTCTACAATGATGCTTGCACCGTCACACGCCGATTTGCCTTTCAAACGATTTGTTTCCAACCGATATGGACATAGTTCTAAGTATTAATTTTTTTTTAACTTTTTGAATTGTATTTTATTTTGTTCGACCTTTTTTTTAATGTATGATCATGTCATGAAATGTTTTGCTGAAAAGATATGAGGTTTTTACGCCCAATTCAAACGGGTTTTTCCTCATCGGTGAAAGTTCATGAAGGCACCAAGCCAGATGATGAAAATAAATAAATAAATAAATTATGCGAAAATCTTTGGATATTCTAGGTCATCCAAACTGTCCTGAAATTGAAAACATAAGATCTAAAGTTGTAACATTTATTTTTTAGGCTATTTAAAGTGATCATATCATATGTATTGAATTATATTCTGTGAATATTTTTAAAAGTCTACAGTCATAATTTTATAACTTTATGATCCTCTAGGTTGTATAAACTGTTATGTAATTTTAAACTTTAAATCTGCGGTAGTAACAGCAGTATTTTAAGCTATACAAAGTAACGTCACGTGAATATTTTTAAACGTAAAAATACACAAGAAGATAACTTTGAGATGATCTTTGTCATCCAAACTGTCTTGTTGTTCAAAACTCAAGATTTAAAGTTGCAACAGTAATTTTTAAGCAATACAAAGTTTCAATAAATATTCAAACTTGTTCAATTAATATTCTTAAAGGCAAATCATAATATGGCAAAATGACATCTGCTAGGTCTTCCAAACTATCCTCGAGATCAGAAAGTACGACCTAGAGTTGTAATAAAGGTTTTTGGGCTATGCAAAGCTAAGATGTGTATTGGAAAATATTCGTTAAATGTCTTTAAGCCACGAGACAATCTTCGGATGTTCAAGGTTATCCAAACAATCCTGAAGTTCAAAACTAAAAATCTACAGCTGTAGCTGTAACGTTCTGGTCTAAATAATGTAACAATATGTATTTGACCAAATGAAGTGAATCTTGTTCTTCTTCTTCTTCTTATCTTTATTAATAAGACTTTCAACCGGAGGCTGGTTCGTTTCTTAACTGAAGTAAGTCTTTGGAAGGTAAACATATACAGGGTGTTCGGTTCCTTGGTGCAAATATTTTAAGTGGCGATAGAAGATTATATTTGAAGAAAAAAAATGTTCTACGCATATGATCAAATCTCAAAAATCACTGAGTTATTAAACTTTTTCTGTTTTGGTCTATGCTTGCCAGAAATTGGCTCTAACTCTAAAACTATGCCATCAAACACAAAACTGTTACTTTCATCGGATATTTTGGTAAATTTCCAATTTAATAGCGTCCTTTTTACTTTCAGTAAGTTGCATTTAGACACATTTCAGGGATAAACGAATCTAAAACTTTTGTTTTTCTACGGATTTTCCCTTATTATTTCAAAAAATACGTAATAAAGTTTATTGTTTTGTCTAACCAAAAGATGCCTCTCAAACCGCTCTACAACTCTCTTTTTGACACCAACTTTCTATCTTGTTTAGTTTTGTCGGAAATTTGTACTAAACACATCTGGTTGGGTCGTTAATCAACGGTTGCGTAAAACACGAATTCAACCCACCGTGCGTTGCTGTTGACGTCTGTTTGCAGCGCGCATATACACTTGATCGCCACGTGGAGTGACGGTATGAAAGAAGAAAAATCTAAACAGAAATTTACAGCTGGCAGAAAACAAACATGTATTCTCCAGAAGAGCTGGCGGATATTCATCTCTGTTACGGTTTTGCCAACTGTGTGGCAACGAGAGCCCAACAAGAATATGGACGCAGATTTCCCAACCGTCGACTGCCAAACGCAAGTATGTAAAAATAATACAAGTGTGTAAGATGTTTAGTTTGTAAACATTACGTTGAGACAGGAACCTTCACGTCTACACACCGTCGGTTCCGGAATGGAACGTTATTTTGGACTGCAACTCAAGCCGACCAGCCCCGCCGGTCGCTGACGCTGGCCATGGAGGAGAGAATTTTAAGAACTGTGAGAAACGATCCCAAAACCAGTACAAGGCGAGTTGCAGCTCAGTTACCGGTCTCTCACCGGAGCGTATGGAACGTTTTAAACAAAGAGAATATGCATCCGTTTCATACGCTGCAAGTTCAGGAGCTTCTGGAAAGAGATAAACCACTCCGGCTTGAGTTCAGCAGGATTATGACAGCGAAAAGGGATGAGGATGCATTTTTCTCGAAAAGCATCCTTTGGACGGACGAGTGCACCTTACCCGTGCAGGATACTTCAATATCCACAATGACCACACGTGGGCAATTGAAAACCCAAGAGTGGTCAAAGAAACAAGAACACAGTACCGGTTTTTCGTTAATGTGGGCCGGTATAATTGACCGACAGCTCATCGGGCCGTACATTATCGAAGGTTCGCTAAACAGTGTGAAGTATTTGGAATTTTTAGAGAACGAGCTTCCAATCTTGCTGGAGGATGTCCCACTTGCTGTGAGACGGCGCTTGGTGTTTCAACAGGACGGAGCCCCACCTCATTCCACAAATGCGGTAAGACATTTTCTGAACGCCAACTATCGGGAACCGTGGATTGGACGGAATGGGCCGATTCCCTGGCCCCCAAGGAGTCCGGATTTGACTCCCATGGACTTCTTTTTATGGGGGTGCATGAAGGAAGAGCTGATTGACCGAATTTTTATTGCTGCCCGAAAGATACAAGAGAAAATGAATAATATTAACCTTGTGGAAGAGACCGGAAGGAGGATCATGTACTGCATCCAAGAAAACGGAGGACACATTGAGCAACTATTGAAATAAATTTATGAAAGAAACGAAGATCAGTGTTTTAATTTGAATAATCATTGGAAAATACCTAATTAGTTCAATGAACAAGTTCAATGTACAATGGTATCGAGAAAAAAGGACATTTTCAATTTTCATCATGCGTTCAATTGAACCGTCCGCAGCATTGTTTTTTTTTGTCACACTTTTCATACCGTCACTCCACGTGGCGATCAAGTGTGCTATGCGCGCTGCAAACAGACGTCAACAGCAAAGCACGGTGGGTTGAATTCGTGTTTTACGCAACCGTTGATTAACGACCCAACCAGATGTGTTTAGTACAAATTTGTGACAAAACTAAACAAGATAGAAAGTTGGTGTCAAAAAGAGAGTTGTAGAGCGGTTTGAGAGGCATCTTTTGGTTAGACAAAACAATAAACTTTATTACGTATTTTTTGAAATAATAAGGGAAAATCCGCAGAAAAACAAAAGTTTTAGATTCGTTTATCCCTGAAATGTGTCTAAATGCAACTTACAGAAAGTAAAAAGGACGCTTTTAAGTTGGAAATTTACCAAACTATCCGATAAAGGTAACAGTTTTTTGTTTGATGGCATGGTTTTAGAGTTAGAGCCAATTTCTGGCAAGCATAGACCAAAACAGAAAAGTTTAATAACTTCGTGGTTTTTGAGATTTGATCATATGCGTAGAACATTTTTTTCTTCAAATATGATCTTCTATCGCCCCTTAAAATATTTGCACTAAGGAACCGAACACCCTGTATAAGTAGATATCATGGGATAACCTATAACACCTAAAACACATTCAGTGAATCATCTGTAAGGTCACCAGTCATTATCCGAGTTACTTGGGATATTCAAGTGATGTGATGTGATGTGATGTGGTAGGGAGCCACTACCAGTGCAGGACTTGCTATGGTTCCTTCCAATAGCAAGATCAAACTATACATACCTGTAATCCTCACTATTCTATTGTATGAAGGGTCAAAAACGGAGGTGTGGATCCTAAAGCAGAAACACTTACACGAAACCCACGGAAAGGATAGAGAATCTCCTTCCAACGAAACGCTCTTATTACAGGACATGTACAGTAAGCAACACACATTAGGATTTCCGTCTAGTAGTTTTTAAAAATAGTTTTAGCAAACTCACTGTAGACTGCCGGAAGACATTTAGCCCTTCGCTGATCGCGATCAGCGATTTCCATCAAGGAAGATATAATTGTCATCCATGATTTGGGCCAAAAGGCCATGAATCCCTCATCCAGCCTACACTTCGTCTGACACCCTGTATTCCTCCCTTACCCTTTGTTATTGAATGTATGTATGATATGTACGTTACAGAATATCATATATGTATTTGAAAACTATATCTGACATCCTCTGGTTTGTAACTGAAAAACAAAAATTAGGTATATATCAGTATCTTATTAGTCCTGAAAGCCGAGAACCAAAATATCATTCCAGTCAACAAGGATAAAAAGTCAATATAACTAAAGATATTTCATTATTTTTGTGAATCAACAGATTATTTTACAAGACATGTTCTGAAAAGTTGTCTTTCTGCCGTTCTAGTTACAAAGAAAAGGTAAATGCAAAGCTGAAAAAAGCATACAAAATATTGTGCACTTTTAGCTTCGAGTCTTGACAAAAAATCCCTACTGGGCCATTGGAGCACGTCAAGCCGGCCAGTTCCGCCCAAGGGAGTATCTGGGGATAATCAAGTTCATGAAAACTGACCTAGAGTTCAGAACTTAAGATGTACAGAAGTGGGCTTTACAAATTTACGCTAAATTTGCAAACATATTCAATGAATATTCTGAAACGTCCACAGTCATCAAAGGATAACCTTGTTAATTTCAGGTCATTCAAACTTTCCTTCAAAATTTAAAGTCTACAATTGTAACAGTAGCTTTATGGATTCTACAATGTTAAGTTAGTTTGTTTGGCATAGGATAACCCAAGATTATCTCATAATGTCTATTGTGGAAGACCAAGGAAATTTATTCTATAACGGATAAAACTACTGTTACAACTGTAGATCTTAAGTTCCCCAGGACTATTTTGACGACCTAGCATATCTTTGAAAAAATATGTCCTACTTCTTTTCTGCCGTTTCTATATTATTAGCATCAAATCGACGCCTGCACTAAATTAGGCCTGAAAGGGTTAATTCAAAGAATATTGCATTGTACAATCAAAATGGCTAACATTTAGTTGCGTAGTCCTACGACATCATTTCAATCAACTCAATGGGGCTGCACCCTGTTGTTTTCTTTCAGCTGAACGGTTGTAGCAACATTTGTTCCTAACAATCAAGCTACTAAATTTACTAAAATTTCCTTCATTTTTTTTTAAATAGACGAATACAAGATTAAACGACTGAACTAAAAATTTCAATTGATCTTGTAACTATCGTCATCTATCAACTGAATCGAATTATGACCGTTTGCTGTTTTTAGAAAAATTACTCACCAATGTTTCAAAAATCACCCGTTTGCAAGGAATAACAATAAGTCAAGTTAATTTTAGAGATATACTATAAACTTTTTAAAATTAGAATCATTTAATTTTTATTAAAAGTATACTAAAATATTTTTGTTTTTATGTGAGAATTTACCTCTGGATATCATTTAAAAACGCTTATTTTGTCGTTTATATTTATATGCAAAGTATTTCTTAAAATTTTCTATCGTGAAATGTGATCAGCATTAGAATAACTTCCCCTGAAAATTCATGATTGGTATCAACTGAATTGAGGAAAATAGACTTACCCATAAACTAAACACCAAATATGTCATGCTCGAAAAATATGATGCCAAACGTCAGCTTATTCTCACATTATGGCACCCTGGAAATGCCTATGAATATGTTACATTTCTCGTAACATGATAAAAATCTTATTGTTTAGTTTTCATAAAATAATGCAAAGCACTCCGAACAGCAAAAAAGAACCCTGAACGTAATCGCCGTTGGGCCACTCTGAACGACAGTCTACATTTCAACGAACAAAGTGGCTGATCCTGTGACAGTCAATACCCGCTCAGCAGCAACAATCTTATCAAGCACGGCTCACAAACTGCTGCTGAATGTAATAAATAATTCAAAAATCTCCGGGCCCCATCCAACCAACCGCAAACGGCAAGGAAGGCAACCACCAACCGAAGCAGTTTTCAATTTAATTTCCATACAAATGCAGCAAAATTTATTGGTTGATTGTTTTCGGTTTCGAGATGCATTTCTTCTGCTGAGCGTACCGGATGGATCAGGCCGCGATATGTGATGTCGTGTCTCGTCGCAGCCCGAACGATCGACGACGTCGAGATCGAGATTCTTCCCGGGTTGTAGCGAAATGCACACAAACAACTCAGCGAGAACGAGAGACAGAGAGGCTTCCTTTCAAAATCACACACAAACGATTCCTGGCTGCGCCTGACAGCCCGTTTGACGACACACTTGGCAACACGGGAAGAGGGGCGAAAGTTGTGGGATCTGATCGGTCGTAGATCACCCTCCCCCAATATACCGACAACGACAACAACGACAGCAACGATCAACGACACACAGAGTTGTGGAAAAGCAAATAATATTCATCGATTTTCCTTTGCCATCATCATCTTCCACCGGCGAGATCTGCGCAGTGATCATTGTCTTGCCGATCTCCGGAGGTGGATCGTGACCACAAACCAACTTCCAATAAATAATGCTGTAAATAAATTATTTAATTAACTATCACTTGGGCGGCTCAAAACTAGACAGGATCGAACCCCCGTGAGTAGTAAATAATTGGAAGACACGTTCGGTTGGTTAACCGTTACGATTGATGTGTGTTTGTTTGATTTACTCCCATATGGAAAGGGGAACGTTGATTTCATGGCGAATGGGAATTCCGTTTTCTATTAATGACTTTTTTTCGATTTATTTATTTTGACTTTCAGGATACCGAGAGAGTGCATTCGCGTACGCAGTTGCTTCCGCCGGGGTCACGCACAGTGTGGCGCGTGCCTGTGCCCAGGGAAGGCTCATCTCGTGCGGCTGTGATCCCTCGGTCAATCGGAAGGGAATGACCAAGTCGTTGCGGGAAAGCTTGGAGAAGGAAAAGTTACGCTTTTTGGATGCCATCAACGAGAACAGCATCCTGGTGGACGATAGTTTGAAGAAGCTGAAAACCAAACAGGCAAGCCGCTGGAAATGGGGTGGCTGCTCGCACAATATGGCCTTCGGGGTGGAATTTTCCGAACTGTTTCTGGACACGCGGGAGAAGGGCGGTGACATCCAGTCACAGATCAACTTACACAACAACCACGCTGGGCGAAGGGTAAGTTTGAATATAATGTAAGATAGCGTTGTTAATTGACAAAATTTCAAATAAAACCAATTTAAAGTGACCTGAGATCATTTGAAATGGACCTTAACATAGTAGTCGGAAACCTAAAATTCTAAATCCAGGAAAAAATTTCCACTAAACATATAGCCCTACTTTAAGCAAAGTAGATTCCTCATGCACCCATCGTCCCGGAATTTGGTGCGTTTGATTGTACTGAAATTCTGGATTTGGCCTACTCGGTGAGATAGGCAATAAATAATGCTCCTCATTATTGGTACAGCATATCTAGGATCAAGCAGATCGGTATCACACCCAGTATCGTTCATACTGTTGGTATAAATCGATTCAAATTGGAAATCAGTACTCATATATGATTTTTTTCTAAGACGTCGCATGAGTTCTGTGTATCGTTAACTAAAATACGCCGGGTGGTTTAGCTAATTGCTTTTGAATTGAATTTCTTTAATCTTATCATTCAAACCATCAGTTGAAAGCATTAAAGCGCTTTGGAATTTCGAGTACTGCATACAGATGGTTTGAAAGCTATTTGTCTGACAGAACTCATAGGACGGTTTTTAATGATTCTGTTTCCAGTCCCGTGGGGAATAACCTAGGTGTGCCCCAGGAAAGTGTATTAGGGCCCCTTTTGTTTATTATGTATATTAATGACATGCGACGTGTTTTGCAATTTTGTGACATTAATCTGTTTGCAGATGACACTGTGTTGTTCATTGCAGCTAAAGATTTAAATGAAGCCGTTACCCATTTGAACGAAGATTTGCGTTTTCTAAGTAGATGGTTGAATTGCAAGCAATTGAAATTGAATATAAGTAAAACTAAATTTATGGTAATTTCACAGAATCGAGTAAATGAGAATTTCTCACTTGTTTCAGTTTGTTTCCTCGATATTTGTGTGATCGAATTGAAAGAGGAAGTGATTTTCATAGGTATAATACTAGAAACGCGGATGAAATAAGAACACCGAATTTCTGGACATGTGCTTCACAAAACTCATTATATTTTAAAGGAATAAATGTTTTCAATTCAATGCCAAGACACATTAAACATGCACCAACACTTTCAGAATTTAAAAGACTATGTATTTCGCACGTTAAAACTGTATTCTGAGCAGCAAGCGAAATTTTTTTTTCAAATATATATGAAGATTGTACCTGACGATGTTTTACTATTATAAAACGGATTATTTTGTGTAGACCATTTCATGTACATTTATGTTGCTTTTTTTTGTAAAAATGAAGAATGTATCTGACGAAGTTCTTTACAAACGGATTATAATGAGTTGGCTATTTTATTTTTTAAATTTTATTATTTCACATTTACAATACTACAATACTCACTATTTTGTTCGTCACAGTGATGATGATGGAAATTTGTGTAATGTTGTGTTAGTTTAAAAAAAATAATAAAGAAAGTAGTCTACAATTGTTTAAGCCTCGCGCGCGGTATACAGATATGAACTCGTCAAACAAATTGGCCTTTGATGCTTTAGATTGTACTATGAAATAGTAGCGAGTTGTCTGGCTGAATGTCGAAGAATTCTTCGTCAATTTTTTTGTGGTTGAAAGTATTGCCGATCCAGGATTTTTTTCGGTTTGGAAATTTTCTCGATCTCCCTGGTTGGGGATATCCTTGGTCAGCCCAAAACTAAGGTGGTGGTTCCATTAGTGTTGGAACCTCATTGACTCTGTAGCGGGCAAGATCGGATATTGGCATGCCTTTTGATAATGTCCTTTTACTGGATTCTGTGATCTGAATTGCAACAAAATTTCCTGATCGCTGGGAATACTTGCGAACTTTTGTGGTAAACATCAAAGTTTTTCACGATTATGTCGCTGTGAAGCAAATGGATACTTTTGAAGAAATTTATATCTGTAGATGAAATCAGTTCGTTTTTTTTGCATAACTGGTTTTAATGAATTGTTACCAAATTAATTATCTTAGAGATAAAATCGTCTAGCTCAAACCTTTGTAGGGGTAAGGGCGGAACCATCATCATCATCATCATCATCATCATCATCATCATCATCATCATCATCATCATATCATCCCATGGTCCCAATAGCATCCTTGTTGTTGGTTTAGACCGGTACTCAAATTTAGATCATTCATTGTGCGCACCTTAATAGCTAGTTGAATAGAAAATTAACCGGCATAACTCGATATAATGCAACTTTATTTTTTTAACGATGGTTAGCAAGTTTGAAAGAAAGTTGTGTGATGGGCATTCCTCAGATTTGGAGATTTGATTGACCTCCTGACCTCCATTTACATCCATCAATACTGCTCTAATTGCCCTTGTAATGGCTTGAAGAGGTGTTTTAGTGACTTGATTTCCGAGCTAAAGGATGTACGGAATCAAATTGCACCACTTTTAAATGGCTGTAACTTTCTACCCGTTGGGTATTTTCTACTGAAATTTTTAGTGAAATTAGTTCAATGTGTATTTGTTTACGCTGTGTAAGTTTTACTAGCAGATATGCAATCGTTGCGAAGATAGAGTTGGAAGAACAGCAGCGGCGCAAAGAAATTTTGCGCACGTACCTCGAAAATCCGAATCTTTCTCATCGTGCCAGAACGCTGGGAATTATACATTCTACGGTGGCTCGTGTTTTAAATAGGCACCACGAACGTTTGACCATCGATGGGAAAGAAAAAAGTGGCAAAAATGGATCTCCGTATAGTGTTAAGGATCACAAACGGGTAGTTCAAGCTTTCAAGAGGAATTCCAACAGTTCAGTTTGAGATGTGGCAAAGAAACTGAATCTAACCACAACTTTCGTACAAGATACGAAAAAAACGTGAAGGACTACACACGTACAAAGTCCACAAAGCGCGTAATCGCGATGGATGGCAGAATACGGTAGGTAAAATACGTGCACGGAAGCTCTACACCCAGATGTTGACGAAACCACATTGCCTCGTTATGGATGATGAGACGTATGTAAAAGCAGACTTCCAGCAGCTTTCGGGGCTCCAGTTTTTCACTGCTCATCATAAATTTAATGTCCCTGAGGACGTTAGAAAGCAGAAGATGTCAAAGTTGGCCAAAAAATATATGATTTGGCAAACAATTTGCTCGTGTGGAAAGCGGAGCACCCCATTCGTGACAACTGGAACGGTCAATGGACAGGTGTACCTAAAGGAATGCCTCCAAAAGCGTTTTTCCAAAAAACTTTCTCTTCTGAGGTCACACAATGATCCTACGATTTTCTGGCTGGATTTAGCCTCCTGCCATTACTTGAAAGAGGTTTTAGAGTGGTACAAGGCTAAGGAGGTGAATTTTGTGCCGAAGCATCTCAACCCCCCAAACGCATCGGAACTGCGGCCAATTGAAAAGTGCTGGGTCATCATGTAGCAGGCACTTTGAAAGTGAAATCGAAGGAAGATATGAAGAAAAAATGAATTGCCACGCAAAAAAAGTTGGTCCAAATGTTGTACAGGAGCTCATGAGTAGTTTAAAGAAGAAGGTTCGTGCATTTGGATATGAAATTAAAATTGAATAAAACAAACATGGGAAAATATTTATAACATATTTTATTTTACTCCCTGAAAGTTTAAAGATGATTGGTTGAACGAGCGAATTTTGCCGAATATTTGTGTGTATCGCTATTTGATTCCGTACACCCTTTACACGAATAGGCTCGAAAAACTCAACCAAACCTTTTGATTCAATTTCGTTTTGTTGAAAGTGGATTCACTTAAATTTGGATAAATCTTGGTAGATTGTAAATTCGACAACATCCGAATGGTTCAAGTTGATGATGCTTGTCGACTTGTATGTTTCAGTAAGATATTGTGACTAAAGTGAGTGACTAAATTCCCGACAAAATTGAGAAATGTAACGACTCCATCTCAAATCAATTAAAGAGGACATTTATCATTCCAAGCAGACGTACTCAAAATATGATTTAGTTCAGTACAAACTTATAACTTTTATAATATGTCTTTCTACGTCACCCCGTTCGAGCCAAATCAAAATGAAGATGAAGTTAAGAAGCATGTTATGGACATCTCTAACGCACAGCCAGCCCTGGCTAAAGTACCTAAACTCGTTTCCCGCGGAAAGATCTTTTGTTCTTGTCGTTCAAAGTAACCGTATGCAAAACAGTATCGAGTGTGGTTGGTGGAACTGGCCTTCGGGGATTTTGGTACGATTGTTCGAGCCAAACCAAAAAAAACGGATCAGCTGTACGTCTACGTCTTCCGAACTCGCAGTAAAACATCACATTTCATCTCCACACCCGGAACGCACAGAACTCAGAATTATGGAAGCCCCGGAGCCACCCATCACGGTCCAAACCATGCAGCCTACGCTCATCAGCCTCGATTCAAACACGAGGTCTTGTGTTTGGGTCTGGTGAAACGGGCTTCCAACCTGTGCTCTCAGACAAGTACACGCAATTCAAGAACTTTATTCGCTCGTATGATGTGCAATCGAACAGAACATGGAATGTTATCGTCAATTGCATATCATCACCTACTCAACATCAACACCAAGCTTCGCCGTCATCGGAATCCTTCGTTCAGCACCGGGGATGCACGCCTGCTAGTCATACGGAAGCCTCTAATCCCCACATCTCAGTCGTGCCATTCTTGCCAGCGTTCAACAGTGATCCCGGTCCTGGGTTTGAGTGTGGTAACGGAGTATTCCAAACCGTCGTCGCAGGCGTTTCCAGCCAACTATTGCATGCTGATCTTTCACCAACGGAAACTACCATCATAGCGCTATTTACCTTCCCCCAAACTCATGTGTCGACCATTATTCTGCTCACACCAACGCAGTGCAGCATGTAACAAATTTTGCATGATCAGCAGCTATTATGTCTCTTGGTGACTTTAACTTGCCAAACATGCATTGTTCCGCCAGTTAACCGGAGCATGGCCATGGTGGACGAAAACATGCGTGTAGGCATGTTTTTGAGTTTTTTCTTAGTTTTAGTCATCAATTCCTTCTCAGTTTTCGTGAAAAAATTATTGAAGTAGATCTGACGTTTCAGGTTGGCCCAGAAATTCTCGATGGGACGCAGCTGGGGGACGTTGGGCGGGTTCGCCGACTTATGTACCACATCGATATTTAGCCGCTCCAACTCCAGATCCGGCCAGAACACCGCGTCTTCGCCCTTATGGTTTTTTTCGATGAACTACGCAACTTTCGGCAAGCACTTTGTACTTTAAAATACCCGGTTCACGGCCAGTCCGGAGCGAAGAGAGCAGCTTTTTCGACATCTGGTTCTTGGCGAACGTGCCGAAATGAACTTCACCTCAGAGTTCACTTCCTTCGTAGGGGAAGTAAAATACGAAGTTCCTTGCAGGCGTTGCCATCCAGGGTGAGATAGGTCTCGTCACCACCGCCACGTCGCGATTCGCTGGAAAAATCGAGTTGACTATCTTATTCAGCTGCTGCCGCTGCGTCATTGCCTGCAGCTCCGAAACCACATCCTGACATGTATGTTCATGTTCTCCAGATACTTTTTCACTGTTTGGCCGGTTGAACCGACCTCCCGGCCAAGCACACGCAGCGATATAGCCACTTTTCCCTCGGTCTTCCTTAGTATCCTTTGGAGCTCCTTGTCGCTCAGGGTCGCTGCTCTGATTTTTGTCTAATAATGCCACGATGTTGTAGATGCCGGAGCTGGCGTAGCCAGCCTCTACAAATTGCTGCACGATGTCCGTTTTCGGTGCGATGGGGTGCCGTTTTTTGAACGCGCACACTTCTGAACGGAGTTGCTTCACTGTTTTTGCCATCACGGTTAGAGTTCGACTGATAGAGCTGTCAAATGTTGTCTGCTGACTCATGGGTTACTATGATTGATGCTACATGGGTAGTTTCATAAGCGCGGGTGAAGGTAAAGCCATGAAAAATTGGCATTTTTTCCATTTTTTTAAATGCAAACGTTACTGGTTTGCAAAAAGCTAATCGATACACAAATGCAAATGGCAGACTTTTCAACCTTGTATTCGTTAGTCTTCCAGAACGACTAGATATCATCAAACCTCCTGCATCACTTCTACCCGTTGATAACCATCACGTGCAATTTGTTTTGCTGTTTGATGGGAGCAATGACGATTTAGTTTCAACGAATGCGTCAGACGACAATCTCTATATTGATTTCCACTCGTGCGATTTTGAACAGCTGGAAATGTTGTTGAATGCTATCGACTAGGACGGTTTACTGACTGGACCACCAGATGAAACAATATCAATGTTCTAAGAAAAGGTTTACGGGGCGGTCAACAACTGCGTAACTCGGAAAAGACGAACGTTACAGTCATCTCCTAATAAACCTTGGTGAATCTCTGAATTACGACATTTTCGGAGCGTCCTGAGAACAGCACACCACCGTTCTTTCATATCGAAGTCTGAGAATAACTATGATTATCTTCGAAAATTTGAACTGCAGTACAAAACAGTTCTAATTCCCACCTATGATAGCTACTTACCCAGAATCCAGGTGAACGTAAAACAAAACCCGTCAAGTTTTTTGGAATTTCGTGAAAAAAAACGGCAAGCATCTTCTCGCATCCCATGAAATGTTATTTTCAAGGAAGTCCAAGCTCAAACAAACTTGGATGCCACGAATCTATTTGCTTCGTTTTTCGTTTTTTTAATACTGGAAACGTGTTCCGGAGAACTAGCGAGTCCAATTGCCAGTTTTCTCAACCGATCGCTTTGCGAAAGGACGCTTCCGGAAGCTTGGACAACAGCTTTCATCGTGCCTATTCACAAATACGGCAGCAGTAATCAAGTATCAAACTATCGTTGCGTATCTATACCAGCAAAAGGCTTGAAAGACTGATGCACAACGTTTCATACAACATGGCATCTCCAATCATCTTTGATGACCAGCATGGTTTTATGAAACGTCGTTCTACAACAAAGAATCTCAAGTGTTATGTCACCTCACTGTCCCGCGAAGTCAAAGCGAGGGGCAAGTCGACGCGATGTACGTAGATTTCGCGAAAGCCTTCGACACTGTTCCTCATATTCTAGTCGTCAAAAAACTGAGGCACATAGGCTATCCAGATTCGATTACGGAGTGGATTTTTCCGTACTTGAGTGATCGTACTTGAGTCAACTCCGCCAGATCCCACACATTTAGCCTCACTTCTGGTGTACCATGGAAGCGTTCTTGGGCCACTATTGTTCAACATTTGTCATCAATGTATTCGTTGCTTTGTTCGTTTAAAGCTGTCGTTCGCTGACGACCTGAATTTTTTCCAGTCATAGCTCCTCTTGCTGATTGTGCAACCCTACAAGAAGATATTGATGTAATGTTGACTTGGTGTGGCAACAACGGAATCCTAGTAAACAACAACAAATGTAAAATCATTTCCTTCAAGCGATGCCTTAACGTGTGTTATCCATTCGCGACCTTTTAGTGACCATCGATTCGAAGCTCAGATTCAACGAACACATCAGCAATATGACTGCCAAGGCTTTTTCTGTATTGGGATTTATTCGTCGTCACACGTCCGACTCCACCGATATCTACGCCTTGAAAACACTCTATTGTCCGTTTGTTCGTAGCATCCTTGAATACGCTGCCCCGGTTTGGTCTCCATACCACGTCGTACATGTTCTGGCGATCGAACGGATGCAAAAAAAGTTTGTACGTTTTGCGCTAAGACAACTGCCATGGAACGACTCCGTCAATCTTCCTCTCACTCAAACCGATGCAGGCTCATAGGATTTGAGAAACTATCAGATAGACGAGTTGCGATGCACCGGATATTCGTCTTCGATGTAATTGCGGGATTTATAGACTGCTCTGAACTTCTCGCACAGATTCCGTTCAATATTCCTGCTCGAAGGTTCCGGAATTCTTCGTTATTTGCAAGTCCATATCATAGAACAAACTACGGCTACAATAACCCGATGGATTTTTGTTTTAACTCGTTCAACGTTGTCTGCGATGAATTTGATTTTAATTTGTCAAAAAACGTGTTTAAATATAGGATTAGTAGTCATATATAGTTTGTAAGTCAAATAAGTCAGTCCGTGCGTCAATTCGAAGACGGTGATATATAATAAGGGTCCTCCCTTAGCTCAGTCAGTAAAGGCGCAGCTACAAAGCAACACCATGCTGGAGGTGGCTGGGTTCGATTCCCGGTCTGGTCTAGGAATTTTTCGTTAAGGAAAATTTCTCGACTCCCTGGGCATAGCGTATGATTGTACTTGCCACACAATCATACAAATGCAAAAATGGTACCTGTCATCGAAAGCTCTCAATTAATAACTGTGGAAGTGCATCTTGAACACTAAGTTGAGAGCAAACAATAAGCTAATTGTGAAAGCAATAAGCTTGAAATGCTAAAGAAGAAGAAGAAGATGTATGATAAATAATGTCGATGGTTATTTTTATGAAACGATCTATTTGGATGCATAACATTCCCGTTCTGTATACAGTATAATGTATAATTCCTGCGAAGCAACAGTAAAAAAACAAAATTCTCACAATCTCTCAACCATTATTTCCCTTTCCCCTATTCCAGGCCGTATCGAACAACATGCAAGTTCGCTGCAAGTGCCACGGCATGTCCGGCAGTTGCCAGTTGAAAACATGCTGGAAGTCAGCCCCGGACTTCCGTGTCGTCGGCAAGGTTCTCAAGCAGCAGTATCGCCGGGCGGTACTCGTCGATCAGTCCAACCTGGGCAACGGCCCACCGATGATCGTCTACCACAAACCAAAGAAGCGGAAACACGTGAAAAACGTCCGTCCACCGCGACGAACCAAGGACAAACAGGGACAACAGCAACGGCAGTTGCTTCCTATTAACCGCGCCAACCGCAAAATGGAAAATGCCCTGTTCTACTACCAAAGATCGCCCAACTTTTGCGAACGGGATCAGGTGTCCGACATACCGGGTAAGCACGCAACCGGTTGATCAATTTAACCTCCTAAATCTAATCACCACTCAATCTCACCCTTTCTAGGAACCGTGGGTCGCCGGTGCAATCGAACCAGCTCCGGCAACGATGGGTGCGCATCGATGTGCTGCGGTCAGGGCTACAATCTGATCCGAGAGAAGCGGAGTGGACCGATGCAACTGCAAATTCCACTGGTGCTGCTACGTTGAGTGCGACGATTGCGAAATCGAAGAATGGATTAGTGTTTGCAACTGAGATGCGGACCCGATGGGACTGCGGCATTTCGTGCGTGCGAATGCACGACAAACAACTTCAGTTATCAAGTTGCGAAATAATTGCAGGAATAGATATGAACCGATATCGAGAGAAGTGAGAAAAAAATAAACTCTAATTGCACCCGCGTGCGTCGAATGTCGAAGATCGAGGATTTGAAAGTGATCGGTTCGAAGAAGGATAAAAGTGATTGTACATTGGAACGCGGGGCGCAAGTCAAACTGGACCGCAGTAGGTTGGAAAGCATTTGCTGTGACACTAATTAATGTTTGAATAAAATATTTCAAACTAGCACAAACATGAAGGAAAAAAAAACCGAACCATGTGTTCTATCGAACAGTATTATATGCGTGTAGAATGAGGAGACAGATTAATTGAAATCCAACCAACTAAATAGAAACTAATCGTGTAGCTAATCGTAATTATTGTACATTTATTAGTGAAGCCGTATCGTATTTAACTGATCGTTTTTTTTTTATTTAAGTTGATTAGTTTTATTTATTCCTTCTGCCTGTACCTGTACATACAAAGCTACATATGAATATACCAATCTCGATCTAGACTTAGGTGGATAGTGTTTAAGCATAAGTACATAGCGACTTGAGTGCTGGCAAAGTGAATGGCCGAGCTTTATGCATTTGAATCATGACAAACAATAATGTTACATAAATGGTTGCTATAAATTTATTGAATAGCCTGTAATTCCAAACAGCTGTAGATGAATGGAGGCGGAGATGATGCGAGCAAATAAACTAATGAAATAGTAAAGACTTCCGAGCGATAGAAGAATACGTTTATTTTCGAAGAAAGAAATTTAGTGGGCTGTGTCTACACAACTGGAACAAAGCAGTTGGAAAAATGATTTCACCCAAATCCAGTTGTTCAAATTGGTTGTAGAATAATCAAGAAATTGAGTAGAGGATCTCAATACGCTTTTTGCGCAGGTTTGAAACACGTCTCAACTCATTAAACGGGTTTGATGGGTCAGTGCACCGAGTCCTGTGCACTCAGCGAATTTTGTCCGAGACCCGTCCACCCCTCCCTACTAACACATTTCAACCTTCCGGTGGCACTTATGTTAGGTCTCAGAGTTCTCTACATCTCTCTCAAGTAAGTGTTGAACTAACAATCCTTGCTATTCTCATCAGAGTTGCAAAGACGTGTCCAGGACAGTTCAAGATTTAGTGTATATCTTCCATCGATAAAATCAGTGATTAATCCTAAAATAGTGCCTCTATCGATATTTATCTACAGCACTCGTACAGCCTCCAACAACTCATCAATCTCTATTTTATTTTATTAACATAGCGTTTTTTATAACATTATCTGATACACTATACCCAACGCTCTCGGGTCATGGCTGCTCTCCAATCCCTAGAGCTGGGCGTTTTACTTCCTAGATCTTGCTCCGCTTGCTCTAACTGAACTGTTCTTCGTGTCTCTCGTCGTCTTGTACCAGCTGGATTCCCATCGAACACCATTGTCACAGGACAGTTGTCCGGCATTCTCGCAACACACCTTACGAATACTGGGCTCACCATCACTCGATGCAGGCAATTGGCCAGCTTTTCCAGGCCTATCTTGATAACTTCTGCTCCGATAACATCCCTCCCAACCGATTTGTTGCTCTTTATCTGCTTGATGGCATTCTTGACTTTATCTTACAATCGTCCGTAAGTATATTTCCATCCTCACCCCAAAGCATTTCAGCTCGCGGCACGAAGACTCTACGAGATGCGTTTAGGCTCTGGTAGAACTTTCATGGGACCCAAGCAACACAAAACCATCATAACTGGTTGCAGCAACTTCATTATGACATAATTGAATTCCAATTATAGTTAGTTTAATCGATTCGCAACAACTGTGATACTAGGGGAGCAATGCAGATATTCTAGATCCTCACACTCCTCATCCTCCTCCGAGGTGTTATGAAGTTCGCCTCCTCACGGTGCACTTTGGAAAGGTTAAGCTCCCTATAACGGCTAAAAAAAACTACGGAGGCAGCACAATATGGCGTATTGGGGTTGATGTTAGTAAGACTCCAATTATGGATACTGGCCGCAAAACGGCACTAAGACGATACCAACGACTTTGGACTAGCACCTATGACGTGTCCCTAAGTACTACCAGCTGACACCGACAGAAAATGGCGAGGTTCCTACTGCATAGGCTGTCTTCGTCCTCCTCAAACCCAGTAATTTAGTCGTCCCAATCTCACCAACCAGCAGTGTCAGCCAGGCGGGAGTAGGCTTGTATGCCCATACCTGACTTGCGCTGATCCGGCTCTGAACTCGGCCTGAGCATACCATGGGATCATTAAAGCGACTACTTCACGTGGGTTTGCATAGCGACTGAAAGGGGCCGTCCAAGCAGGCGTGGCAATCTCCCGTGGAAGTGGCAAACACGAAATCTCTACGGCCATCAAGGCTCAATGTGGGGTTAAGGTGACCATTACGGCCTGCGGCCATAAAAGTGGTTAAGGTGACCATTACGGCTGCGAGCCATAAAAGTGGCTATGCTCTAAGTGGGCTCTCTGAGGAATTTCCTGGGAATGTCAAGACCCGGGTAGGAGCGAATTGTGTAAATGATGTGGAGGTCCTCCCTTAGCTGAGTCGGTAATGGTGCAGCTACTAAGCAATACCATGCTGCAGGGGACTGGGTTCGATTCCCGGTCTGGTCTAGGAATTTTTCGCTATGGAAAATTTCTTGACACCCTAGGCATAGGGCATAATTGTTCTTGCCACACAATCATATTAATGCAAAAATTGTACCTGGGATCGAAAGCTCTCAATCAGAAACTGCGGAAGTACATTTAGAACCCCATAAAAGTCTACGTGGTTTGTGAATTGTCCCTAAGCCAATTGTGAAAGCAATAAGCTTGAAATGCTAAAAGAAGATACGGCGGTAATTGCCAACAGGCCCGAGACTGCAATGAACCTCCCATATGTCAGACGTGTTCTGGCAAACTAGACGGTAACGACGCCACGGGAGGCCCCAATTACCTGGTCTACAAGGGTAAACCTAGAAGCAGCAAATAGCAGTACAGGTAACTTAACTAAGCCTGAAACACGGTTAGGCAACTCAGCAACTCAAGACAAAATAGTCAAAAGGTCGAAAGTAACATTTGTAAACAATGACTTCTAGCGTATTTTTCTGAGATCTGCTTGCTCCCACAAACAAAATAGTACCATAAACAGATACAGAAAGTTATTACATTCCCGTTGGTAGTGGATATAGATGTTAGCAACCTGGCATTTCATGGAATTTTACGTTTTAAGTCATTGTTTAAAATTGTTACTTGCGACCTTTTGACGATTTTGTCTAGAACTGTTGTGTTAGGCAGTTCGCGAGTTAGCATCGGATATCGCCATAATTTCTGGATATTTCTCATCCCCACCGATAACGGCAACTGCGTTGGAGTAAGGGTGTCGCATTACCAACCCTAGGGGTCAGATCTTGCCTGAACTCCTGGCTAAGCTCAATGTAGACCTGATCATCGTAGGCACCAAGAATACCTACCATAGAAACGGAGGGGAGTCAATCATCGACGGTCCGTTCGGCAGCTCTGGGCTGTTGAGCAACTGGGGGGTGGAAGATGGCTAAACCAATATTGATTTTTTGGCGGTTTGTTATAGTATCGTCCACAATACTAGGCATCGTTCGGAGAGAAGTGCACCCACTCCATTTGCCTGCAGATATATTACATCATACTTCGACAAAGAAGTATTTAAAGAGGCGCTTGAGCGGGACGCCGCCATGGCTAGGTAGGCCAATCAAAGAGATGGGAGGTCGCCGGTGTACTGGTGGTACCTACCTCCCAGCTAGGCGGAAGAACCGTCGGACGCAGAACAAACGGAGCGTCAAGGGGCGCAAGTCACTACAAAGACCACACTAAAGTGGGAGATGAAGGCCAGTCAACAAGCTTGTATCGAGGGTTAGTGTTTAACAGCCAAAACGGACCCATAGGGTGACGCCTACTGGGTGGTTATGGTCAAAACCAAGGGATCAGTGGCTTCTACAGATCAATCACCAGAGCTACTGCAGGTGTTCATTGAGGGACTTTTGCCGAACCACGACCCGACTAGCGGTCCAGTATCCCCGACAATAACGCTGTCATAGCGGTGGACGGACTGTCGGCAAAATATCCACAATCTGAATATCCACAATCATGTGGGCAATAACAACGGCACTGAGGAGGCCGGAGGTGATGTAACGGTGACAAACGATGAACTCATGGTAATATGGAAGTCGCTTAAGGAGAACAAAGCGTCTGGACCAGACGGTATAGTGAGGGGTGTGGAAGAAGTTCGCCTCCCCGCGGTGTACCCTGGACACGTTAGGCTCCCCTTTAGATCTACAACGGAGGTATCGCCATACGGCGCGGGATTCGACAGGAGGTCATAAGCGGTCGTGACATGGAAAACAGGGACGACCCTGGGGTAATGCCGCACTCCCAGACGTTCCAACCACGGCCCTGGTCCTGGCTTTCTCGATCGGAGGAGGGACCATACGACGCAAGGGTCGGCAGGTACCGTATGTGATCGAGTAGGGAGATCGCGGACGATCTGGATAGACCACCAGACGTCCCGAGCCCTGCTTGGGTCCAGGGGCATCTCGATCGAATCAGCGTCAGGTCGGTAAAACTAACTACTAAAGACCCAGCAAACACAAAATCGTATATGATAGCGGAGAAGAATTAAAAGTGGAGGCGATATACGTACATGCGTTCATTTGACTTCATGTAAAATGTACGTACATCGCCTCCACTTTGCACTCTTATCCGCTATCATATACGATCCTGTGTTTGCTGGAGACCTATGTACTTGGAAGTAGTGTGTGCGTAGAGCACACTAGCCCTCTCCCTGAAGTAATACCGAAAGGTGGCACGGGTGGGTTTTTAGTGGGTCGCGGATTTGGTGCCCTCATCCCCACAGCCTGAGTTCTCCAGGAGTCTGTTTGCAGAGATGACAATCCAGCGTTAAAGGTGGGGAGTAGTCACTCTTGACGTCAGGAACATGGTCAAAAGCGCCAGTTGGTAGGGTATTGCCAACCCCTGCCAACGCCTCTGGGTTCCTGGGTATTTAAAATTCTGAGAAGTGATTTTCCGAATTGGGTACTGGTTATAATAAAGATGTGGATCAGAGGCGTGTTAAGATCACAATCTACGACGAGGCATTGCGAATTAAGTTCCCCCATGGAGTAAAGATCTCCGAGTATGTAGATGATGTCCATCTTAGAGGTATATGGTGAATCCATCGAAGAGGTGGACCTAACGACCTCCCACTCCATTGACATTGTGAAAAGATGTGTTAGTTCCAAGCAACTGGAGCTTGCCCATCATAGGACTAATGTCACGGATGTTTACAACCGCAAATCGGAGCAACAGGCGATAATTGTTGTAGGTAATTGCACAATAACATTATAGAGGTCCCTAAGATACTTGGAGGTTATGGTCGACGACAAGCTGTCCTTTATCAGCCACGTCGATTACGCCTACAAGTAAGCTTCTATAGCTTTATCGGCATTATCCCGCATATTGTCGAAGAGTACGGCGGGGCAAAGAACCAACCGTAAGCTCCTGGCCAGTGTCACCCTGTCCATACTTAGTTACGGTGATCCTGCGTCCTAGCGGGAATGATGCCAACATTAAATAGCCAATCGTAATAATAAAGAGTGTAGAGTGCTTCGAACAACGTGGAACAAGAGGTATTCGAAAGTCCAATAGAGCCGCATCTATGCACAGAAACAAAAGCGTTCACGAAAATGAAAACGGACCGTGAACTAGTTCACGTTTTCAGGATTTTTACCTAAAAACGTGATTTAGTTCATGATTACGTGATTCAGTTCACGGTGTATTTTTGCTTGTTCTCGAATTCATGACTGCAGTTCACGGATCCGGGCACGGATTTTTTTCCGTGTGGTTAAGTGGCAGCGAGATTGGAACAACTCCGCCAATGGTCGGTGGACCCACCGACCAATACCGGAACCCCCGCGTGGGTCGGTAGGTGTCATGGTGAAGTGAACTTACACTTAACGCAGATTCTGTCAGGCCTTCGGACTCTATCTGCAAAAATACGGGCATGCACCGAGAGCGCGGGAGTTGAGGGAACAGCGGAACATGTGTTCTTCGCATATCCTCGCTTCGATGGCGCCCGATGCAGCATGATAGCCGAAAGCACTCTGGACAATCTTGTTTAGAGAACGTGCCAAGATCGGAACATATGGGACGCAGCAAGCTCGGCGGCCTCTCAGATTGTCCCCGATCTCCCAAAAACATTGAGAAACGACCAATGGCAGGTCGCAGAAACCAGCCAACTACTAAAGACCTAAGTAGTAAGACAGAGTGGGTGCCTAACGCACAATAGCCTCCTCCCCAAAATAATTGGGTTGGGTTTTTAGTGGGTCTAAGCGTTAGCACCCTCAACCTCACACTCTAAGTTCTTTGTTGAACCACTCGTTCTGTCGGTTTCACTCAGGTAACCTAAGACGTTCTCCACCACGCAGTTGATAGCTGTTTTCACGGTGTTCCAACAGTTTTCACGAGGGGCTTAGTCAACCTCAGGTTACTTCAGTTACGCGGGATTTTACCGTGCCAGGCATCGGTACCGAAAGTTGCTCACTGCAGAGAGTTTTGGGCACATCCTACCCGTCAGTTATGTCTGAGAAGCACTGACCATCTATCAACATGTGGTCTACTTGTAATTCCATTTGATCTTATGACCTCCAGGTTGTGAGAGGGTGTGCTGGAAGAGATAACTACATACGGCCATGCATTCGGCGAAGTCGTTAACTCGAAGGCCGTTGTCGTTGGTCAGCTGGTGTGCGTTCACGAGTAAAACGCAATTTCTACATTTATAATCTGTTTATTTAGTCCCAGCGAAGTTGGAAACGGAGATTATAAAAATCCTGTTCAACATAACAAATGCATGAGCTTACTACAACTACTCTAATAGAGTATTGATTACTTACGATCACCTGTATCCCATAGTCCAGGCAGTAATTGCGAACCTTACGGTAGGTTTAACTTGGAATGCCTAATCGAATAATGTTCTTGGTTTAATTCAAACATTTCTTACTGGGTTTCTGCTATAATATTCTTCCCAAGCAACACAAAACTATCATAATTGGTTGCAGCTACTTGATCCTTACTGATTTGCAACATGTGTGCTGCTAGGGTACTTACCAACTGTTTATAAAGGGCTCTACTTGTGTTTTTGGCCGTTGCTACGGTGCAGACCGGAAAGTTTAGGTTAAGCTATTTTGGGAATACACTTAAGTCACATTCTAAGCCAGACTAATTTTAAAATTCTCACCGTTAGAGCATACAAATTTAAGTGCAATTAAAAATAGGATATTAAATATTATATAGAGAATAAGTTTTGGTAGGTACTATTAAAATCACTAGGAAATTACGATCAATAATCAATTGCACGTTGCTTTCTATCACTCTCTTTTTATAACAACAAAAAATTCCTCTTAATTATTTTCTCTTCTTGCCGTTGTTTTTTTTCTACTCTCATCCATACCTATTCATCTATTGCTATCAGTTTCCCGTAGAGTTAGACACAGGTACGGCAGCTTCGTAGCTACGACTGAATCGGGAAGCGTTGCCAGCCCAGTGGAGGCGCGTGCTGATAACAGAATTGTTCGCTGCTGTATTTTTTATCATTGTCGGTTCGCAGGGCATACAACCAACCCCACTAAGGCCTGACATCTCAATAAACACTGAATACTTGAAATTTTGCACATGTAATTCACTCCAAACTAGTTGTGCCCATATTTTCATTAATTTTTTACACATTGTTTGAAGAAAAGTCGCGGACGTCGCCAGAATTAACCGAATTAATGAACTTTATTACCGAGGGTAGATAGGGTTATAAACTCCTAGAATATCAGTACATTAATTATTTGTCACAGTACAGAACTAGATTTTCAACTTACTTTTAGTAATTCAACTTTTCTTTCGCCTTACAATCCGATTGCGTCTTGAGCACCCGTAACTATTGCGCTGCTTCAGCTGATTTGTGCATAAAGGAAACAATTGAGTAAACGGGTTATACTAGGCTAATGTTTGTTCCTTACCGTTCCTTTAGGTAACACATATATAAATGTAGTTATTGATAGTTTTATATATCCGTACTTTCTTTTTTGTTTCTAGTTGTAGCATGTAACCCTTCTTTAATAAAACTAATATGTAAACAAATTTGACACTTTCAATCATTTGCCTCACCTTATTTGATCAGAGAACATTAGCATCTAACTAGATTTAGGCACGAAATTAGTTTAGGTTTGTTTTTTCACTAGGTATTAATCAAATTATAGATTTGAAGATTCCACTTTGATTTGCACAAATTGTATTTACCAGCAGACAAAGAAAAATCCTCTATTATTGTTGAACATATTTTCTCAATCATCCTCAGATGACAGCTCACGCACACGACTATGCCGTGGCGATCGTGACATGATCAATGACAGGTGCCGTTGTTCACTCCCTGCTATTATCGATGCACGAGGGGTTCGCCGAATCGACGGGCGTACTAACATTCCTCCCCGAATGCGCAGAAGGTGCTCCGGAAGCGTATTGATACCCAACGCCTACGTCGAGTACGGCAAGTTTTACTGCGGGTCGTTCATAGATGCCGTGAACGGTTTGAACGGTGGCACTTCTCACCTGTCCGTCATGTCCTGGTCTTGTTGCGATAACTCGTCCTAAAGGCCAGCTGTTACGAGGGGCCTTCGGGTCCACGATGACTACTATGTCGTTCACTTGGATCGGTTTCACCTTCATGAACCACTTGGTGCGTCGAGTGATAACAGGAAGATAGTCTCTCAACCACTGACGCCAGAATTCATTGGCCATGGTCTGCGACTGTTTCCAGTTGTTTCGGAGCACGTTGGGGTTATCGTTGTATGGCATCCATGGTTTCATCCCGTTTGACGACCCCAACAGGAAATGGTTGAGTGTCAACACCGCCGATTCATCGTCTTCTATTGGAATGTCAGTCAGAGGTCGTGAGTTTATAATATTTTCGATTTCCAGCAATGTACTGTTCAGAATCTCATCTGTTGGAAGTCTTCTCCATTGTAACTTATGGAGATTGGACTTCACGCTGCGAATCAGACGTTCCCATGCCCCACCCATGTTTGGTGAAGCTGGCGGTATAAAGGTCCATTCCGTGTTAGGTGTTGTGAACTCGTGTATGAGCTGTTCTTGATCGATGCACTGCAGCACTTCTCTCAGCTCCCTGGCGGTACCCTGGAAGTTTGTACCACGGTCGCTGAAGATAACTGCAGGTATACCTCTCCTGGCCATGATGTTACGGATCACTAGGATACACGAATCGGTTGTCAGTGTGTGTGCTAGTTCTAAGTGGATGGCGCGGGTTGTGAGGCATGTTGCTAGGACTCCCCATCGTTTTTCAGAGCGCCGTCCTACGTTGACACTCATAGGACCGAAATAATCTACCCCCATGTATGTAAACGGTCGTGAGAAGGCTGCAAGACGGTACGATGGCAAGTCACTCATAGCGGGAGGCTGCGGGGTAGCATGGTCGTTTTTGCATTCCTGGCATTCTTTGCGTATAGCCTTATACGCCGCCTTCAATCGTGGAACACGGTAGCGTTGACGTACTTCATTAAGCGTTGTTTCGTGATTCTGATGATTGAACCGCTTATGGAAATCAAGGAGGATGAGTCGTGTGATTGGATGCTCGCGTGGGAGTATGATTGGTTGAGCGGCATCTCGGGTGATGAACGGGCAAGCTTGCGTTCGGCCTCGAACCCTGAGTACATTGTGTTCATCTAGATAGGCGCATTGATGGAAAAGTGGACTATGTCTAGATATTGACCTGTCTGGATTCTCCGCATGCTGGTTTCTAGTGAGGATTGTGATTTCATCAGCGTATACGGCGTTCTGTGCCATACGGAACAAGTAGCTTTCGGCATAGCTCAGCTCTCGACGCTGCAGTAGTCCTATGGTGCGTTCTTTCTTGTTCACACTGAGTCTTAGGTTGCATACGTAGCGAAAAACATAAGTTGTGCAGCGTACCATTTTCTGCCAATCGGAGAAGCGATGAGGATCGATGACTGGTTCATCGACTTTTGCATGATACAGAAACTGTGGTCGCAACTCTTCGGTGGTTTTTCCGAAGCGATTATTTGAGGTCGGCCACTTATCCGATGGTTGCCACAGGAACTCTGGTCCCCGAAACCAGCGGCTAGCAGCGGACAAGTCGGGATTGTTCTTCCACTTCGTTCCTTCGTCTGCCACGTTCTGCTTACTTGGTACCCAATTCCATTCTCGCACATCTGTCGTCTCGAGAATCTCGCTAACTCGGAAGGCAACAAACTGGCTATAACGACGGTGGTCGGAGTTCAACCAGCAAAGTACGTCCTTAGAATCCGTCCAGAAGAACCGTGTCTTCACTTTCATCGATAGCGACTGTATAATGGTGTCTGCTAGTCGGACGCCAATGGTAGCGGCTTGTAGTTCAGAGCGCGGGATCGATAGGAATTTGAGTGGTGATACTCTCGTTTTTGATCCAACTAATGCGCACTCGATGATGGTTGTTTCCTGGAACCTCAGGTATACAACTGCAGCAAAGCCTGTTTCACTTGCATCGACGAAAGTATGCATCTGGATGTCATTGTTTTCGGCTGTAGATGTGCATGTTCGATAACATCGAGGGATCCGAAGTATTGTAATTCCAAAAAGAGATGCACACCATGTTGACCACTTTTCAAAATGCAAATCGTTGATCAAATCGTCCCAGCCGACTGAGGAACGCCATATTTCCTGGAGAAGTGTCTTCAGAATCATTAGGAAGTGGCCGATGAGTCCTAACGGATTGAAGACCATCATGAGAGTTCGTAGGACTTCTCGTTTTGTTGGTCTACGACGGCCTGACAAGAGCATCTCATCTATACGGGTAGAGATCTTGAACGTGAAGTGATCTGAAGAAGTGTCCCACCACATACCAAGAATCTTTTCAACCGCATTTTCACCATTTAGACTTTTTTCCACTGTAGCAGACTCATTCAATGCCTTCAGTACCACGGGAGAGTTAGACGCCCAATTGCGGATTTCAAACCCCGCCGATGCATGTATCTTCCTCACTTCTCCGGTTAGCTTGATTGCTTCTGCCTTCTGTTCGACGCTTAGAAGCATATCATCGACGTAGTGACGCTTAATGATCACTTCGACAGCCGTGGGATACTCCTGCTCGAACTTCCTTGCGTGAAGATTCTTCACGTACTGTGCGGTACTCGGTGAGCAGCAGGCTCCAAAAGTCATCACCTGTATAATATAGGTGCTTGGATTTGCTTCGTGATCCGCGTAAACGAAGAGCTGATACGGTTGATCTTCCTTACGCATATAGATCTGCTGATACATTTCTCGGATGTCACCGGAAACTCCAATTCGGAATTCTCGGAACTGCATCAACACTGATGGTAGTGACGTCAATGAATCCGGACCCTTTAGCAATACGGAATTCAGCGAAACTCCGTAGGCGGTTGCAGCGGCATCCCACACAAGCCGCGTCTTTCCAGGCTTGTTTGGGTTTACCACCGGAAACATCGGTAGATACCAGACATTCGGTTGTTTCGCTTGAACCTCTTCAACTGTCAGCTTTCGTATGTAACCCTTCGATAGGTGATCTTCGATCTTCGCTTTCACTGCTGTTGCTAATGCTGGATCACGTTTCATCCTTCGATACAAGCACTCCCATCTCTTCAGGGCCATTGCCTTGCTGTCTGGCAGACGAACATTATCAAATTTCCAAAGCAGTCCGGATTCATAACGCCCATTTAGCGGCTTCGTTAGCGTTTGAAGGAGCATCAACGCACGCAAGTCATCTTGGGAATGAAGAAGTCTGTCTGGCTTGACAATACCGAGGCTGTCTAGCGAAAAATAGTTTTTCACGGTTTGATGCAGATCTTCATCACTGTATTGGTTGCACTGGCAGATCTCAAGAGAATGGTAATTTACGGAGTGTTCAGCAACGTTTTCAGGAACGCAGCTTCCATAAACGGTCCATCCAAGTCGCGTCTTTACAGCAATCGGTTCATGCGGTCGGCCTTCTCTACACTTCAGTGGGTGTCCGAGACTGAGGTTATCCAGACCTATCAGTATGCGAGGACAAGCGCTTTCATAAGACTCAATTGGTAATCCAGCCAGGTGTGGGTACTTCTCCCGAATCTCGGTGTACAGCAGCGTCTGCGGTCGAATTTGCAAATTTTGTACAGTGTGTACGGACGACAGTTCATACTTCTTTGTCTGATTACCGCCACTAGAAATTTGTAGATTGACTATCTGTGATGAGTTTTCTAGACGTTGCGTTTCTCCTGTCCATTTCAAGCATAGAGACTTCCTGGGACCCTTTAGTCCCAGCTCTTCTGCCAGGCTTTGGTCCATTAAAGAGAGCTCAGAACCATCATCGATAAATGCATAAGCTTCCACTGTTTTCGCTGGTCCGTAGAGACAAACTGGAAGTATACGGAACGAAAGTTTCGACTGTCCTTGGTGGATGTTACAGCTCGGCTGCGATATCCCCTCTGAAGTAGTATTAGCGGTTACTGCAGGTGAAGAGCTGTTGCTGTTAGCGTTACTGGATTGTTGTTTTTCGGGACTGTGAAGAAGAGGGTGGTGCAGATAAGTGCAGCCACTCATTCCGCATGGCTTTTGTTGTCTGCACGAGCCACTGTGTTTCCGCAAGCACTTCCGACACAATCTACATTCTCGCACCGCAGCCCATCTGGAATCGTGATTGAATTCTGCGAATCGCTTGCACTTTGAAACGCTCTGGCAGACTCCTTTACAAATGGGACAACGTTTGTTCGACTCATTTGAAGCGGATGGCTTCGTTTTCGGCGGCGCCGTGTAAGGCCTATTGGTACCCGATTCGGGTTCGGAGTGTACATTCAGGAAACCGTCTTTCTTGCTGGAACGAGGTTTTGAGTCATTGCTTACCGATGCCATCACTGCACTGGCGTCCTCGGCTGTTGAGTACAGCCACGTGCTGAAGTCGAGTAAGTTTGGATTGGGTTTATCCCTAGAGTGTTTGGCCCAATCTAGTTTCAACGTTGACGGTAAACGTTCTACCAGTTCGTATCGTAGCGAGGCATTGTAGACGAAGTCATGCACTTCACAAGCTTGGATTGTTGCGACCAAGTTCTCAACGGTGAGCGCGAAGTTAACTACCGTCTCCAGCCGGTCGATGTTTGGCGATGGTAATCCCCGAACCTTCTTTACAATTGCTTGCACGATCGCTTCCGGCCTTCCATACAACATTTTCAAGGTAGACATGACACCTGAGACGTTAGATGGGTGAAGCAGACTGACGCTTCTAGCCTTCCCTTTGGCACTTACGAAGCCTCAGCATGTTTTCTTCGTTCGAAAATCCGCATCTGGGAGTATTGAGAACCGAAGAAAAGTGGCCAGTCCTCGATTTCACTGAACTCCGAAGATCTTCGATACAGCCTGACGTGCAGCAATCTGGCTCCTGTTCAGAACGCATATTGTTTCTTCGCCGATAGGTGGCGCGGGCGGCAGCACTGGAACATGATGGCTTTGACGCATTGGAGTTGATCTCTGGGCTGGCGCGAACAAACGTGGGTCAATTAGCGATGGATGATGATTGATGACCGGGGGGTTGATATGCTGAAAACCAGGAACTCTTGACGGTGCTGGATGTTGCTGTGAATGAAATGGCCCGTAGGTGCCTTGTGCGAGACATGGAGCTTCGTGCTCTGCAGGCTCCGGTAAGTTGTTTGTTACAGGTCCTTCCCTCGCTTCAGGCTCTAAACCGGAATCCACTTCTCCTCCACAACCTTCAGTATCAGCTACCCACTGCTCAATCTTTGATGTATTACTCGCCTCGTTGTCGCTTATCACCGTCGATGTATCACTTCCGAATTCAAGGAGCGCCTCAAATTTCTTCTCCAGATACTTCTGTTCCAGCTTCTTCTCTTCTTCGATCTTCAGCAGCTGTAGCTTCAGTCTTCTTCGCGACTCACTTTGTATGCTCCTTGCAGAGCTTTTCGATCGTTGTGTATGGGCTGGATCGTGTGATGATTGGTTTGCATTGGTTTCGGGAATAGCCATGGGCTGTTTTTTTTCACAACAACGCAATCGGCGCAACTCCAACTCACGTCTTGAATTGCCTCCGTCACCTGCACACACGCGAAATGAAACCAATGCTTGCAGGTATCACACTGAACCATCTCCATATTGTTTACCTCATTACACAACCGACAGGCTGATTCCCAATTCGAACGCACGTTCCGCCACGGATTTCGTCTAACTGTACTTACAACACTACTAGCCATATCATTTTTATTTCCTCCAGCTATCTGCTGCTTTGGGACTGTTCCCGTCACGGGTCGGCTTAATTTACTATCTACTACTACTACTACCTGGCCACTGGGAGAGGGTTCAACAGCGGTGTTCGTTGAACCGGGTGTAGCGTTCGTCGCAATGTCTACGACTAGCTGCTCATTCGTCCTTACCGCTGTACTCGCCTCTTTTGCAGATGCAGCTTTAGTATGCTTCGACGACATCTCTCGGTTCGGTGTAAAAGAATTTATAAAATGTTTGAAGAAAAGTCGCGGACGTCGCCAGAATTAACCGAATTAATGAACTTTATTACCGAGAGTAGATAGGGTTATAAATTCCTAGAATATCAGTACATTAATTATTTGTCACAGTACAGAACTAGATTTTCAACTTACTTTTAGTAATTCAACTTTTCTTTCACCTTACAATCCGATTGCGTCTTGAGCACCCGTAACTATTGCGCTGCTTCAGCTGATTTGTGCATAAAGGAAACAATTGAGTAAACGGGTTATACTAGGCTAATGTTTGTTCCTTACCGTTCCTTTAGGTAACACATATATAAATGTAGTTATTGATAGTTTTATATATCCGTACTTTCTTTTTTGTTTCTAGTTGTAGCATGTAACCCTTCTTTAATAAAACTAATATGTAAACAAATTTGACACTTTCAATCATTTGCCTCACCTTATTTGATCAGAGAACATTAGCATCTAACTAGATTTAAGCACGAAATTAGTTTAGGTTTGTTTTTTCACTAGGTATTAATCAAATTATAGATTTGAAGATTCCACTTTGATTTGCACAAATTGTATTTACCAGCAGACAAAGAAAAATCCTCTATTGTTGTTGAACATATTTTCTCAATCATCCTCAGATGACAGCTCACGCACACGACTATGCCGTGGCGATCGTGACATGATCAATGACAGGTGCCGTTGTTCACTCCCTGCTATTATCGATGCACGAGGGGTTCGCCGAATCGACGGGCGTACTAACACACATGGACAAAAAAGTTACACACGGATAAAAATGGTGCATATTTTTCGGGTACAGGCCTTATTTCGCATGAGAACCATCGTGATGCTGCTGTTTAATAGTCCCGAGTACCACCGGGACTTTTCTCTTTCGTATTAAGAGTTCTGGGCGCATTAACAAGACGGTAGCTCAGCTGCACATAACATGGAGAACAGAAGCTGCTTTGAGCCGTCCCTGACCAGGATGCAGACGCTTGATTGTAATTTATTCAGCGTTACCCAAGTTGCAGCACGAGGTGGTGAACTATCACAGCCCAACCAAGGAGCAAGAACTTGTACCACCTACGAATTTGACATTTGACATCTTCAATACTAATGCAAATGTTGTTACAAAAATTTCCGACGATCCTAACGATTTGGAAGCTTCCATACTTGCCTATTTTTTAAACAGTTGCTCACTTCGATGCTCCATTAGTACCAAAAGACGTTATTAATCGTTGGCAGGTGATGCAATAGCTGGTGGAAGATTATCGTAAATGTTGGAGCAGTTGCTGGAATAACAGGAATTAAAAAAACACTGAAAGTCAGCAGTAAAGATTGATGATCAAAAACTGGTAGCTATACGAAATTAAATCTAACTTCACATCAAGAGGATGGAGTGGTACACACACAAAAATACTGAATTTTAACAGGCGCGTAAAATTTCCACTCGTTTAATTCCAAGTGAAATGAGGCATAAACAACGAAGTTGTTGTAGAAGGAGATGTTCGCTCATCACCATGAGGCACCAAGAGTGAACAACAATGTTTTTGGCTAGAATCAAAAACAAACCCAAAAAAGGAGAGAGTTCCTCTCCCATGTGCGCATCGGTAAACAGAGTGCACACAATAGATCGCTAGAATAACTATACAAGCCACAGTGGTACATGAGCGTCTTCCAACCGGACATTTTTGCCTGTTGAAGTGGCGGACTTAGTCCGTGCTTCGACCTAGGGATGTTAGGCAAAAATGTCGTTGGTTCGAGTACCACTGTACACATGCCCTTTTCGCTCAATTTTCCTAAAACCATCTGTCATATTTCCGAGCCTGCCGCACACTAGCGGAACTATCAAAACTTTCTCTTCATATCTTTCATTCTAGCCAAAAACATTGTTGTTCACTCTTGGTGCCTCATGGTGATGAGCGAACATCTCCTTCTACATCATAATCGTTACTCCTCGCACGGAGAATATATAACATAACAATTAATGTATGTAAAACGAAGTTGTTTGCAATCTTTCATGCGCCATACAACAGTGTTTGCAATCTTTCATATAACAAGCTAGATTCAGGGGTTATATGGCGTAAATTTACATGAAATATCCCATTATTTTCGGATAAATCTAACATTCCCTTTATGTGCATTAGATAACGCAATCAATGTTTCTTTTTATCTATGTGCACTCAATTACGTTCATCAAAGCAACTGGAATACTGAAGTGTCCTGTGGAAAAAAAATATGTTTACTACCAATTCCCGATACAAATATGTATTGGCAATCAAACGGTAGTATCATTCTTCATAATTTGAAAGAAGCATTTAATTTTCTGCATTATCTAATGCACATAAAAAGAATGCTGGATTTGGCAGAAATTAATGGGATATTTCATATAAATTTAAGCCAGATAACGCCTGAATCATGTCTGTTGTATGGAAGATAGCAAACATTGTTGCGTGGCGTATGCAAGATTGCAAACAATTTCGTCGCTTACACTCCTTTGGCTAGGAATTAAACGAAGGGAAATTTTACGCGCCTGTTAATATTAACTATTTTTTTTTTTTGTGATTGGTATGGACACCATTATGGTCAACCAAAAAATCATGACTGATAACAAACTTACTACATCTCCGGACAGGCCAAAAGAGATGGGTCACTTGTACTTGTACTTTTTAATGATCCGTTTTAAAAGCAGTTGCCGGAGTATTGCATAACCTAATAACACTTTATGAAACTCGCAAGTATTAAAACACTTACACAAACGCGCTCGAAGTTAAAAAATCACCTCAGTACTCTTAATTTCTCACAATTGTACCTCAAGCGTACAGGCCGCTGCAAAAGCTGCTTGTATACACAACGCCTGAGCGCAGCGCCCCTTTGAAGTCGAGCCGATTCACCGACGACGGAGGCGAAAATGGGATTAACAATTCAGCACTAAACAAAAGAACATTACCAAAACTAAAACAGATTAACCTGATTGATCATTGAATTTCCCGCTCGACTGCCACCGTTTACCTATTTTAGTAGCATCGAAACAGATTTTCCTTCTACATTCTCTTCAGGCTCTTCGCCACTGAACCGTGGAGGCGATTTGTATCTCTATGGTCCATTTCCTGAGCCTTATTCTTCCAGGGACCGTTTTTCATCTCAGTAGAATCACAGCACATCGGAGGTAATGTTTCAATTATATCCTGAACTGTCCCAATGTCTAGCAGGAAGGAATTTCACGCAGCTTGACTTTCAAGCATGTTGTAAGGCAGCTGCCGAATGAATGTCATTTAATGGAATAAACACATCACAGTCAATTGATTTCCAGGAATCGACTCGACTGCATCCAAATCCATTGATCCGACACGCTCACAGTCAAGGCGAGCGCCTCCTTTCAATTATATAGTTTAATGATAAACCAATTAAATTGTTCGATTGTTCAACGACCTTCACTTGGCTAAACCGAGGTCACCATCGCAAAGGGCAAGCTCACTCTAGAAAAAAAAACCATCCATTAGAGTAGGAAAGGATTAGAATAATCGCTTACCTCATTTGTCTATTTCTTAGCGAAGAAGTGCCGTTCACAAAGCTTAAAACGAACAAGTTTCAACCTCACCAACAATCGGGTCAAATTTCCATTCGGATCGCTTCCGAAGACTGGCCCAGCCAGTGCAATTCAATTAGGGAGCCGTTGGGGACACTTGAAAGGATTCCCCAGTTCGGTCTCGGTCTCAGTTTTCCTGGCGAGCAACTTTTGGGGAAAACTTTCAGTTGCGGTTTTCTAGTTGAACAGTTCGGTCGGAAAAGCAAAGAACCTGCGAGTGGTACGAGCAGTTTCGGTTCGTTGAAGTGAAAATTTGTGAAGTTTTCAAAAGGTCAAAGAGCAATTTTGATGTCGCTTGGATTGCACTGCTCCTGCAGAGTGGAGGATTTGCTTGAATTTTAAAATTTTAAATGTGAGGATTGATAAGCCCATCTCTTGTTCTGTGAGTTGAAAACTCACCCTTCTGATTGGATTACACGGAGAAGATTAATTGAAAAAGTTATCAAAGTGCAATAACGTCTCAACTGGATGAACAAAACCTGACAAAATTTCGCTAATGTGAGTTCTGATTTTCTGCTTGAGGAAACTAATTAAATTAGGCACCGGAAATCGATGCCCAGATGATGCGAGCCAAACTTAACAAAACCGTTCTGCTAATAATCTTGAATAACCTAGATGTTGAAAAGGTGGCGCCTTGGTGAACCGTGGCAAGGAAAATCGATAGCCATAACAGGATTAAACGCGGCAAGTTTCCGAAAAGCAACTATTTGCGTGAAAGCAACGTGAAGGCGAAGTGATGTGAAAAAGCATAACGTTAGTTCTAACGGCTGACGGTGCCATTTGGTGAAGAGGAAGTGAATGTGTTATAGCAAAGTTGTAAATCTGAAAGACGCTTGGAAGGATTGGAAAGGTCAAATGTGAATCGAACTCGGGAGTGGCTGGCGTATCCTTATTGTATGAAAAAAGCAAAATTTCAAATGCTATGAAATTGTTCTTTTTTAACAATTTCATGTATTTGTAAAGGCTGAATCGAATCAACTTTATTGAGCCAAGTTATAATTTTTATGTACATCAATTATCTTAAAACTTAAAGAAAAGATTGAATAATTAAAGAATTATCTTAAAATTTAAGTTAGTTTGATCATTTTTAAACAAAAAACGCACACACTTACACAGAAATCAAAAACTAAAAACAGACATATAGATTTAGCAAACGACAATCTAATACTAATATTAGTCGAAAACCCATACATAAGTTTTATAAACTCCAGATCGCGTAGACCCAAAATGTGACGAATTGGTACATTATGTTATCAATCTCGAGCCAGAAAGGAATCGTAAAGCTCACACAAGACCATATTACGTGATCTGCGTGCTGGTAACCTTGTCCACATTCACAGGAATTGCTGTCTCCCAGCCCAACACGGACATCGCACGAATGAAGAATATCTGTTACACAGTATATGTATTCTTTCCAATTTGAATCATGACCCGTTTAGTAATGGTTGGGAACAATTGGGGTTCAAATTTTTCCAACGAAAACGCTATTAAATTTCTCATTAAGATTTCAGAAGTAATTTTCGAACTTTTCCTTTAAAACGACCCATCAGATGGCACAACACACTGCCCATGTCCAAAATTTTGGAAAGCTTATTCCATCGAAGTTTCATTTTAGTGGTGTTTTTGGATACTTTGCTCTCTGCTATTACCCTTTCATAAATGCCCAATATATCTCCATTGGCCTTAATGTATGATATGTACTACCACCCATTGTATGATAAGATGTATGATAAGTACTACCACCCATTGTAGCACGGAAACTAAGTCCGACAGCAGTGAGCTCTCCTCGCTGTTAGACTTGATCAAGCTTTAATAACCACTGATTATCCTAATCATGTCATTGTATGAAGGGTCAAAAAGGGGTAGGGTGGATCAATAGGCAACATCACTTATACGTATCCACAGGGATATAAAGTATCTCCTTCCAACAACAAGATTGAACAATTGGTCAAAAGAGCAAGCTATCTAACATGGGGATGCCTCAATGGGCGGGGAGAAGAGCCCGCCCTCTATTCACAAACTGTTAGCAATAGGGAGTTGGCATTCCCACTCTCCCCATCCAGAGTGCTGCAATCGGGTGCCTTGATGGTCCCTCCCATTCTCATCAAATATTTATATAATACTGTATATATTTATGTAAATGAAAAATACTACAAGCATTCGTATCAATTATATATGATCTTAATTCGGTTGATTCCGAAATCCAAGAAATGTTATAAAGTGTTAAAGTGTAGAGTTCTATGGTTCCGCACTTAAGCTCGTTATCGTTCATTTCAAATCTTGATATGAGGTATCATGAAAAAATTTGTCAAGTCTATTAAAATTTTACAAAACAAACATTTGTTCATTTGAATTTACTGTTGCCATGGTCACAATTTGCTACCTGGCGCTGTTTTTATAACAGCAATCTGCTTTTATTTATGCTGGCCTAATATTTATTGCTCTTGGGTTAGGAAAACAGGGAAGGTTTAATTGAAAAGGATTTAAAGACAAATGGAAATAACAACTACAAAAACAATAAGTAATATGTTAATAATGTATGAAATAACATCAATAAACAATATTATCAAATGTAATGATATTGTGAGTTATGATAGAGTAATGAAAAATATTGAACATTAAAATCAGGCACCAGCCAAATGGCACACAGCACTGCTTGAATCAGATCAACTCAGATTTGGTAAAATGTCCATTTGCAAACCAGAAATGAAAAATAGATTCAGTAATAAATGCAAAAGCATACCACAGTTTCTTGTATTCAAGGCACTAGAAACTTCTCAATCACAAAAGGAGAATAAAGTATCAAAATGATAGTTGGGCATATAAGATATAATAATTAAAAGTATATATAACCTATTAGGTAAAACTTATAAAACTATTTTTTTTGTTAATATATAAATCACGAAAAAAACAAGTTATTATTAAAATGATAATGATGATGATAAAGATTCACCATTCATGGTAATGAAAAAAAATTATCTCAATTGACCCTAACGTGGAGAAAATTTGATGGATTGAGGTTTTAAGGACTGCATCGTTAATTATGAGTACACCTTTGAGGTTCTGTATGAAAAAGACTATGACTTATTTTGACAGCTGTTTAGTGTCAATGTGTTGCTTGCCTTGTAAACAAACGAAAACCTTCATTAAAAGCTAAAGTTTTAATTCAAGCGGAAAAATGCGAGGTCTTACGGAAGAAAAGCGAAAATCGATTGTAACAAAAAACTGCACTTAAAAGGGATTGTCGCTAAGAAAATTAGCAAAAGAAAAAGGTGTTAGTGTCTGTGCGGTCCAAAATGCGATCAAGCGGTTTGTTATGCATAACACATTGAAGCTTACCCGACCGTGGTAGAAGAACAGGTGCGTCAAACTCAAATTTAGACATAAAATTTACAAAGTTTTTGAAGAAAGAAAGGAGGTATACATCAGAGATTGCGCAAAAACAAATGTGGAACCACGATTGGAATGGTCCAACGCGCAAAGGAGCGAAATTTTCTGAAAACGTACCGGAAACAAAGATGTCCGAAACGCAGCCAAATTCGGACGAATTCCGTAAAAACTCGGGCTCGGAAGCTGTACGACGTTGTTTGAGCAAAACTAACATGTGCATTTTCATGTATGACGAGATGTTTGTTAAATTGGACTACAGGGCACTTCCAGGGGCATAGTTTTACACCGTGAAGCGTGGAACAGATGTCCCAAACTCGGGGAAATTTGCGAATATTTGCGAAAAATTTGAAAAAAAAGGTGTTGGTTTGACAATCAATTTACCAGTGCGGTATAAAATCGATACTTTTTTTCACTACCGCAAATATGAACGCGGAAATGTTACGCGTGCCACCTTGGACTGGTATGATGAGAACAATGTCCAATTTGTGAAAATTGCGATGAATCCTCCAAATTGTCCGCAAATAAGGCCCATTGAGAAATTTTGGGCTTTGATGAAACGAAAACTGCGAAAGAAGGCTAGAGGAGCAGATGTCACCATCAAATTAAAAAAAATACTGGGTAAACGTGAGCAAAACCATCGATTGAATGGTTGTGCAAAACCTCATGAGGAACATCTAGAAGAAGGTGTGAGAGCTGGCCAAATCTACGAAAAATTAAATGAATACTGATGAATCCTAGAGGGTTTAATTTTGTTCACCTCGGCTTTTTTTTTGCACCGATATTTCAGCAAGGTCAGCATCGGGTGAAAAAGGGAAATGCGCATGTTGGTGCGTCAACTTTGACGTCAGCTGTAGTCCAAACCACTTCATGGAAACAGTTCAAATTTTGTCCACATTATTTGCTTTATTTTTTTAAGTCATGAAGAAATTTTTAACATGCTACCTAAATTTTTCACTGAAATACGGATTTTTGAAATTGATTTGTCCAAAAATGACGTTTTTCACATATGTTATGATAACTTCAAATTTATAAACTTCATGAACGTGAAATTTTGAGCACATAAGGTTTATACACTGTTTATATTGTTGTTAAATTTTCAACCAAAAATATTGATAATTGACAAAGTTACAGGAGGTTAAACATGGAGTTTTTTGAAAACAAAATTTTGTTCGGCTTTTTTTTTGCTACTGAGTGTAAACCCAACAGCGGGAGATAATTTCTCACCCGTGTTAGGCAGTATTGGGAGAGGGACAAATCGCTAGAACCAGAAAAAAGCAATAGGTAGTATAAGACCCCGATCGGTTGCATAACCTTTTACCAGTCAAGGGGATTTCCTACCCTGCATGGAGAAGTATGGTAAAGGGTTATGTGCCTTCAAACTTGTATCTTTCAATTTCGAAGCCTGCCGTTGCCCTATACGGAATTATCTGCTTCTGTAAAACTTCATCACATTCATTAACCTCATGATCTTCCGCACATTTCGTACAAGTTTATTGCAACTCGGAACTGAGTTACCATATTCGGAACACTTGGACCATCGCAGTACATTAACTGATTTGTAAATAGAGCAGCATTCTCAACCAAGATAAATTCTTCTTTGACTCAAGAGCGAGACGAATATCCTAGCACCAGTTTCGCCCTTCGAATCACTTCTACACTGAAAGTTAATTCTAGTTTATATTACAAAATCGAAAGTAATACTCACTAATCCATTCGTTGTTTTCAGCAACGAAACTGATTTGTTCTTTTTATGAAGATACATTCGAAATTAATTGCACGCGCAACTGTCAAAAGCACGAAGCTTTTGTTGACACAGAAAGAACATTCGTACATTGTACGGAAACAATGCAAAGAGTAACGAATATTTTGTCACAAATTAAAAAGAAACGTCTCTCTGGGGGTTGCATGAAGGACTGACAGATCTACTCTATCGACTCAAAATGTAATAGACAAAAAAAGTGCAACCACGTCGAATTGTCCAGCGTTTTTTTATTGTTTCAGACATGGGGTTTGAACCTGAATGTTTGGAAAGTGCTGATTCTAAATCCATGGTTGATCTCACTAGGCCATGCTGACTCGTGAGAACAATCTTGATTAATGAGCATGAAGTTATAGCTCACGAAAGCGTTTTGATTTTTATTTTGGGATAGATAAATTATTTCCGCCCAAACTTACTTTTTACAAAAAGGTGTAAAATCACTTTTGCACTTTTTACAAAAAAGTGTAAAATCACTTTTACACTTTTTGGGAATAATGTACATACGCCGCTTGTGTTGAAAAGTAACTTGCGAATCATTGTTATATCATTTGAATGTTTCTTAACGACGCGTAAGCACAGAGAACAGACATCCAGGCTCGAACATTTTTTCCTCAATTTACTGTGTAAATATTTAAAAGTAAACCGTTAGAAAAACAACGCCGCCGAGTCTAGGTTTCATCAAACTAAAATTAACAGCCCATACGATTCACCAAAACTAACGAGCTGTAATTTTAAATTGGCAGTTACAAAAATTTACACACGGAGGGCACTCCAACTTGGATGGCTGTTCTCTATGGCGTAAGTAAAAGGCTTTATACCACAAGGTTAAAAATTTAGATTTGGTTTAGTAAAATTTGATATTTTCAGCAAAGATATGTTTACACCGTTTTGTTGCAGAAAAAAACTAATACGCCATTTTGATAATGTCGACGTATTTTTGTGAAATATGACAACTTGACAGAATATTTCGTCATTGTCATTCGCAGAATGACGTATCATTTTGACGCAAGTAACATGCCCTCTATCAAACTGACTTATCAAAATGACGTATTATCTTTTTCTATTGCAGACCGTTGTAAGCAACATTAAATGAAAAAAAAAAAAAAAAAAAAAAAAAATTAGAAATTTTTTTTCTAAATGAAACATGAATTTTCACTCCTAGTGTAATTTTTAAGCGCAGTGATGTTATATCTTTAACCAATGTGTCATTCAGGGATAAACATGACTGGTTTTCAAATAGGAATAAAAATAAATTCAAAAAATTTCAATGCTGATTTTCTCATTTTTGTCCAAATGTTACTTACGTCCATTTGAAAAAGTACTCGAGAATTGTAAACAATGACTTTAAATGTCGATTTCTCTCGAATTCCAAAACATTCTTGCGAATCGAATGCAGCGTCTGGTAGAGGAATGGTGTAGAGGTGTAGTTGGTTATCGTTGAAGTCTTGTGATTCGTTAGAGATAAATAATTAACGTCATTGTTAACAATTGACTTTTAGGCCCTTATCATGAATTACTCAAGACTTGTACTCATTAAAAACATCACCAACTGAAACTTTTGTTCAGGTAATTTCTTGGTCTGCCTTCACAGGTTGCTTTTTAGCAGTGCCTTTACAGACGACATCTCCTCTAAGAAAAAAAGATTCAATTTAAAAAAACAACAAGAACAATCTAATCTTCAAGGATCAAGTTTTTTAACTTCGTCCTAAAGAGTGTTCCGATCAAAATTTCGTCAAACAGTAATGCACGTGAGTCGATCAAAGTTTTCATGAATATGTCAAATCCTTTTTTTTTCAAGTTCAGCTAATACAGAATACAGGAGAAATATTTAGCTAAGCTTCCTTTTTACCGAATGCGAATTGTCGGGTCTTTTGTTTAACACCTGTCATAAGATTTTGTACAGTCTCTTTGTCCACTTTATTCGCCACAGAACGCCAGTTTGCCTTGAACTGTTTCTCACTCACAAAAGTTTTTTGAGTCTTATGAAGGTTCCGCTTGACCATGGCCCAATATTGTTCGATTGAGCGGAGCTCTGGGAGGGTTCTTGTGCTTGGGCACCACTTGAACGTTGTTGGCAGCATACCAATCCATGGCCTTTTTTCCGTAATGGCGAGATGCGAAATCCGGCTAAAATATAACGGAACAATTGTGTCGCTTCAGGAAAGGCAGTAGACGTTTTTTTAGGCACTCGCTCAGATAAATTTCCTGGTTGATGGTTCCAGTCGCATTGTAAACGTCGCTCTTCAAGCCACAGGTACATATGGCCAACCACACCAGATATTTCTTCGTGAACTTTGATAGTTTGATGTGCTTGAAAATATCTGCCACGTTTACCCGTCCGGCTGCCGTGTAAAATTTCTGTCCAGGAAGCTGCTTAAAGTCTGCCTTGACGTAAGTTTCATCGTCTTGTACCACGCAATCAATCTTCGTCAGCATCGTCGTTTACAACTTTCGCGATCGTGGTTTGGCCGACGTGTTTTGTTTATCGTCGCGATATGGAGTCACCACTTTCTTGTAAGTTGACAGTGCAGTGTTTTAGCTCTATCCACGATTGAAGGCGCCACTCCCAGCTCTTTGCGACATCTCGGTCGGAGAAGTTGGGGTTTCGCTCGAATCAGCGGTAACTCTTTTTGTCGTCGCTGTGGCCTCAAGCTTTGCTGGCTGTCGATAAACGTTTACCGAACACTCTTTATACGTTGGTAACAGTTGATTTAGCTACATTCAACAATTTCGCCATCTTGGCGTGAGAGTGGTTTGGATTTTCGCCATGCACGTGCAAAATGTTGATGCGTTGCTTCTCTTCTTTGACGACATTTTGATAACCGAACTGCTAGTCTCAAAATCAAAATAGAGGCATGATGCTACACGCGCACATCTTCAAAATGAGAGGAGTGTAAAAATTTTTAATTCACGATGAAAGGAAATGGGTTTAAGCCGACCAAATTTTGATCGAAACACCCTTTAATCTCTAATTTTGCCGAGGAATCTAAAACAATAAGTTACTGTAAATAACTACTCAATCCAATATTTACAATCACCCCTCCGAAATTCTTATATAACATTCCTTTCTACCCTGTTCCCTTCTTACCACACACCATTCATTACTGGTGACCACATTATTCCGAACCCACCGATTTCCGAAGCTGCTGGTCAAGAATACACATTGCTGCAACGCATCTCAAATTACGCACCGCGGCGCACGCACGTGACGAATGTTCAGCTGAGGTCGGTGGACATCCACTTCCACAACCGCAGTGTCGAGCGTTGAGCGACCGCTGTAACCAATTAGTTTTGATCGACCGCAACACCCTGAATGTTGGTGGAGTTTAAAAATGGCAATCGCACGAATCGATTAAAATGTAAATTGATATCTGCGAGTTGAATTCCTTTATGTCTTTTTTTTTGTTTCTATACTCGGGTGCGCGGAATCGCGAGAATGTATGTCATTACGAAAGGGCAAACGTTGTTTCCCATCAAGTCACGACCTTTCCATCACCACGTACCTAAACCTTCGATGAAGCGTGAAAATTCGTATCAATGCTAGCATGGAATGGCAATATGATTACCCTAATTGAAGTCAGCATATATGTGAGTACTAATTGACTGTTGCTTTTTTTTCTGTTTATGTTCTCCGGTCATAGTGATTCAGCTCGTCACGTGTCAAACGGCTTGGTGCAATTAGACGTTGCATGGAAACGCATTCGGAAGTGTGAAAGGTCCTACCAATTAAGATGTCCCACTTGAAAGTAGACACTTTGCCCGATCCGGGAACCCGCTATCAGCTCGGTGATCTGATCGGAAGCGGCGTGTGTGCCAAGGTGTACAAAGCTGTGGACACCAAGGCTAGCAGTAAGATCGTGGCGATTAAGATTCAAAAGTACGAGGCCGAGGTGAAAACGGCCATTCAAGAGGAATATCGTATTTTGCGGGATTATTCCAACCATGGAAACTTACTGGACTTTTACGGGGTTTATCGGAAGCGTGTCCCCGGGGAGAGTGATGAGATTTGGTTTGTGCTGGAGGTAGGTCATCGAATGTTTGGGGTTGTTTCTATTCAGTTTTGTTAAATTTTAATTATTCCCAGTATTGCGAGTATGGTCCCATAGTCGACGTGATCAAGAAAATCCAGGTCAAAAACCGTCGAGTGTCTGAAGAGCAGATTGCTTACATTTTGCGGGAAACAGCCAAGGCACTGATCTACCTTCACGAGAATCATATTATTCATCGAGACGTACGAGGAAGCAATATTCTGCTAACCAAGGAGGGAGAAGTCAAGTTGTGTGACTTTGGACTCTCGAGGGACAGCAAGACTACTCTGGGGAAGCGTGGTACCTGCATTGGATCACCGAATTGGATGGCACCGGAGATCATCAGTAGTTCTAAAAATGGTAAGAATATATTGAAAGTTTGATTTCGTAGAGTTTTATTGAGAATTTTCATTTTCAGATGACGAAGTATACGACAACCGATCGGATGTTTGGGCCCTCGGTATCACTGCAATCGAGCTGGGCGATGGCAAACCACCGTTCGGAGATATGCATCCAACCCGTACGATGTTCCAGATTGTTCGCAATCCACCACCGACACTGTACCGTCCCGCAAATTGGACACAGAACTACAACGATTTTATCATGGAGTGCTTGGAGAAGAATCCCGACCATCGTCCATTTATGATGGAAATTATGGAGCATCCATTCCTGACGGAGCTACCGGAAAATGATTATCATGTAGGGATTTCCTAAATGTTTATTAATTTAGATTTCTAATATCGTTGAACCACCCATTTTAGCTAAGCCAAGAACTAAAAATGCTCGCATCAACCATCAGTGACATTCAGCTTCCCAAGAAGGAGGAATTCAAACTGATCAAGGGTGCCTTGAAGGCGGCCGATAACAAAACGGAGAAAATGTTCGTTGAAGATCTGGCTGCGTTGGAAACTGTCACAGAGGAGACTATTCTGGACGAGTTGATCCAACGTTACCGGAATGGATCCACGTATACCTTCGTCGGAGACGTCCTTATTTCAATGAACACCAACCAACCACCTCCGGAGTACGTGCGAGGGGTAAGTGTTTGTCGTAAACTTTCAATTTGTAAAACTACATTTAACGATTTTTTTTACTTCTGGAACTAATATCTGCAACATGCAAGTTGAATGTCATAAATAACAACCTTTACCTTTGAATTACGATTCAAGGATTTGGTGAAATTAGAGCATTTCGTGCCTTCCGTGAGCTGTATTCTTCTATTGATATCCATGCTCATCTGTTTAGTACTAACCGGGGAAGACTTGGTCCTATACCCAATGATTTCATTATATCGGACGGATAATTTTAATAAGGAGTGTATCGAAAATAAGCTATCCACAAACTTTATTTCAAACTATGTTGAAAACAAACAAAAAAATGATCCTTTATTGTACAAGGTTAAACTTGAACATAATGAAGACCGGATGAAATTTAAGTTATTCCTTCACGAATTTTCGAACTTTGGATCGCATGCTCTTCATCAAGTTCCGGCCAAGTGTTGCATCGCATTTTTTGGACGCTTGAGCCCAAATTTTTTTGAACTCCTGCATGTTCCCAGCTGCCTTACCAGTCTTCTTGAAGACCCTTTTCACGATTGCCCAGTAACGTTCGATGGGTTGAAGCTGAGGGCAATTTGGTGGATTGATATTTTTCTCAACGAAATCTATACCCTTTTCCGCAAGCCAATTGAGAGTGGTTTTGGCATAGTGAGCCGATGCTAAATTCGGCCAAAACAGTGGAGGTGTACTATGCTTCTTATGTAAAGGCAACAATCTCTTCTGGAGACACTCAGATCGATAGATTTCCGCATTTATAGTTCGGGTAGTGTAAAAAATGGTTGACTGTCCCCCAAACTTATTAATGATGGTTTTAACACTCGCATGATGAATTCCAAACCGCTTCGCCAATTTTCGCATAGCAATACCCTTCTCACTTAGCCATGTGTGCAGAACCTTAATTTTTACTTCCTTTTCAATACGCGACATTTTGAAAACGCAGAATGTGAACCGCACAAACAAGTAAACAATAGAAAGCTGACAGTCAAACGCACAACATGCAGTATTCAGAGCATAAAAAACCATCACAAATACATGCGTGCAACGCAAATGTATGTGGATAGCTTATATTCGATACACTCCTTAGTGCTTTTTTTTCGTGAAAATGGATCGCTTGGGAGTGCAAAAGCTAACCAATCAGAACTACAGCAGCTGTAAATTTACAGTCGAGATCCTTCTGGTTAGGGAGGACCTATGGAAATTTATAGATCCGAGTGTCCCGCCAGTAGAGGTAGCTGCGGCGAGCGAAGTTTCAGGAAATGCTGCAGAAGTTGCTGCTTGGCGAGCTGGCGATCAGCGAGCGAGAGCCACGATTGGAATGCTGGTGGAAGAAAAGCAGCATCCTTTAATCCGGAACACAACGTCAGCGAAGGAAGCATGGGAAAGCCTGCAGCGGCACCATGAAAAAGTGACGCTATCGTCGAAAATTGGAATGTTCTACCGGCTTTGCGACATGCGATTTGTCGATGGTGAAGATATAGAGCAGCACTTGTACGAGATGGAGCAGCTGTTTGAAAAGTTGACGAAGGCTGGCACCAATCTCGGCAGGGAACTCGAAGTTATGATGGTGTTACGCAGTTTGCCAAAATCGTCCAGTACTCTAACGACGGCATTGGACTGCCGGAAGGAAGAAGAAATTACACTTGATCTTGTGAAGCAAAAAGTGATTGACGAAGTGGCCAAGCGCAAGTCAGTGTAAATGGCTGAACAAGTTCTCAGAGTGAATGGAAAAGTGCCAAAAAAGAACAACATTGTGTGCCACAATTGTCAGAAAGTTGGACACAAGAAGAAAGACTGCAAAGTAAAATCGAAAGCGGAAGAGAAGTCAAGGTAAAAATAAGCTAAGAACCCGCAACGGCAAAAGTGACGACATTCGGAGAAGATGAAGCGTTTGTATTTGTGACAAGTGAGTCGATTGACGGGTGGACTGTTGATTCTGGTTCTTCGTAGCACATATGTGCAAACCAGGCCTATGACAAGGACCACTTTTTCACGTAGACAACATCTCAGCAAGCTCAGCTGTCAAAATAATGTCAACATTGTAAGTTGTGTATGTTGTTGCTCGTTTATGTTTTGTCTGTTATTGCTCGTTTTCGTTGTACACGTCACTAAGCAGAAAGATCGCTTTCTGTGGTGTTTTACATCAAAACAAACAACCAAAACAAATTATTAGACTTCTATTTGACAGCTGACAGCGGGCCCAAATCAATTTGGGGCCAGGCCATCCTGTCTACTGTCAATCAATGCTATTGATATAGGCTTGTCAATGGCCTGGTGCAAAAAGAGCATATTTCGAGGAAGTTGGATTGAGCAAGAAAGGAACCCCTTGCGTGGTAGTGGTGGCCGATGGTCGCAAATGCCCGGTAGAAGGGGAATGTGTTTATCGAATTAACTGCCGCCTCGAAGCTGGTGCGGTGAAGCAGATGGCGCTTAGTCAAGTGCTATACGTTCCGGAAATGCAGGCGAATTTGATATCCGTCTGCTGCCTGATCAAGAAAGGAGCCCAAGTATGTTTCAATTCTACCGGTTGTGAAATTTCCATGGATGGGCGGGTGGCAAGTGATGCAACACTCCAAGATGGGCTGTATATTATGCGACTAATGGAGCAGCCATCGGAGGCGCTAGCAAGAAGCCACAACCCACAGTGTATTTCCACCGAAAACTTGGACACAGGGATCCAGGGGCGATTTTTGAGCTGGCAGAAAAAGGTATTGCAACTGGTATCCAGATACGGCCATGTGGCATCCGAGCCGTATGCGAATGCTGTTTGCAAGGGAAGATGGCAAGATTGCCATTTCCCAAGAAAACGGAACAGAAGTCCAAAACTGTGGTGGATCTTATTCATAGTGATGTGTGCGGTCTTATGAATACCAAAACGCCTGGAGGATGCCGTTATTTGCTCGTTTTCATCGACGACTTCAGCCGATATACCTGGGTGTCAGAAATCTGTAACGGAAGACTGCTTCAAGCGCTTCGTGCGGATGGCCAAAACACAATTTGGAAGACCGCCGAAGGTACAGTGGAGAGTATACGAGCGGGGCTTTGGAGAAGTTTTGCCATGAAGAAGGACTACTCCAGCAGTTCACCACAGCTTATACGCCACAGCAGAATGGCGTATCTGAAAGGAAGAATCGCTCGTTGATCGAAATGGCACGCTGTATGCTCTTAGATGCTGGGATGGGCTATCGATACTGGGCTGAAGCTGTAAATACCGCAAATCACTTACAGAACATTCTTTCAACAAGAGCGAAGCATGGGACACCACATGAAATCGTGTTTGGGGTGAAGCCAGATCTTACCGATTTGCATGTGCTTGGTTCCCTGGCCTGCGTCTTCGTGCCGAAGGAGAAGCGAACGAAGCTAGAAGGGAAAGCGGTTAGAATGACATTCGTCGGATATTCTTCATAGCATAAAGCTCTTCGATTGATCGATATGGATAGCGATAAAGTAGTCATTAGTCGCGATGTCCGGGTTTTGACACAGGAGGAAACTGAAATCTTCCGTCCTGTTGGTCAGGCCAAACGAGAAGATATTGTGGTTTTGCCTATGCAAGCGAACCCAGCCGAAGCAGAAGTTGAAGAAGAAGATGACGAGATCAGGAGCAACACATCCGACTACGAAGATGCGGATGATGAGGACGCTTTCGAAGGGTTCAATCTGACATCAATTTTTCATGGTAGAAATGATTCGATTCAAGAGGAGCCAGTAATCAGCGAAGTTCGGCGATCGGAACGAAGTACACAGGGGATTTTGCCACAGTGATATCAGATCAATGATCCAGTGAAACAGTGTTCTGATGAACCACGTTCATACCAGGAGGCTGAAAGTGATCAATTGACTGCTGCCATTCAGGAGAAGCTCAAACCACTGATGGATAATCACACTTGGGAGGAGACTGAGTTGCCGCCAGCAAAAAAAAACAATCGGGTGTCGCTGGATCTTAAAGAAGAAGTGCGATGAGAAGGGTGAAGTGTTCCGATATACGGCCCGGCTTGTCGCGCAAGGTTTCACACAAGTCTATGGTACCGATTTTGACGAAGTATTTGCGCCTGTCGTGAAACAGGCAACGTTTCGAGTGCTTTTAACCGTTGCAGCTCTAAAGAATTTGATTGTGAAGCACATTGACGTGAAAACTGCCTATCTTTACGGCAGTCTTGATGCGCAGATCTACATGCGATTGCCACCAGGATTCAAAAGTACCAGCTCCGAAAGAAACACTGTTTGTTTGCTGAAACGAAGCCTATACGGATTAAAACAGTCGGCACGGATGTGGAATAAGAAGTTCGACAGTGTGCTTAGACTAATGGGATTCAAACCGTCGAGTGCAGACCCGTGTTTGTACGTACGATATCGAGAAGGAGAATACTCGTACATCACTGTATACGTAGACGATATGTTAGTGGCTTGCTGTAGCCAACGAGAATACACTGAAATCGTCGACTGCCTTAGCAGTTTTTTTGGTCTTCTTTAGGTTCCGCTTAACAATAGCCCAGTATTTCGCAATTGGGCGGAGCTCTGGCGTGTTGGGAGGGTTCTTGTCCTTGGGAACCACCTGCACGTTGTTGGCGGCGTACCACTCCATGGCCTTTTTACCGTAGTGGCAAGATGCCAAATCCGGCCAAAACAGTACGGAACAACCGTGTTTCTTGAGGAAAGGCAACAGACATTTATTCAAACACTCTTTCACGTAAATTTCTTGGTTGACAGTCCCAGAAGCTATGAAAATGCTGCTTTTCAAGCCACAGGTACAGATGGCTTGCCAAACCAGATATTTCTTTGCGAACTTTGACAGTTTCGTGTGCTTGAAAATATCTGCTACCTTTCCCCTTCCTTTTGCCGTATAAAACTCCTGTCCCGGAAGCTGCTTGTAGTCGGCTTTGACGTAGGTTTCGTCGTCCATTACCACGCAGTCAAACTTCGTCAGCATCGTCGTGTACAGCCTCCGGGATCGCGCTTTGGCCGTCGTATTTTGTTTATCATCGCGATTTGGAGTCACTACCTTCTTGTAAGTCGATAGTCCGGCTCGTTTTTTGGCTCGATGCACGGTTGCAGACGAGACACCCAGCTTATTTGCGGCATCTCGGAGAGATAGGTTAGGGTTTCGCTTGAAACTACCGGCAACTCTCTTTGTCGTCTCAGCGGCTTCCGGTTTTCGATTTCCCGATCCAGACTTCCTGGCTGTCGACAAACGTTCCCCAAACACTTTAATTACATTTGTAACGGTTGATTTGGCAACTTTTAGCGATTTTGCCAACTTTGCGTGCGAGTAGCTCGGATTTTCGCGATGCGCGAGCAAAATTTTGATACGCTGCTCTTCTTGCTTGGACGGCATTTTGACAACTGAAGAGTGAATTCCAAAATCAAAATAGGAGCAACATTCTACACACACACACCTTCAAAATGAGGGGTGTTCAGGTTTTTTAAGTGTAAAATTGAAAGAAATACGTCAAGTTGATATTGACCAAATTTTGACCGTATCGCCCTTTAATCAGGAATCTGTTGAAAGTCCACCTCTTTGAAGGTTCCATCAACAATCAATGTGCAACTAGCGATTTGAAATTGGTTCACTGTTGGAGAACCCCTAGTTTCGAAGTACACCTTGCAGACAATAGAGGGCAGTAAGACTCTGCAATTGACACTATTCAAAATTATCATTTTGGCTGAATTGAAAATAGCTTTTGATGTTGCTTGTTTGCTGATCACTTGCGATTTTAATATAGCTGTTCTCGAAACACAAAATCTAATAAGTATCAAGAAACATCATAGTCATAACGTAGTCATAGAAGCATAATGAGTTAGTTTGTTCATCGCCCTTGATTTTGATATCTGAAATTCTCAAAACAAATAATGTTCATCTAACCTGACTTAAAATGCTCTTCATTGAATATGATAGTAAGTGATAAAAACAGACACTGGTGCATACAATACATACCGAAATTACATTAATGAAGCATTTCAAAATGGTATCAAGCAAAAAAGTATAGCTATTTAAAGGATTTGAAATTTTATCGTGGACAAACCTCAGATCAACTTTTTACATACACACTTTAACTTTCGAATCAACCGCATAGTTTCAGGCCTTTTTTACTCCTTCTTTTTAAAAGATCTCTTTAAAGAAATTCCGTTAATTGGATAAAAAAAATAAGAGAGATGTCTTATTGCCATTCTAAAACCATGGACATTCTGGAAACTCTATCACATAACTAAAGTATGATTACTCTCTTCCCCGCAGTTCCACTCCAAGTATATGTGCAAATCCCGCTCGGACAATGCGCCGCACATTTTCGCCATCGCCGACAGTGCCTTCCAGGACATGCTGCACCACGAGGAACCCCAGCACGTCATAATGTCCGGCGAGAGCTACTCCGGCAAAACCACCAATGTCAAGATGTGCATGAAGCACCTGGCCATCCTGGGCGAAGGCAATCCCGGAGTGTACAACCGGATCGAGTCCGGCTACAAGGTCCTCTCAGCACTGGTCAATGCCGGCACACCTTTGAACTCGGACTCGACTCGCAGCATCGTGCAAACGCAGATGACGTTCGGTTCGACCGGCAAACTGTCCGGTGCAATTTTCTGGGTGTATCTGCTCGAGAAGCTTCGGATTTCCTCTACCAATATGTAAGTACTGGAAAGTTTGCACGGTTGGTAAGGTTTACTCAAAGTAGAGACGAATTTTCCTCAAAATCAATTAACTCTGGAATGACTCTAAGGGGTGAAGCATTTTTTTTCTCGTTAAGAGTAGTAGTTGCTTTAATTAACTCCAATGGAATTGATAAATGGGAATCGAGTAAAAATTAACGTTCTACTGAATTTGAGTAAATTTTACCTAATTATGAGTTTAATTCGTCAGCCGTGCCTTTAAGTTCAACGCGATGAGTCTTCGCTAATTAACCGATTTTACCTTTTCCCACCCGAGACAGGAACCAGTCGAACTTTCACATATTCTATTACTTCTACGACGCGATGGAAATGGAGGAACGGTTGGGCGATTTCTCGCTGGAAGGTGGTCGCAATTATCGCTACCTTCGCATCCCGGAATCGAGCGGCGATAGTAAGCTTCGGTACTGTCGTGACGACGTGCAGGGCAACATTCAGGCGTTCAAAGAGTTTGAACAGCTGCTGCTCGAGCTTGAACTTACACCGGAGCTGCTCGAAACCATTTACCGCACGTTGGCGGCAGTGCTGCTGCTGGGTGAGGTGCGATTCAAAGATAATGAGGGTGTAACGGAGTTGGAGGACTTTGAAGTTGCTACCAAAGTGGCTGCGCTGCTGAAATTGGACGAGAAGAAGTTCCAGTGGGCACTGTTGAATTATTGTGTGATTATTCGTGGATCGGCCGAACGGAGGCGGCACACACCGGATGAGGCTCGGGATGCTCGGGACGTGCTGGCTTCCACGATTTATACGCGTCTGGTAGATTGGTTGATTAATACTATCAATCATAAGATGTCGTTTGGAAGGGCGATCTAGTAAGTTGGATTTTCAAGAGGGTTATGTGGAGCATATGATAGTTTCAATAAAAAGTTCTCTCTTTCAGCGGAGATCAGCACTCCATCACCATAACGGACCACTTTGGATTCGAATGCTTCCATCGGAATCACATCGATCAACTGGTTGTTAACTCGTTGAATGAGCAGATGCAATATTTGTACAATCAACGAATCTTCGTATATGAAATGATTGAACAGGTATTTATTTCAAGGAAACCTATGAATTGTTATGAACGGTTCAATCCATAAATAGTTGTTTTAGCTTACTGGTTTTGTATTTTTTTTTCCAATTAGTTACATCCCCAGAACCGTTGCTGGAGTTTAAATAAACCCGCGTGTTCTCTGTTTGTCGAGAAAAATGTGTTCCGAATGAAATTTGACGGCCAAATTCGTATAGAAAACGACATTTTGAATTGATTGAATGATTTGACCCATGTAGGCTGCAATGCAAATCATTCTTATTCTAGCTGATTTGAGTTTTAGTTTACTTTGGTGCATTTTAGATAAATTTCCATTCCTTTTGTGTTGAATTGGAAAAGAAACAGAAAGACGCGAGCATTTGTCAATCCAAAATAATGCGTTGCAAAATCACTGCTTTTGAATTATTATGTTTTTTAACGACAAGGGACAGTCCAATGGGGTTGTACGCAAAAGTGACGTAGAACTAACAATCAATATGCAACTAGCGATTTGAAATTGGTTCACTGTTGTAGAACCCCTTGGTTCGAATTACACCTTGAAGCCCTCACCTTGCTATACATATTTGCGCCTTTGTTTTGATTTGCTGTGTTATTTTGACAGAATATTTGAGAGTGTGTTCGTGTGAGTTCATTATTAGGGGCGCATTATTAAGCTTGGGACCGAGCTTGGGACCGATGTGCTAGTACTGGCTAAGCCAAGAAAAAAATCGTATTTGTTCGGGACCTACTGGTCTTAGAGTTAGTTTATGATAGAACTGCGTAGCATAAATTCATAGCGACGTGAGTGAAAATCTCACACATTAAGTATTCCCTGAAAAAAAACTTCTCTGTTCGTATAAAAGAAGATGCCAGTCTTATGCTTGACCCTGTTATTTGTTGTTCTGATCTGCATTCTTTTTGGAATAACGAAGACACTGTTTTAATTTCCGAGCCGTGTTTGAAATTGTATGCGTTGTTTAAGGTATGCGACGAATGAACGGAAAACTTAAATTATTTAAGCCACCGCTGGCTGCCAACTGACATGCATTTGAAACGGTATGTTAGACCAGATTTAATCAAACGCACTTTTTACACGAAAAAAAATCTGCACATAATTAATGGTAAAAATCCATAAGTAATTCTAATAGATTTGATTTGCCACACAATCTCCTTAGAAGGACGCATGAAAATTATGTGTCAAATGAATAATATGTGCGGTCACACATGGATTTTAGATGGAACCAAAAAAAAACGATGTGTCTTGCACAAAGATTTCATTGTACAAAGCAGATTGCAAAAATCTATGTGTGGACACATAGAATCTATCAGTAAAATTTTCTGAGTGTAGCTAGGAAAATCGAGTTGATCGTCTTGAAAAGGACAGATTTTAAAAGGTCCATGTTTGATCGGTCTTCTTTGGAGCTGACGTATGGTGAATTAAAATAGGATTTTTTTCTTGGCTCAGTCAGTACTAGCACATCGGTCCCAAGCTTAATAATGCGCCCCCTAATAATGAACTCACACGAACACACTCTCAAATAATCTGTCAAAATAACTAAGCAAATCAAAACAAAGGCGCAAATATGTATAGCAATGTGCTGGCTTCAAGGTGTACTTCTGACCAAGATTTCAATCATCTGATAATGACTGATCATTTTAATGTAAACATTGCATTGCATTAATGCATTTGTTGTACACATTAGCGATGATCAGAACCCGGCTGGTTCATACCACTCACCGTTGCGTCTTAGCTAAAGATGGCTGCCAACCGTGGTGCGGCAAACAGCAGAGTACAAATTCACTACTGACTTGGTACCCGACTGCCTAGCGCACGACTCCATAACCAAGGGCTGCCTAGCAGCAGCTTGCTATCACTATCCTTCTGAGCTATTAGCTTCCTAGCTAACGAGAGCCCGCCAGCTTATATCTTCTTTTCTGGTTTCTGGTTTTGTGACGCTCCATATATACGCATGATATTGAACAGAAATTCTCACTACTTTTTCGAGCTGTGAATGATCACAACCACTTTGCACTTTGCAGGGACGATATCCTTGACGAGCACCTCCAGCCACTGCTTTTAGGTGACCGTTTGCGCTTTGGACACGGCTGGCCTCGACATCCGCTTCCTTAGCTTAGCTTAGCTTAGCTTAGCTTAGCTTGACTGACTGCACGTATCGATGGTTGCTACTCCGTGATTGATCAGAATCAGTGAAATTGCACAGTGAATCAACTGAATGGGGCTGGGAGTAACCGACCATTCTCACTGTACACGTTTCAGTGACTCAATTTCTTTATTAATCAATAACGGCGCCGGCCACGTCCTTGCAATCAGTTGGGAATAAGGAAGGAAAGTTAGTGTGACCTTTGCTGATTAGGGACCGTGTTTACCTCTGCATCCCCACAAAGGTCACAGGAAGGAGGTTTTTCTATGTTAGTAGGGTAGGCCTCGATGGATCAGGATTCACCTTGATAAGTGATGTGATCATATATATATTATGCATTATAAAATTAAATGAACATTCACACATACATACACATGTATACATACACAAACATACACATACACTCAGTAGCAAAAAAAAAAAAGGCGGGCAAAACCCTTCCCCCAGAAACTACGCTGTTCAACCCCCTGTCTCCTCGTCAACCATCAATACTTCCAAACGAAAATCCGACAATCCAATAACCAATGTATAGACCCTATGCGATCAAAACCTCATGCCGACAAAACTTACAGACCCGAAGCACAACATACGTGAAAAAAGCCATCCCTGGACACAGCAACCCCAAAAATCCGCACCCCTGTGAAGGACCCAGGTAGCACACTAAAAACCTCTCCACAGCCTACAAAAATACAGAAAACACCGTGGACAAAACCTGAACTACCTCCACAAAGCGGTCCGGACCACAGCCGGCGTCAAAGTTGACAAACCAACACGAGCACCTCCCCCCCACCCGATACTGACCCCGCCGAAACATCGGTGCAAAAAAAAAAAAAAGCCGAGGTGAGTTCATCTTATTAATACACATGATTTGTTACGCGTGAAATATCCCAAACAACTAGTGTAACCCACGAAGAACTTTGAAAATATGGCATTCAGTATGAATTGGTTTGTGAAAACTACGTATACAGTGTTATACAGTATTACTAATAAAACTCACCTCGGCTTCCTCCCCGCACCGACACCTCAGCAAGGTCAGTATCGGGTGAAAAAGGGAAATGCTCACGTTGGTACGTCAACCCCGACGCAGCTGCAGTCCAAACCACCCTATGGAAATAGTTCAAATCCCGCCCACACAATCCCCCGCACCCCTACAAGCCCCGAAGAAACCTCCAATATGCCACCCAAACCCCTCACAGAAACACGGACCCCCGAAATCTTCACGTCCAAAAATGACTCCCCTCACACATGCCACGACAACCCCAAATCCATAAACCCTATCAACATGAAACCATGATCACACCAGGTTCACACATTTTGCATAATGCTGTCAAACCTTCATCCAAAAACACCGACAACTGACAAAGCTACAGGAGGCCGAACACGGAGTCTTGCGCCAACAAAACCCCGCTCGGCCTCTCCCATGTCACTGAGTGTACATACACATACATATACATACATATCGAAACAAAAAGTATTGGAATGGGACACAAAAGGAGAAAATGGAAAGAGCTCACCCGGGTTTCCAGAACATTCCATTGCTGTGGTTGTAACATCGAGCAACCAGAGCAAGTCCGCGTACTCTCCAGATAACATTCTGTTCTTAAGGAGATGGTCGACCATGAACGCTCCACGACCATTAACCAAACATCTCCGAGTGACGCGGGTGAACTCGAGCTCCTCCTGTCGCCGCAAGGCTGTATGTTCGGGGTTCCGTCTGCACCAGGGACACTTTGTTTTTACACCAGTCGAAAGCCTCGTGTTGGACCGCAATCAACTCTTTAGTGACCGAATCATTATCAAGATGAAAAGTTCAACACTACTCAATAATTTCTACTATCTAATTTTCTCGAAAATTTGCAGATAAAACAAGCAGCGAAGCACAAACACGTCAGACCAGGAGCGCGACCTACTTCGATCTCCGCCTCGACATCCGCTTCCTCATGAAATACTCCAAGTACTCCGCCACGTTCCCTTCCGTCTTCCGCTTCAGCGCTTACTGTACCTTCCGGTCACACAAAATCGCCGAACGGCCAGAGCCCAACTTGTGTTCAATGCTTTTACCTTTCTTCAAGAGCGCCAGCAGCTAATATATGGGCGTCCGACTGTATCCGGTGAACACAAAGTGCGGCACGATTATGGACATTTTCTGGGTGGATTACAAACCATCGAACACAGTTCATTCACTGGTTTTGCCATGGCCGCCGTAAACGAACTGATAGAGCTACACAGGAAAAAAAATTGCGGTAGTACCTACTGTTTTGGCTGACTACGTGTACTTTTTAAACCACTACACGGTAATTCTGAGGTAGTCATTTTTTGACTACATGCTATGCATTTCAATGAACATCCTCCATACGTCAAAAAATGCCTACTTTTCAATCCCAAAAAATGAATACTTTTAAGTCCTCTTTTTAGTCCAGTGTGATAGAAAAAATGCATTAAAACAAGGCTATCATCAAAGTGGAAACATCCATTTTTTCTAGTTGATTGACTTTGCTGAAAAAAAGTGAAAATAAATGGAATGGGTTCTTGCAAGTGCCATGGACAGGCTAATCCAGTGCCATGGACAGGCTGAATTCAGTGCCATGGACAGGCTAATTCAGTGCCATGGACAGGCTGAATTCAGTGCCATGGACAGGCTACGAGGCGCTAATTAGATCTACAGCTAATGATACTATAACCGTTGCTTTCTCGAAATGAAAACTTGCTCCTGTAAATCAAACATGTTCTTACATGGTGTATTTTATTTTCATATGCGGGTTTTTGAGATAAATTGATACGGAATGTTGTTTATTAGAAGAAGATAAAAGCAGATCCGTACTTTTGAGATATTGGCGCTAATTTTCTTATCTCATCTTCATTTCATAAAGTGCCCAGTTCCTAAACACAATCATATAAAAAATGCATAGTTTCTAATCTCTTGCACATGCTGCAAAATGCTTAGAATTTATTCACTTTCTGACGTATAACCTTATTAGGCATTTTTGCATAAAACCTTTTTAGGCATTTTATGCATAATTCCAGTCTTCAAGCAAAGTGCCTACTTTGAAGTCATAATTGAATACTTCAGATTAACCGTGTATAGCAATCCACCATAACTTCCGATTAAACTACAGCATTTTCGTGAAAACTAGCATGAATTTTGACAGATCATACTATTTTCTATCGCAATGTTAGCATACCAGTGTATTATCTGAGATGAACTATACCAAATGATTTTCTGCATTACACGAAGGGGTGTGTTTTAAATTCAACCCTTGAATCGGTAGTTTCTACCATGGTTTTTCTTTCTGTGTACTTATGTTTACTGACGTTTCATCGGTGGACTCGCCACCAGGTGGCAGTATAATCGCATGAAAACTCATTGAACTTTGTCTCTTTTATTTAATGCAAGCGTTATGGGCAGAAATGCAACACCTGATTATTTCAGGACAAAAAAGCTGTAAAAAATCTTTCTCACCACCAGCACACTCAACAAGGAAAATAACCAAAAAGAGTGCCTGTAACAACATTCGCTCGCTGTCTTTAGCCACGGTGATAGCCCTTTGCTGTGGCCCGATGTTGCTTGAAGTGATGCAACTATGTTCAGGCCGCGATGGAGTGATATGAAGCCAGTAAAGTTAATGTGGTACCAAAACTTGCCAATCATCCCAACATTCCTGATTTACGTTCAATCGCGGGTGCTTGCCGAAAAAAACACGGCTTTGAAAATGCCAAACATGTATAACTAATCTGGACCAGAGGTACCAACAAGGTCACAAAGGGATTTGTATAACCCCTTATGGGTGTATAGAAGCAAAAACAAAATTCAATAACAATAACAAATAACAATGTTTTAATCGGTTTATCCCAAACTTATAAAAAAAAATGTAACAATAATAATAACATAGCTTTTCGAACAAATGTTTGAAATAAAAGAGTCATCAGATTGGCGAGTTTTTATCCACCACGGCAGCGAATAATGAAGTTACATGGCGGCTTATGGAAGCGCACAAACCGACTTGGTTAAAAAAACGCTGTTCGTGGGATTTTTTAGCGGTTATGCTACCTTTTTACTGCGGTTTTTTTTTGTCCACTTTCAATTCGCTATTGCACGTTTTCCTTCATTCCAAATTCGCATTTTTCTTCTGTAACAAGATTTCAAAAAGGACCAAATGATAATGTAATGATTTTTAGGGATTTCTGGAAGAACCGTTAACTTCCAGTAACTGTCCCCCTGTGAAACCAGCTACAATCGTAAAATTAATAAAGTTATAATACAGGTATACCTCGATAGTACGTACATCAACTTGCTCACTTCAAATCGCAATTGCATAAATGCTACTGGTTGTATCTGAAATCTAAAACAACCAAAAGAAAAAGCAACCTTCTGTTCTTTCTTTTGAATGTATTAGATTTCAGATCAATCTGTAGTTTTTATGCAATTGCGATTTGAAGTGAGAAAGTTGATGTACGTACTATCGAGGTATACCTGTATCAGTCTTTGTAGACAAATCTGCGAATACACTAACTTACGATGTAAAAAGTTACGCTCTAGGCCATCTGGTTGCCTTTCAGATAATCAGAATCAACTGAAGAAAATGTCTATTTATGTGATTAGTGTTAGCATTCGGTGGTTTCTCCTAAAGTAGTTTTGAAATCATCATTTGAATGCTTTTGCACTTGTGATCTGAAAAATGACCATCAGGAAAAAATGATCTCTAAAATTCACAACAACCGTGAATGTGGATGATTTGTTGAATTAGATACAAAACTACATTGAAATGACGCTGTGCTGTTAAAAGTACATAAGAAAATAATGCTGCGGAGTTCTAAGAATAGTCTCATGTATTGACCACTTTAATGGTTGTTTCAGATCTTCCGGTAGGCCAACAGATAGTTCCGAAGGACAATTTACAGGTCACAAGCACCAAATAGTGCATTCAAAACTAGTTTAGAAAAAAAGGCAGAGTACATTGGCCACTGCACAATAGTTTCGGATGTTTCGAAGGTTCAACTGATTCTCTACTGGAAGTTTTCTGAAAGAGAATGTCCAACTATCAGCTAAACAACTTTCCTCAATAACAACCGGATTCCATCTTTTCAAATAGTCCCATATTTTGAGTTTGGCTTCAATAAATTCAAATCCCACATGCTTCGAGAATTTGTTAATGCCTATTCATATAAGTAGTGTGTTCCAAATTAATTGCACTAAAAAAATTTGCTGTATCGTAACCTTAATCCTACACTGAGAAAAGAGATTGGTCAAACATATTATAGTTTCATTTAACAGGAATTTCAAGTTAAGTTTGGCCTGAACATCATATCAATTTGATTTTTTTTACCTACAGTGGTTAAAACAAACTAAAATGTTGGGTAACTGTTTCGGGAATTCAGCAGTAAAGCTCAATTGACATTCGTTTGAAATTACCATAATGTTGGGTGTTTCATTATGACAGCCACGAAAACAAACAGACTTGTTGGTTATACCGACGCTTATGGTTTGTTTCAAACAAATTTTAGTATGATTTAAACTAAATTACAAACAAACAAAAACGGTTGAAAAAAACAAACATTTCCGTTCACAATCACCTACATTTCTTCTGTAATTTAAATTATTTTAGTAACAAACATTTAAATTTGTAGACTCAGTCCAAGAAATCTACAAATGTTAATGTGAGCATTTCTCAGGTTTTTCAAAGTAAAATATTGAATATTTATCTATTGCTGAGTATGCAGCGGGACCAGATGATGGAAAATAAAACAACCCTAATAATAGTTTGTTTTAAATTAGTAGTTATTTTTTCTCCAAACTAAATATCAGTTTGATTTAACCACAACTAGGTTGAATCAATCTAAAATTTTAATTGTTTTCCTGAGTCAACGTAACCTGCGTTTTGGTAATAATAAACCCCTTTCAGTGTGCAAACAACAAAAGTATTAGTTTAGAACAACCATAAGTTGTGTTGTAATATCTTAACGTAGAAACAAACAACCTCTCTCTTTGTTTCAAAACATTATCGTTGGTTTAAAACAGCCAAACGGTTTTTGGAAAAATTCCTGGTTTTTTTCTAATTTGGATGTCAACAAACATTGGCGCAGTGACGAAACAGCTGCCGGACGCCTATGCGGAATCCGTTACCGCAGTAAACGCGATTTTTTCACCCCGATTATTCGCTGCCACTGCGGTTAAAAAGACGTGCCAGTCTGTGGACTCGTTAATAAGAACACAGAGCTCACTAACGACATCTCGCGAACTTCGCACGAAAAACAAACTTGCTTCTCAACACTCAAATAATGTTGCACGCAAGTTTAGTGGAATATACACAGATGTCGTTGGCAGCGCTGTGTAGAAGGTGGCGGTAGTCTCGCAAACCTATACATATTTCCCCAAATCATTGAATACGTATTCGATGATTGAGGTGAAACAATCACGTTTGTTTTTTCTCAGCTACTATCCGGCACCAAACATTCAAACCTTAGTAATAATTATTCTTAGTTTGCATTCCTATGTCCAATAGGTAGATTCGGGTATTATAAAGCAAAGCATATCTGTAATGCAATTTTCAGGATTTCTAAAATATCAAATACTTTTCACTATATGTGTACTAAGTTTTGACATGTTCGTATTTTAATTCCCCAATTTCTAATTAAATTCTACGACGACACACTAAAACCAACTGATCATTGCAGGAAGAGGAACAAGTTCCGGTTGTTCAGCTGCACTTCTACGACAACAAGCTGGCAGTCGATCATCTGATGAACAAACCGAAGGGGATTCTCAGCTTCATCGACGACGCCAGCCGAGGTCGCCACGGTCAGAGCTACATCATCGATTCGATCCACGGCAATAACAGTCCGTTCATCAAACGAGCCAGCGGACATGAATTCAGCGTCGCTCACTATACCGGTCGGATCACGTATGACGCCCGGGACATGGCCGACAAGAACCGGGACTTTATCCCACCGGAGATGATTGAAACACTGAGAAATTCCAACGAAACGGTTGTAAAGATCATGTTCTCGAATCAGCTGTCCCGGACGGGCAATCTGACGATGGCTGCCGAGGAGGCGCTTGGAAAGCAGACTCAAAAACCAAACAAGAAGAAACGATGGGGTGCTGCGCTGGTGGCTGAGAAGAGTAAAGCCAAGAAGATGATGAACACATTGTCCAAGGGGCAGTACTCGCAGGTTCACAAAATGCGTACCATTGCAAATGTGTTCCGAGCGACTTGTCTGGAGCTGATCCGCACCTTGGCTATCGGACCGAATAGCGGAGGCACTCACTTTGTTCGTTGCATCCGATCTGATTTGGAATACCAACCGAATGGGTTGTCCCGGGAAATGGTTCGACAACAGGTTCGAGCGATGGCCGTACTGGATACGGCCAAGGCTCGACAGAAAGGCTTCTCGCACCGGATCCCGTTCCAGGAATTTCTGAGACGGTACCAGTTTTTGGCTTTTGAGTTTGATGAAAATGTTGAAATGACTAGAGACAACTGCCGCTTGCTGTTGATTCGCTTGAAGCTGGAAGGCTGGGTCATTGGGAAAACGAAAGTTTTCTTAAAGTACTATAATGTGGAGTATTTGTCGCATTTGTATGAAACGCAGGTCAAAAAGATCATCAAGGTTCAAGCAATGATGAGAGCTTTCCTGGCGAAGAGATCCATCGCCACCAAGTTGAAGGTGCTGCACAGAGAGTCAAGTAAGTAGAGTGATTTTTGGAGCAAATTGAGTCTGATTGAAAAATGGGTTGATAATTTTAGTTCGGAAACGGCAAACTGCGGATGATCCGGAACAGGCAGCATTGAAGATTCAAACAGCTTTTCGGGGACATATGGCTAGGAAAAAATACTGCCCGTTGATTAACGAACGAACGGGAAAGCTGGACAGTGAAACGGCGGAATTTGTGAGACCATTCGCTACTCGTTGGATGAAGAAATCGATGTATCAAATTTTGCTTCAGTATCGGGCTGCTCGCTACCAGGATTTGGTCAATTTTTCACAACAGGTATTTGTTTAGATTTATATTGGGGAACAGAAGCAGATTGATTATCGATTAATGCACTTCTAGGTACACATTTTCAACCAGCGTTTTGTCGCAGGAACTGTCACTTGCAGCAACTGTATTCTGCTGGAGAAGATTGATCCATCTCAGAGAAATCCAGCTTTATTGGGTCAAACTCGACAGACCGTTTGGAAGTTACGTTTTCGTTGGGATGAAATTCCATTCTTCGATACGACGTACATGTGCGATCCATCGGCCGTATCTTATATGTACACCGGGAACGATTCCGACACCGAAGACTGGGATGCTCCGTTGAGACGGAGGAAGAACTTATCGTCGGAAATTACCTACTCGGCGCAACGTGGCAATCCGAATGGCCCCATGGACTACGGCATGGCCAACGAACCGTTTCACAGAGATCCAAGCTTGCCCATCAAAAAGTATGGTCGAATACGTTCGCAAATGGGGGAGAGTTTTACAATCTTCTCATTTTTCTTAGGTTATCACCCCGGCGTAAATCATCGGTTTCACCGGTGAACATGTCTTCGGTGTACGCTCCAGTTCCATACGCTAGGCAAAGTGTAGACGATATCCGAAATAGGTTCAACAGTACGGGGCCCGGTATAGACGATTCAATGCCCAAGGCAGCGGTGTACAAGAAACGTCCAGCACCAAAAGCCCCGGCCGTCATGGATAAGGAACCGTCTCCCCCAATAGAAAGCAGAAACTATAAAAAACGAGCAGCTCCGCAGCCTACCAAACAATGGGAACCGAAATCTGGCTCAGAATACAGCTACGAACCAAAAGTTACTCCAACCAAAATTAACCCGATCAAGGAAATGCAAATGATTGGTAAGAAGAGCATGGATGAGGTGAGGCCTTCCCTTTGTTTTCGAAATAGGAAAAAGCATGAAGTTTATATTCTCATTCCAGAACGATAATATGGAGGACGAACCACCGTTCAACTTCCAGGGAATGCTCCGTAAAACCAACTATAACCGAGCTTCGATGAAACGCGCCAACGACAACCAACGGATGTCCATATCCAACTTTGATTTCGACGATACCAACAACAACAACAACAACAACTCGTACATGGACAACTTCAACCGCTCGGAGAGTAACATAGTCTACCAAAGCAAAATCAGCGACAGTCGTCCCAAGTCTTGCCAAGGTCTGGATAACGAAAACGAATCGACCACATCAATATCACGTAAATTTTCGCTTTCTCACGATACGATGATGTTCAACGAAAGCTGTCAGGCCGGACCGTCTCGCAGCCGTTCTCCGACGCCTTACGACGACGAGAACCGGAACAACTACATACAGGAGGAAATCGCTCCGGGAATCTTCGCCGAGGGATACGTCGCCGACCTCTAGGACCACCAGCTCCGACTTCCTCACATGAATTCATTATAATTGTTTATTGATTACCTTCTGCAAGATTAAAGCTCTATGTATGTTTCACCAATGCGAACTTTTCTCAATGCCACTAGAAAGAAACACCTCTCTTACACTGTTAATATTCGAAATTTATTGCAACAATCTTACGAGGAAACTTGTAAAATTTTACCTCATTTTTTTAGCATTATTTACATTTACCTTAATCCTAAAAACTGTTCCATAATTCTAAAGCGAAAAATAGACACATGATAACTGCGGTAATCTTTGGCAACAGGAACTTCATTGGAGCAAGAGTGTGATTCTGGACAGCAACCGTTTCCCCTCTCAATGCGAGCAAGTTTCAATCAAAGGAGTATATTATTAAACGAGTAGTTTGCGCCTGTGAGTTACGTTAAACCGAACCCAAATCTAGAAACAACCCTATTTGTTTTCCTACTGAGTGCTGAACGAAATTGGGAACGAGTTCGATTCAGACTTCTGTCCCTGTTTCTGCAGGTAGATTTCCCGATTGGCTTCCTGAATGGCCTCCCAGAGCTTGGCTTCGGACATGATCTGTCTCATGAGGTCTTCGACGGCGGGTTCCGTGTTCAGATCGATCAAGTTGGACAGCGAATCTTCGTTGGGGTCAAATCCTTCCGTTACCTTCGCTCGGTTCTGATCCGAAGTGGTCGCCTGGTGTCGGTGTATCAAGTTACCCGGCGTCACGGGCATCACGCTGGAACGCTTCTTGCCACATCCGGTGAATGCATTGCAAAACGGTCGCTTTGCCGGCGATGGTTCCGTGTTGTACTGCTTGTAGGCACGTGGTTCCTGGCGTGGGGGGTGGATAAAGGGGGGTTACATTCGTTGCGGGGAAAAACTACATGGTACCTACCCTATCCATTACACCACAATCTATCACATGAATCAAGCAGAGCATTGTTATAGCCAGTGCCAGAAGGATGGTGGCTGTGGTGGAGTTCATCGTCATTGTCGTCGTCGTCGTCGTCAGTAGCGGCGGCGGCGGCGTCGGTGGATTTCTTTTTTAGGCCCTGAACAGTTGCGGCTGCAAGCACAAAACAGAAGATAGGATTATGAACAGAAGGCGCTATTGCAAACATCAAGTGCACACGCATTCTCATACAGATAGAATCCAAGACCTTGGCTTGATGCATGAAAGGCTTCCACTGGGGAAGTCTAGGTTGTTGTGTATACATACAGAGATCAATCTTCAAGGAGAAAACCGGGAAACGGTTTGATTCAACTATGGAAAACGTGCCCTATGTTGTCGATAATTGATAACGAGTGTAGCGACACGGAATCCCGGCGTGAAAAGGGAAGTGAAATAGCATGTTTTGGAAAATGTTGCTGGCTAGTGGAAAATTGCGTGCCATCAAGTGGTGTTTGCATGAAAATAAACTGTAGCCTAAATGCTTTTAAAGAATAAGTGCTAGCGGGGGCTACTGCTGTGCATTGACACACAATTGGAGGCTCATATAGCGGTGTTTCTTGAGTATATGGTTAAGTTGTAAATAGTTTTTATCAATAATTTGACCTATTATCACCGACAAACCGGCATGAACGACAATAGAAAATGTCCTAATATTTCTGTTCGAATCATATTACTGACATCTATCTTCGTGTTCGGTGAGAATGCTTATTAAAGCCACGAACAAGCTTAGGAACTGTATAAGTATGGCGAACCAGCCCAGGAGGCTGAAAGCCACTCTAATAAAGAAACAAAAAAAAACTGTATAAGAATTCGTGTCTGAGCAATTCTAGACATCTGAGCAATTTTGGACACATATATTTGATCTAAATTAAATGATTCTATACGTTTTGACAGATCGGATCGCTCCACCGTTCGTTATGGATTCTTAATGAATACTGAAAATTGAGTCACCGACAAACCGACATGAAACCCAGTTTTGCTCAGTGCTCAGTTTTTGGTACTTGTAAATTTGAGAGAGGACGAATATGTAGGTCTTGCTAACCACTTCGTTTAGGTGCTTCTGAAAAAGCCTAAATTTACTTGAAATTTTCTTAGTGTGTACATTAGCCTGGGACACGAACATATGGAAGAAAACAAAATTCGCTCTCTATTGATTTTTGGAAGTCTTTTGGGTCAAATAATAACTGTGCTAAATTTCAGCTCAATCGGTGAAACTATATTTTTGCGTTCGAGGTTTTAATTTTACATAGGATTTTATATGGGAAAACTTACTTTTATGTAGAATAATCTGGCGAGGTAACCCGTTGCCATCTAAAAATAGGCGAACCAGATTTTCCTCTTGGAAATTTTTCAAGAAAACTTTTCATCCAAAACCGCAAAGCGATCCGACGACTGTGGAAAAAGTTATTGAGCTAAAACTGATTACAATCCAAACGAACGGCTCATTGAACTGTTTTTCCTAACAACACTGCCACCTGCAGCATGGCATGTAGCCTACTGCTGTCGGCGCGAAGCAACCACGTTGTTGTGGGGAAAATTTGGTTCGTTTATTTTTAGATGGCAACGGGTTACCTCGCCAGATTATTCTACATAAAAGTAAGTTTTCCCATATAAAATCCTATGTAAAATTAAAACCTCGAACGCAAAAATATAGTTTCACCGATCGAGCTGAAATTTAGCACAGTTATTATTCGACCCAAAAGGCTTCCAAAAATCAAAAGGGAACTGGAATTTGAATTTCGACCCAGGCTAGTGTACATCTTCATTATCAGTCAACATTTTACTTTATAATAAATACCCGCATAATCACAAACCATTCGTAGACCATTTCCCTTATTGTTGACGACCGTTTCCGTTATTGTTACGACATTTACCCTTATAGTTCACAACTATAAACTAACAATCTCCTATATTATTTAACAATATGTCACATGGTAAAAGGCCAAATAACAATATGCTGAATAGGCGGTTAAGTTAGGTTACCATAAAAGAATGTCAATTTTCACGAACAAAATTGTTGCTGTACTCTATGCCAAAAGGTTGGTATATAATGCAGACCGAGTGCAGACAACGAAAATCCTTTCAATGACAATATGGCAAACATTAACAATATGTGTTATTGTAGAGGTTGTATGGTGAAAATGAGAATAAACTATTCAATAACTATTACATAAAATGTGAAGATATATCTTAGTCGAGGCGCCCACTGAAGTGGCGGAAGTGTGGCATCACATAACATGTCAAAATATCGAGTCAAAGTCTTGTGGCGTGAGGCGAACGTCAACAACATATTTTGTCATGCTAGCAGATGTCACACCTCCGCCACATCAGTAGGCGCCTGGCTTTACATTCGAAATATAGTTTCGCCTATACAGCAAATTGTTTTTCGTTATGCGGGTACATTAGGCCATAGCACAGAAAACAGACATCCAAGCCGGAGTGCCCTCCGTGTGTAAATTTCTGCAACTGACATTTTAAAATTACAGCCCGTTTCCGTTAGTTTTGGTGAATCGTATGTTGATGGCGCCACCTGCGCGCCTCGAGATTAGATGGGCGCTGTCAATTTTAGTTTTAGATGTTGCAACGGTTTGCTTTTGAAAGTTTACACAGTAAATTGAGAAAAGAATGTTCGAACCTGGATGTCTGTTCTCTGTGGCCATAGTTGGGAACATAAAAAAAATGAGTCCCTAAAATTGGGTCTCCGAGTTTCTTGTGAAACCATTGTTCATGTTTTTATGTGAAGACACACTACCAAAAGGCCTTTAAAACGCGACTAAATGTTCCGTTTTTTTCACACGATTACCCAGCCATCTGATGGTCAGTAGTCAATGTATACTAGTTACCTTAATACTGTGAAAAATTGACAGCTCCATCAGATTGTTTACGGCAGATATGGCGGTAACAGTGAAACAACTTCAAACTATGGTTTGTTTGTACCGCCTGCGCCATCGCGGAAACATCTAAAGATTCTGACTGGTTCCGGCCGTCCGAACGTTTTAAGCCACCAGAGGATTGATTCAAGAGCAGCTCAAACGGAAGACGGAAGGCAAGGTGGCCCCTTCTTTCCGTGAGTCTGGCTGGGAAGCCGGTGTGACCGGCCAAACGGTCAAGAAGGACTTGGCCAAAATGGATGATATCCACATGCGGAAGCGTCAGTCCAAGCAAGCCGTGTCGGAGAACCAAGCGGAAACTCAGAAACAACGGTTGAATATTCTGGTCAAAGAGATCTTCCCGGCGAAGCGGAACGCGGTAGTCGTTATGGACAACGAGATGTATCTTACGTTGGACGGCAACGACTGGCTACGTCACCTCTCAGACAAAAGAAATTAGCAGCGATATGAAGTTCATAGCACACTCTAATTCCTAAAGAAGGTGGCCTCTTCTTTTTTGTCGAGGCTGGCAGTGAACGGCGAGATTTACCGTACGAAGTGCCTCCCAGAACTTGCCACCTTCATTAAAAAGTACCACAAGGATGACGACGTGGTTTTGGCGCACTACTCGAAGCGGTCGCTACACACTTAGAAAATAAAACCGAACTCGGTTAAATTTCAACCAGGGATGCCAGATATTTTTTTTCAAATATCTGTGATAAAAATTTGAAATGTCTGTAAAAGTCTGTAATATTTTTTAGAAAATTAGACTTCTTTCAACGAAAAAACGTAATAAGAGAGCGAGTTATGTCATTATCGCTATTTGTGTGATTATGTAAACATGTCTGCATCTATTTCATGGATTGTATGGAACCTTAAACTATTGTTTCATATTTTTAAAAGTGACACTAAATCTTGAAGCATTCGCATAGATGACACAATTTTTTTTGACGCTCTTACCGGTTTTGTATTTTAAAATCAAAATTTCGTTTTGATTTGATAAATTCAACAGACTTTTTTTTGATTCAACAATAACCATTGATGGTGTGTACCATATTTTAATAGGTGTCATCATCACTCATGATCATCAATATCATTATGGTCATATGAATGATTTTTGTAAAGACTGCTTCTTCGGTTAGTCAGTAATTATCTCTTAAATTTCAGGGAAACTCTCTCATAATCTTCTGCAAGGCTCTTTGATTTATTCTGGGAAGTTTCCTGCTGAATTTCAGGCAAAATTCCTCATGAACTACTTGGCAATCACTCCTTATTTTCATCGAAATTAATATTTAAGAATCCAACCTTACCTTCCAGAAACATTTGGTAATCTTTTTCCTGAACATAGTTTCTTCCTAAACTTGTGGTAAGTCCTATCCTGAACTACGAGGAAAGCTTCTGCAGAGCTTTGAGAAAGTATTCTCCAGAATTTCTTGGAAAATCTTCTTAAGTTGTTAGAAGTTTCTTCCTGAACTTCTGAAAAGTTCTTTTCTGAACTGCTGAAATAATCTCTCCTGAACTTCAAGGAAGTATTCTCCAGAACTTCGTGGAAGTTTTTTCCTGAATTTCTGAGAAATTTCTGCTTGAACTATAGAAAGATCCCCCTATACTTCTGGAAAGTTTCTTCCTGATTTTATCAAAAGAATTTACCATAACTTCTGGGATTTCGTGAGCTAAACTTTTGGTCTCTTCGCAACTTCTGAGAAGTTCTCTTATGAACTTCTGAGGAGTTCTTTAATTTTTTTTTGTTGTTAAATTCCTTCTTGACTCTACAGGTAGTGACCTCTCATGGTAGGTTTCTCCCTGAAATCTGGGGAAGTTTTTTCCTTAGCTTATTTTTTTCAAACTTCTGATTGGTCCCATACGGAACTGCGAGGAAAATTTTATTCCAAAATTTTTAGTAAAATTCCCTTAAATTTGTTCTTGAAGTTTCTTCCTGGACTTCTGAAAAGTTCTCTTCTGCACTTTTAGGAAGTTTTCTCCAGAACTTTGGGGGAATATGGTTCTGGAATTATTGGTAAATTTGTGCTCAAATTAGAAAGAAGCCCAATGATCCTGGAAAGTTTCATTCTTTTTTCTCTAAAGACTTTTAAGAAATCCTTATTCTGATATGCAGAATGTTCTCCTCTTAGCTTTGGAAAAGCATTATCTTTCGATAAGTTTCTTCCGGAACTTCTTATTTCCTGAACTTGAGAGAAGTGTTTTCCTCAACATCTATGACGCATCGTCTTGAGGATTTTTTTCCTGATTTTTTGAGAAATTATAAGTAGTGCCCTTCCTGGTTAACTCCCTTTTGAAATTTGGGAAAGTTTTTTTTCTGAAGTACTCCAAAACCTCTGAAAAATTTCAAACTTCAGAGAAGTCCTCTCCCCTACACTTCTTCCTGAAGCTCTGATAAATCCTCTTCTGATTCTTGGGGAAGTTCTGGCTTGATATTCTGGTAAGTATGATCTTGAAGTTCGGTAATGAATTTTTGAAGGTTCTTCTTGCATGAACTGATTGCTCCCAATACTTTTGAGAAGTTTCTACTTGACCATAGGAGAAGTTTTTTTTTCGAGGAAGTCTCTAAGTTTACCACAATATTCCTCTAATTGGTCGCAGTGGTTTTTCACGACTCAACAACAACAAGTCTCTAAGTTTCTCCAATATGATTTGTATTGTTGTGAACATTGATTTTCGTTGTTACTTAATAGCAAAGAACCAATATTACCAACGCTTCGACATTAATTTTTCGCATGAGTTTGAACACGCGTGGGATTGAACAATATCATAAGTAGGGAATCCATGTTCCCTCGAAGAGGTCTTATACGATACTTATCTCCGGGCCCATTGTGTCTCCAAGTGACCCACCACTTTCGTTTCTTCAAGGATTTCTACTTTAAATGATACCTACGATATTTCAAAATGTTTCAACAAAGCTTACTGTTCAGATCCTCGTACGTTTTAAATCTGAACATCAGAGAATATCTTTATTTGAAATTTAAAGAAATATTTCAAATGTTTGTAAAAGTCTGTAACATTAATAATATGTCTGCTAAATGTCTGCATCGTTAAAAAAGTCTGCAATATCAAAAGTCTGCAAATTTATAGACATGTCTGTGAATGTGACATCCCTGATTTCAACCGAGTTTTCATCTCCTGAACGTTGAGTAGTCTGTTCGGTTCAAATTGGAGTTCTCGTTAATTTTTTTCTTTCTAGCAATCTGTCAAATACCCCAAAAAACTCCATATATCCAATCCGCAATAACCGAACATCGGTTAACCCAAATATTACCGAACGCTGTCAAACCGACTTTTATGTTGCAGTTACAGAATTCGGTTCTTTATGGCAGAGCTGGAATTTTGACTAAAATAGCTTCGAGTTTCATAGTAACTAAACCAATTTTGTCAGTTACATTGTTTATTGATGCAAATAATCCTCATGCGTCGAAGTTGACGCTCTAACATGAGTATTTCTCGCTTTCACCCGATATTTACCATGCTGAACTACCGGTGCAGAAACAAAGCTGAGGTGAATTCATCTTATTAATTCGGCCCAAACCTGTATGATGACAACGCCTCGGCTTTGTTTTTGCACCGATAGTTCAGCATGGTAAATATCGGTTGAAAGCGAGAAATACTCATGTTGGAGCGTCAACTTTGACGTCAGCTGTAATCCAAACCACTTAATGAAAACAGTTCAAATCTTGTACACATTAATCTCTGTATTGTTCTAAGTCATGGAGAAATTTTTAATATCCTACCTAAATTTTTCACAGAAATACGGATTTTTGAAATTGGTTTGTCAAAATTGACTTTTTTCACATATGTTATGATAACTTCAAATTTATACACTTCATCAACATAAAATTTTGGTCACATAAGGTGTATACATTAGTTATAGTGTTGTCAAAATTTCAACCATATATATTGATAATTGACAAAGTTACAGAAGGTTGAACAACGCGTATTTTGGAAGCAAAATTTTGCTCGGCTTTTTTTTGCTACTGAGTGTACTAGATTAAGGCGTTATTTGGCTTAATTTTATATAAAATATCCCATCTATTTCTGCCAAATCAAGCGTTATCTTTATGAGCATTAGACAACGCAAAAAAATACATGTTTTGTTTTCAACCTGGGTAGAATTTATAAATCTATTGAGTTTTGTCAATTAAAGCAACGGCTATTGTAGCGCATATTTGATTATTTGATTCAAATTTTCTGTTCAGAGCTGTAAACCAAAGAATCGTATCACTCAAGTATCCTTTTATAGAAGCTCCACCGAAGATTTCTTTTATCCTCAACATAGAGGCAGGCATAGTTAAACTGTATTGAAAAACGATAAGACAAATGGTTTTTTGAACTATTGGTCATTTTGAAGTAATGATAGTCGATATCATAATGATATCATCGGAGGGAAAGAGAGATTCACTGTAGCGTGCGTAGTCACTGCTGGTCAATGCATGATTGTTGCAAACTTCTATACTGAAGTTGGTAAAAGGCAAACAAATGAGCGGTGTAGATATTTGTATGTTCCCTGGAGTATAATTTTAAGTGTTTCAACCCATAAAATAATCTCTTTATGATGCCAGCACCGGTGGTGTAGTGGTAAGCGTGACTGCTTCTTGGCACCCCATTAGGTCTGGGTTCAATTCCAGTCGAGGTCGGTGTTCTTTTTTTTCTGAATCTCGAAAAAACATGGTCACGTCTTCCCTTCCTTTGGAAGGGAAATAAAGCCGTTGATCCCGGCTCATGTGTTGATGAGTGCCATATGCAGGGTCCAGGTGGTGGAGCGCTTTCCTGGCGTCGGTGGTTGTCACCACGGTGAGAGGAAATAAGCTGACTGAAGTGATGTTGCATCACTAAGCATTATTTCGCATTATATTGTGTTTTCTATTACGAGAAAACCAATATTTTTCGATTTGTATCGATTTATAGGGTAGGGAACGACTTAAGCACCCCAAAACCCTATTCCATGCACGGGGTAAACGTTAACCCTCAACGCTCATTTTTTGCAGTATGGTGCTTCACTACATGGAGCACCATACTGCAAAAATGAGCGTTGTAGATTAACGTTTACCCCGTGCTTGGAATAGGGTCTTGGGGTGCTTAAGCCGTTCCCTACCCTACATAAATTATTTATTGATTTACGGGAAAAAAATTTAAATCTTTCATCAGTTAAAGCTCATGTAATTTTCATAATTCTTAAGAGTGTTCGAGATAATCAAGATTCGGCAGTTAAATTTTAAAAACAAAAACAAAAAATAAAAACAAATTCTTGAAGGCCATGCATTGCTGTGGCGAAAAATAGCACAATCTCACCTAGTAGGATTAATTTTGTCCCTTCATCTTCAAATGCTTGAGAACTTTTAAATAAAACAAGTGCATAGCCCGTTCGTTAACTATCGTCAAAAAACATTTCAAGGTTGCTAGAAGTTGTCACCATATTCAGATTGACGGATATTAGGAGCAAATGAACTCCGTGTGTTACGCTGCAGTTTTATTTTGAAAGCCTGTAACTTCACAGATCAAAAATATCAAAATTTCTAACGATGTAATCTGAACCTTCACTGAAAACATGTTGACTTAATAAAAGGTTGAATTCAATTTTCAATTTGAAATACTGGTTCTAAATAACAAGAAGCTCAGCATTCATGAATAGAATAAGAAAAGAATTATAAAAAAGTCTACGTGGTTTATGAATTGTCGCTTTACAGCTGATGTTTTTCAGTGCACTAAATTTAAGACTAAGCGTAAATTTCTATTGAATATAATAGAAGTAAATTTGTTACATTCCATTCGTTATAATTTAACAGGTTTTATTCAAACTGTGTTCAATACATTAACGCACAATGAAATTCAATCTGTTCAATGAGATCAAATTTTAACTGATTACTTGTCTGGAAACCTGAAACCGACTGCGTTCAAAATAGGTCTGTTGTTGATATAAAATCCAAAGATAACGATCATGTATATTTCAGGCTTTCAAATATCATTACTAAGTCAGATGGCTATTTTTAACGTAGGACTACGTTTCTCTTTTCTATACCGGGTGTCATTTCAAAATTTTGAAAAATGAGAGGGTGACGCCACAGACAGACGTTTTAGCTAGAACAAAATTAATCGATAACTTTGTGTAAATTTTCAAACCGCTAGCAATCGCTGGGTAATCGCTTCTTCACTAACGCTACGCAGTTAACCTAATCGAGGTGCCCACTGATGTGGTGAAGATGCGGTATCTACTAGCATGTCAAAATATTACTCCGTCATTCACTACACGCCACCCTATATTGACACGATGTTTTGACGTGCAATTAGATGCTACATAGCGTCAACAAAATTGACACATTTGCTTTTTGCTAGTTGCTTATTGCCATTTGGTGATTCCTTTTAAATTAACGGTTGCGGAATTTTACGCACGCAGAGATTCAAGCTTGAATGGCTGTGGTATAAGTAATTGAATTAATTAAAAATGACCTCTTTTGCTCCGATACAAATATTTGCATGAACAGGTTGAAAACATGTTTTTCCCTATCCGGGTCCTCAAAATCGGGTATCAAATGGTACAGATTGTTTTCTTTTCATTTCAATTAGTTCCATTCCATTATGTATTTTCGTGCCTCTCTTCATTCAGGACTATGCTATTAACGCTAGTATTTAGAACGCGAGATGAACCGAAATGATTTCAGTTTTTGAGCTCTCAGCTGGTGGTTCGGACAGGGCTTTGTCCATGCGCAACAGTCCGCCTGGTTATAGTATGGGAGACAAAGTTAGACAAGACCGGCTAATCGGACAGTCGCCGGTTTTCATGTACACCAAATACAATGATAAAATTTCGGTCCACTGATAACTGGGCATTCAAACCTTATGCCATAATTTCGGTTCGTCTCGCGTGCTTTATACTAGCGTTGAATAGCATTGCCCAGAAAAATTAAAATGCAGTATGGAGCAAAATTCATAAAAAAGGGACGGATCCATAGCAAAATTATAGATCTATTTTATTAACATTTCAACCAACCATATGCGTAATGATAGACATAAATTAGATGATACCATCATTACTATGAACCAACGCGGTTCTACTTGAACAGGGTGGCCACAGACTCGGGAGAATCAGGAAATGCGAGAATCCAAAATCATCGGGAAATATGCGGGAAAAAGGCAGGAATTTCAAAAGTCATCGGGAATTTTTGTCATATGCAAGGAACCATACTCACACCTTTTTCAAATGATTTGAGTAGCGTTTTTGTCATTTACTCGGTCTACCGATCCCTTTGTTCAGCCTGTTTAAAACGTACCGCTTAGAGCATGTTCAACGTCTATTTTAACATCTTTATAGTTGATTTGCATCAGCAAACTTAAAAATAACCAGATAAAACAGACCAACTTTGCGTTCCCCGCACCGGTGTTGTATTTCTTGTTGTTAAACCCACCAACACCTATTATCTTGTCAATCTTACAGTATCCAAAGATCAGAAGTTTTTTTTTCAGTGACCGAGGATTTTTCGCAAATTTTTACCAAGGAACATACCATAAAATCAGGGAACTTTCCAGAAATTAAGAGTTCTTCCTAGAAGTTCGGACAACTTTCCTGAAATTCAGATTGGTTCCTAAAAATTTAGGGAATTTTCCACAAATTCAAGGAGCTTACCACAAGTTCAGGGAAGTTTCCAAAAGTAAAGGGTTCTTCACAGAAATTCAGGTAACTATCCCGAAATTCAGAGCGCTTCCAGAAGTTTACAAAACTTATCAGATTATTATGGGTATTTTTAGAAAGTTCATAGAACTACTCAAGATGTACAGGGAACTTCCCAAAAATTCAAGGAACTTTCCAAAAAATAAGAGAACATCCAATAAAGAACAGTCAAGATATTCATAAAGCGTTTCAAGAGTTTGCGGATCTTCCTAGAGGTTAAGTGAACATCTTAGAATTTCATGAAACTAGCTAGACATATACAGAACTTCTTAAAAGTTCAGTGTACATGTGGGAGTTCAAGAAACTTCCTTGAAGTTCGGGGTTTCTCATGAATTCAAAAAACTTCTCAGAACTTGAGGACATGCTCACAAAGATCATGGAACTGCCCCAAAGATCAGGAAACTTTCCAAAAGGTCAGCAAACATCTCAGACGTTCAAAGAACGTCCCAGAAGTTCAGAGAATGGCCTTGAAGTTCAGGAAACTTTCCAGAAGCTCGAAAAAACTCCCAAATGCTCAGGGGATTCAGCAATTTAGGAAATTTCTCAGTAGTCCTGCGATCTTCCAAGAATTTCAGAAAACTTCCCCTAAGATCGGGGAACTTTCCAGAATTTCAGAAAACGTCCCAGATAAACAGAAAACTGGATTTTTTGAGCATTCGAAAAGTTTTCGAAACATTCAAAGGATTTTTCCATAAGTTTGGGGAGCTCCCTAGAATTTCAGGGATCTTTGCAGGTGATCGAAAATTTTTACAATCGTTCCGAAACATCCCAAAAGTTCAGGGTATTTAAGTTTTAAGAAGAACTTAAACTTCTTACTACTCGATAATTTTTCGAACCCAACCAAAACAAGAATAAAGAAACCAACTACTTTTTAATCAATTTCATAGAATTCCCACCTATTCACAATCTCGGAGATCATAAAAAGTTCTTGTACGGTTTAACAACATCTCGGTAATGCTAACTATTCCACAAGAAATTCCACGGCTTCCAAGATATTTTTTTTCAATTTCTCGTAAGTTATTTAAATATGTGTGATATTCTGCTTCTTATCACAGAATATGTACGCTGGAAATTAAAACAACTTCTGGTATGCGAAATCTGATTTTCTAAGTTCCCGTTATTTCCAGAAAGTTCTTCCTATTCCATGGATGATCAGCAAACTTTTTGGAAGCTCATCCAAGTTTTCAGAAACGTTAATAATTTTTCGGCAATTCAATGAACTTCCCAAAAGTTCCACCATTTCTCTTCTCGTAAGACAGCGAGCAAAGTTCATGATTATCTGGAAACTTCCAATTAATTTATTCAACTGCCGAGAAGTTTAATCAACTTCTGGCATGTTCATTATAGATATTTCCACCCAATGTTCATAGATAGGGTATGTGTCCCTTAGCTCAGCCTATTATGCAATGATCGATTACTTTTTTTTATAATAACTCATAAGGTATTTGAACTGGAAGCTAAATTTAACTAGCTATACACTTGCTAAGATATTTTTGATAAGACATTTCGTAGTATTTATTACGAAAAACTACACAACTCTTTTTATAATGTCAGAAACTTTCGAGAAATATGGATTTAATGTCGGTCTACAGGCACCAAATTGGGTCTATTTATGGATGCAGCTTCGTCCCATTCGATGGATTTCTTAATTCAGTCTTTGTACGGTTTTTTTTTTCTAATTTTATGAATTAAGGCATTGCCAGTATTCACTTTACTCAACACAAATTTCACAACACAAACTAAAATAAAACTGCTTTGAAACACTTAAGTGATGTTCATATATGATTTACTAGCCATTCAATAATGAAAACATTATAATACACTCTACAATGAGTTTCTTTCTTCGGTTTGTGTTTAGATGAGCCACTTGAATATAAGCAACAGCAAACTCACGCATTTTCACTTAACATTTTACCAATAACAACCTTTTTTCTACGTTATTGATTCAACAGGCCATAGTTGAGAACATACAAAAATATATGTCCCTAACATGGGGTCTACGATTTTCTTGTTAAATCATTGTTAATTTAGCTATGTAAACAGCTAGTTTGTAGCGTGTAACTATTTTCTCTACATCCAGACTGCAGTGCTCGCTTTATCGATTCAATTAAGCAAAATTTAGATCACTTGAGATCACTTGAAATCATGATGCCCCACAAGTTCAAGAAATCGAAAATTACGCGGAAGTGAACAAATATAAGCTTATTAGTATTGGTTCAATTGCTTCGGATTACATCGGTCATCCTCACAGCAACATGATTTTGTTGATCATCGTTAAATTAATGACATATTCGGTACATAGCCCGAATGAAGGAGCTAGGCTAACATTACATCCCGTTACCCTATTCCGAAGTTCATTAAATAAAATTTTTAAAGATTGCGTTCAGTAAGTAACTCATTTCATTTCACCACGATTTGAGCCACCGTTGAAGATGCCCTTAGAAGATCTGGCTACACGGCTGTAACAGGTGAGGCCAGAAATGAACTTATCTTTCATGTGGAGGCGAATGTGTTTAAAGTTTGGCGAATTGCGTTTGTAAGGGTGTTGAGACATGGTGAAAGAAGAATTTGGGCAGCTGTGCTCAATGCCGTCTGACGTTGTTTGCCGGATTCCAGAGAAGAGAAAATGGTTTGGACAAATTTTGGATAGAACCAAGAAGGAGCTACCAAATTTGATAACATATGTTGAAAATTGGCTCATCCTGTCGCACAAAAAGTCGTATTTTAAATAAATGGAAAGTGTCTGGTGGTAAATCAAACTGGAAAAAGTTTGGGAGCTCAGAGATTTAGCTACAAGTAATTTATATTAACTCATCTCAACAGTCGGGAAAATAAGACAAAAATTCGGGAAAAATGCGGGAATTTTTATAACAAGATTGTGTGGCCACCCTGCTTGAACCTTGCAGTTATATCCCTGATATATCCCACTACAATTTTTTTAACACATTACGGACTTAGATTTAAGGTTATCAAATATATTCTAGAAGCTGCCGTAAAAGTAGCATCCGGAACGTGATTTTGAGTGTGACATGATTTATTACTTCGGCATTTTGGTAGGCTTTAACAATAAATCAAATAGAACATACAATTGAGTCATATATATCCTTGACTTTTTTAGTATGTACCTACCACTTGGATTACATTACTGGTAATATTCTTTTTTTTTAAGAGTGTAGTTGAATATCGTTTCCATCTCAGTTAGTTTATGAGTTATAATTAAAATTGTAATCGACAGCTGTTTATTTAACTGAGTCAAGGGACATGTGCCTTACTTCAAATTCTCAGAAATATTATGATATGAAGAACTAAGGCTATTGAAATTCGCCCTAATAAATCACTAATTTCAAGAAATAAACAACACAAACGCATACCAACCTACACAGAAAAAAATCTTGTATTAAAAACTACCATTTTACCCAACTTTGCCTATTTTCAAAACTACCATGAAATATCAGCCAAATTTACTACGTCTATGGTATAACGTGCAACAATTGTGGAATATTTGACAGACCTCATAATGATATAAACCACACCATGGTTGATCTAATCGCAGGCATGGTAAAATCAAACATTTCAAGCATAGTCAGGTGAAAATTGTTGGTGTTTGCGCTTAAATTAACCCTTGAAATTGTATTTTCTACTGCCGTTTTTTTTGCGTGTTTTTTGTGCATCTTGCTCAACATTAACCGCGACTAATTACGACCTTAGGCCTGATCATCTCATATGAGGGAGATTTATTTCCTCCTGTAATCATTTTGTCACACTCATGGGCGCCGGATGGTTCACCAATTTAAATAAAGAAAAACCTCGAAATAACCTCGATATAACCTCAGGACTGAATACAGATAGACATCCACAAAACCGCCAATAATCCATGCAAGAATCAAATGTCCGATTGACCATATCTAGTAGCATGTTCCAAAAAGCAGTGTTTCACTAGTTCACTTCCTCGGTCCAACACGAGAACTTAACCAACCACCCACGGTAGAATTGTAGCCCACCTTATGCTTCTCCACGAAGTCGAAAGTACGATCTCTAGACTTGATTCTCACACAACTTTCTCGCGTATATCTCAAGCTAATGAACAATCACAACTAAGAATCCTTTACTCCGAACCGGGTGCTTTTATACCGAGCAGGATTTGCTCTCCTAAACGGGGTGGCTGGGACCTCCTGGAGTGTATTTTTCTTGTAAAATATCCCGATCGATGTTGCGTGTAGCTACCTACTTCCCGCTTCGCAGTATTCAGCGTCGAAAGGGGCTCCTATTATTATATAAATGCACACACGATTTTTGCATAAATGAAGACGATTATCCCGAAGAGAGAGAGAGAGAGGTTCCCGAACCAAGCCACCCCACCCAGCTTCTGCTCCCAGTTACTGCCGCAAACAATGGTTGGAGGGTCGATTGGATTGATTATTGCGCGATTTTGGTTTGGGGGGAAATTCCTCGCAATCAAGCACGGAGCATGCCGTGTGCCACGAGATGCAACTGACTGCTGCACAAATGTCATTGCACATGGTTCACGCAAATTATGCCGGTGGCATATATGTTTCTGGTTGTTTCATCGATAGGCAGCTGGTATTTACAATGGATTTTTATTTCTATTTTACACAATGCTCATCTCTCAAAGTAAGCATATGGTAGGTCACCAAGTACGATTGATAAAGTGTCCCAGATCCTAATTCCTAAAAGAAAATGATACAGAAAGAAACTCACATCAAGTAGTATAAAAACAAAAACGGTGAACAAACACAAAACAAACATACGAATCAAACCAACATTGACCCTAAATGAGCCATTACGAGTCACTATCAATGTGTGACTAGTTTGAATAAGTGCCTCAAATCAAATCAATACACTAACCGACCGAAGCGATTGTCCAACGCTTTTAGCGGCAACGGACAAAGCCAAATTCCAAATTAAAAACACAGCGGTTGGTAGATGGGATGAAATACGAACCAACCAAACAGGCTAATATCGAATTTCAAATTCTCGTTTCCCGTTTGTTGGGTTAGGTAAGGAGCTGCTTTCAATTTCTTCTGCCAGATGCAACACGTGTGACATCGAATGAACTTTATAACAAACCTGAAATAATGCAGATCACAAATTTTGGCAACTGCCTAAGACCGCACAGATTTCGTTTCGAGACTAGCGGCATTATGCAATCACACATACATAAGGTTAAACCAGGCTTATCTAATTTGGTGGCCTACGACATGCCGTTAGCTTCCATCTGCTCGCGAAAGTTAATATCTGAACTCTTAAAACAGTGATTGATAATACGCTAAGGGATCACTTAAAAATTACGTTCTCGCTTTTTTCTAATCATTTGCTCTAGTGTATTATTGCTTCTTCCGGATTCCAAAATGACTTCTGTGATCACAGGGGTCTTAATTTGGACGTCATATTTCAATGGCCCCCCCTAGAAACTGGAATACATTTTTGGAAGCCGTTTCGGGATACAAACGAGAGGGATAAAAAGGACCGAGAAAAACGGTCAGAGGCATCAGTCGATGTTTGGCCACTGTCAACGTTTCGTCGAAATGGCATTTGCAAAGATTTTCCTGTTTGTAGTGACCTGCCTGGTGGTTCGAGCACAGGCCAACGGTGACAGTTGTTCGATAGGCATGAAGAAATTCTCCAACGAAATGGATCAGCAAATTACCCGGATGCAGCAGCAGTAAGTGCATTTACGAACCAAGCTGGAAAACAATCTAATCTAATGATTTTCCTAACATTCTAGCATCCAGTTAATGACGCCTGTGCTGAAGGATTTCATGTGGAATACTTTCGAGCTGGAATACCAAGTGAAGGAAATGCGGGATCGTTTAGCTCGCCTCGAAAAATTCAATGACCCGTACCAATATGCAAGTGATACCGTCGTGCCGGTGCGTAAAACGGCTGATCGCAATGTGCCCAGCATTTTTATCCGACCCGGCCAGGCCTCCGGTCCGATTGGTGGACAACTAAACTCACTCTTGACGGAGAATAACAACAATGCCAGCGAAAACCTTGCATTTGAAACCAGCAGCTAGTAGTGTTCTCAGTTGCAGTAAACGTTTAGTTTAGTTATTTATTCATGTCATACTAGGATTTTCGGATGAGTTAATTTATTTGGAAAAATGTTTCATTACAATCGAAAGGAGTGCCATTTAATAAATATTTTATTTTAAATTCGATTTGTTTTGGTTTCATGACACAGTTTTTACCTGCCCAGCTGCTGACGCTAAGAAAATATGTCATAGAGCGGTAGTGGACAAAGTACATCAAATCACATGACTTGATCCTGGGACATGCTAGATATCAGTTTTCGGGAAATGAATCTCAAATCTCATTCAGTGAGCCGGGATTCCCGGTTAACATACCTACAACCAATTTCGGATTTATAAGGTGTGTGTCTCTTACCTCAGCCTAACATGTAACGGTCGGTTATATTATTCATTGTAACTCATAATCTATTTGAGCTTCAAATTGCGTCCAACTAGTTGAATGTTTTCTTAGATACGAAAAATTAAACAACCAAATATTTTAAACCATGTCCACGTTAAATATCGGACACCAAAATAATAGCAGCAAAAAAAAATTACACATTATTCAACGAAACCGATTGTTCATTTCATAATAATAGAGTTATATCTACATACATTAGATACAGTTGATTAAGATGGGAATCCTTCTTTCTGCTAAATTCTGAACTTTTCTGTGGTACGACCCGCTATCAGGTTCCGAATACAGTATCCTCAGATAGCGCCCGCCGTGGCGATACCTCTTGAAAAGATCAGTACCATTTGCTTTCTTCTTAGTTTCGAAGAGTGTGCCGCTTAACTAGAGCCCAGTACTTCTCTATTGGACGAAGTTCTGGACAGTTTGGTGGATTGGCTATTTTTGTCACGTATTTGACCTCTTATATCTTATACTATTCCACGACGAATTTCGCATTGTGAAAAGAGGTCAAATCAGGCTAAAACCGAGCTGGAGAGTCGTGGCTTCTGATAAATGGAAGCAACCGCTGTTGCAAACATTCTTTCTCATACACTTCCTTATTGATAGTGCCGGATAGAGACGAAACTTTTAGAATTTCGACCACAACTACATATGGCCTACCAAATCAAATACTTCTTCAAGAATTCAGATAACTTCTCTGTCCGGAAATGCTTGGTAACAGCGTTCCTTTGCATTGCGGTATGAAAAGCCAGACCCGGAAGCAGTGTAAAGCTTTCTAGTACGTATGTTTCGTCGTCCATTATGATACAAGAAAATGTTTGCAAAAAATTGGTGTAAAGCTCCTTAGCACGACTTTTGGCAGGGAAATTTTGCTTATCATCACAGTTGGGCACCTTTTTTTCTTCGTTCGCCATCAGTCCTTGTCTTACTTTTTGTACGTATGATTTTGACTTCCCAACTTTGTGAGCCACATTTCACACAGAAAGATTGGGATTTTTCTCAATAATGACTACCACCTTCTTGCCCATTTGTTGGGACCATACTTAACAATTTGTTTCTCTTCCAACCTCCCGGTCCACAGTCAAGCGCTGGTCAAAGGATTTGCAAACACAAAACACGTTACTTATTGGTAGTTTTAGTTTCTTGGCAAGCTTGCCGATAAATTCGGATTTTTCTGCCGTTCGTACGTTTGCGCACTTCTGCTTGATTCGACGTCATTTTACTGAATGTAACAAGTATGTCAACATGTTGTACCACGAAATAAAGTGAAGAATTTCAGCTGTCATTTAAGTGAAACGGTTCAGCAATCCGTGAGATAATTCAAAATCTACACTGAAATAAAAGTGTCCGAAATTCAACGTGCACAGGCTTTAAGTCACAAATTGTTGAGAAATATAGCTGTAACGTAGATTTATAAGTACCATATTGAGTCTATTTGTGGATGCAATTTCGTCTAATCCAGTAGAAGTCATTCAGTGGAAACATTTTTTAGTATTATTTTTTTAGACATTTTGGACAATTTCGACATCTTATCTCAAAAATCCAATAAGAGAAGGTCCATTAATTATGTCACGCAGTAGGAGGGGAGGGGGGTTTTGAAAAAAACGTGACGATTCATACAAAAAAATTTGAAGGTCCATACAAAAAACGTGACGAGGGGTTATAAAAAGTCAAATTTTGCGTGACGTAATTAATGGACGTTCCGTAATATAAAAAATAAGTGGGATTGTGTATAACACACGACGGGTGATGTAGACTGCCGTGAACGATTTGATGTATAAATATGTCCAATATGTTAGATGAGCCAACTCGCGTATTGAAACATTGAAATAAAATCTATGATTAGCTCTTTGAAAATCATTTGAAGGCCCTTAAAAGGAACGTTTAATTTGAAATGTTACTATGCAGCAGTTCCATAGATACGATCTCTCAGAATTTCATAGGTTCGACACGTTTTTTTTTTTTTTTTTTTACTAGGCTGGCTGTTTCTGCATTAGGGTGGTCCAAAAAATTGCTTCTTTTTTATTCAACAATGTTTTTTAAATATCATAACTTTTGAACCACTGGGCCGATTTTATAAATTAAACATGCAAATGAAAGGTAATTAAAACAAAAACACCTCTTTTACTGCAACATTGAAAATGAAAACATGAATTCTCTTAGTTTTTTAAGGTTTTCATGGTTTCGAAACCAAAGAGCCTCCTCGTTTTTAAAGTTTTTCTTGAAAAATTGGACATTTTAACATAATTTGTTTTAGTTTTTGAAATAATTTTTTTTACTATGCAATGTTTTAAGGTTTTGCTGACGACTACGCGTTTTCATAACTTGGAAGAACTTGGCAACCATGCGTCACCATCAATCAGAAGTTATTTTTAGAACTTGCTTAATGAAGTAATAAAGACATTTTCAGCAAAATAAAAATAAAATTAAAATAATGCCCCTAGTATGCAGTTTTGGATTTTTCTTACATCATACAACAAACCGGTGTTAATTAGAATTTCATTTGAATTTTCTAGAAGCATTTTAAAAGTTTCGTCCTATACTTTAACATGGGAGCTGTCAAACTCATCACCACTCGGTGTCTTCTTCTTTTTTTCAAGTTGGATTCACTTTCACTTTTTTTAAACACTATTTAAAAAAAAAACTTTTTTGAGCATATTAGTAGAACGATTGTGATTGGGAAACTAGGAGAATTTAAAATTTAACACTTCATTTGATCACTTTTTAAAAATAAAAAATAGAAACCTAGAAACACTTTGGACGCACTTTCGCTAGTAAACGCGAGCAAACTCCTTTAATTCTACTATGAGCTTATCTTTTGACAGATAGGCCTATTTCGTCTGCTACTTACAGACTTCTTCAGTGTCGAGTGCTCGACTTCCAACTTCAAGTTGGATTCCTCAATTAACGCTAGTATATAGCCACGGGCGAACGAAATTGATTCATTCGTCTAGGTTTTTCCAATTGTAGTTTTAGTTGTAGATTAGGTAGGTTATCAAATTTTAACAAACAATGCCCCAAGGGCTGAACTGAAAAAACTAATTGAATACAAAACACTCTTAACACATAAAACACATAAAACATAAAACAAAGCTGAAAAGCCCAATGGGCTAAAACACTTGATTTGTAAAATTAGTATATAAGACAAAGAATGGATAAATAAAAAACAATTTTACTATAATTGATTCAGTGTTCGCAAGCAGCTTCATGCTGCCGTTTGAACGAGGCTTTGCTCTCCCGCCACAGGTTGCCTGGTTGTGGTATGGGAGACAAAGCTATGCCGGATATTTAACGGGTGAATTATTTTCCAACGCGTTATATTATCACCGTTCTTTTCAGGACGATCAATTGACTATAACAGTAAAAGAGTATTTGTTTGAGTAAAATTTTCATAATTTAAACTATTCCACTATTGAATAACATAACCCAGAAAGAAAGGCGTCAAGAAAATGAAATATGAAGCAAAATGTATATGAAGAGACAGGTCAAAGTGAAATAAGTATTCAGCGCCAACATTAGACTAGGGCGAATCTACTTCTGTAACCAATGGCGATCGTAGTTATTTTCTTCTGAATTGTTTCATTAGATCTTCTTACTATTGTAATGCTTTGATTTTCTGTGGGCATAAAACAAGAGAGTGAAAAGTCTTATGGTCCAGTTTGACTACTAAGTTCTCAGAAAAATGTGTCAGCAAAGGCAAGCGGAGGTTTGAGGATATTGAGAAACAACAAAAAACCCCATAATAATTGCAAAGAGTGTGATTTTAAGAGTTGATAGATTATACAACTTCATATACTCAAATACTCAAATTACATTTTTCAATAATTATCCACCATAAATATGTGTTATGGTATGTATTTAATATTTGAATAATACCATTATTACTATACACCAACGCGGTCCTACGAGAACCTCGCGGTTATATCCCTGATATAACCCACCTTTATTTTTTTACGATACACAATGACTACATACATTATTGCTAACGATTATTTTACAGCACAAAGAACAGACGTTCATCTTTGGTCTGCTACTTGTGTAAAACTTTGAACCGACATTTCAAATGTATGTCGTTATGCTCCTGGTAGGCGGCGCTGCAGTTGTGCGAAATCTGTCATGTAAATGTTGATCAATAAAAAACCTAGCACATAACCTGAATAGTTTTGTTTGTTTTTCTCTGCAATTGCTTCTTATACCGGCTGCCCATATTAACTTTTACACACGTTTAAAAAAAAAGGTATATGGACATCAATGTCTGTTCTCTGTGTTTACAGTATCAAACATGTTTCATCGCTGGAACACGAGAATCGATTTACGTTAAAATATATTTTAGCTTTAGGTTCAAAACAATGATCTCATTGGGTTTCCAGAACATGTTTCACGCATGCATAGCGGTTTTTCAATTTCTTTTCCTTTGTTTTATAATCATGCTCTGAATATTAGTCGTACTTTGAAATCTTTCTTTGAAGTTCCCATATATGTAGTTCATACGATTAAATGTCATGAAAAATTATAAAAACGAGGAGGCTCTTCGGCCCCGAGACCATGAAAATCTTTAAAAAAAACTAAGAGAATCCATGTTTTCATAACCAATGTTGCAGTAAAGAAGGAGTTTTTCTGTTTTTTCTTAAAAGTATGTTTAATTAACTTTAATTTTTTAATTAATAAAATCAGCTAAGTAATTCAAAAGTTATGATTTTTGAAAAAAGTCAATTTGTTGGACCATCCTAGCGCAGATTCGGCCACTCTTATAACGAAATATAAAAATAAGCGTCGAATATATTTCGATTAAGAACAAAACTATCACTTATTATAAAATTCTGAGAGATCGTACATCTTTTTTCTATGCAATTGCTGTAAGATAAAATGGCAATAGTTGTGATGACTGCTATGGTTGTGGCGATAAGACCAACCAGCTAGAGACAATAAAACTTATCACGTTATAAAATTAGGGGTATTTCATTAGGCACCAACTGGCGTGAATATGCAACGGTTAGCATGGGCATGAGTATGATTGACCACCCGAGGTTGCTTCTCCGTTGTTGCCAGCTGTTATTACACAGAGAACCAACAGATGATGCTTGGGACTAACATATATCTTCAATGTGTAAAAACTGGTGATATCAAACTAAGGCGCCGGCCCCGCCCGAATGCAGGTCAAGTAAGGAAAGGGTAGGAATATGTTGACGTAATACTCGCTCTATTGGAAGCCACGGAATTCACTGCACTTCCACGAGAAATTACTGGGATTTTGAATTACAGGATTGGGTAGCAGCAGGGTTCGTTTTGGTTAACGATAAGTTGTCAAGTTAAATATTTGAAAATTAGGAGCGATTTCCAATTTAAACTGATTTAAACCAACAGTAAGGATGCTATTGGGGCCACTCACAAAGTGTTATTGTGGTTTTTCATTGGGAAAACAAAATGATTTTAAATAAAGCTCAAAAGCCGATTTTGACCGGTTTAAATTAACAGTAAGGATGCCATTGGGGCCACTCACAAAATGTAATAGTGATTTTTCATTGGGAAACTAGGAGATTTTTTACAATGCTGGAAAGCCGATTTGGACCGATTAAACCAACAGTAATGATGCTTTTGGGGCCACTCACAGAGTGTGATAGGGGCATTTCATTAGGAAAACAAGGCAATTCATCTCAACTCCTGAGAGCCAAAATGGGACATGGGTTTATTTGTTCCAAGATAGGGTGGCCCGACGAGCATAGCGAACGAATTATTTGGATCACAATTAAATATGTACCTCTCCATCGACCCATCTTACCCGGCGAACCACGACTTCTCATGCTCACTCGATCATACGCGCGACGGCCACGCAATGGCGACACAATAGGCAACCAAAACAATAGACATAGACGTCCGATAATAAAATATTACCAAACAACGCATCAACACAACCGATTTAACTGATGGTCTGCGCAAACCTATTAAAAAAGGACATATAGATATAATGGGTAACAATTACCTGTCTTGCTCCACGTCCTTGAGAGCACTAACTACCTCACGAGTCGCCTGTACCCAACTCCACAGGCGTCCGTCAAGCCTCTCTTTAAAATTTGGTAGAAATAAACTTTTTGTTGCCTGAAAAGAAACAAAACCAAGAACAAAGATGCAAGCAGAATCCCTGCAGTCCCCCGGATGTTCGAAGACCACAGCCATCTCTATGAAAAGACTGCTGCAGGTTGTCGATGGCTGACTACAACCATGTGCCGGGTACCATTGGCTGAAATGAGCACTGAATGAGAACAGTGAGAACATTACACTGAACAAACGAATACAACACTTAGTTGTTTACCAAGCCGAAGCTCACTCGCGCTATATCCGACGAACTTAGTCGATGAATCAACCCACTCATATCCATCGCCAATACGCTATCCTGACAAATCCACAAGCTCACAACTGCATGCCAGTTTGTGATTTGAAAAGTGTCCAGATTCACGAACAAAAAGTCCGAGTACCGCTGCAACACGGCATCCGAACTTTGGATTTGGACATTTGTGTCGCTTAGCAAATCCTCAAACAAATGTGCAAAAGCACGTTGGCCAATATTTAACGTCAACCAGTTGGGTCAACTCCAAGTTCCCCTTCTTTCAAACTCACTTTCAGTTCAATTTACCCATTGAGTTGGACACATCACAATAGAAAATATTGTGATGGAGCACGGACGTTAGGTTACATATAAAAAATACTCTACAACCCATTCAAAACTATATCAGAAAAATCCAAATTTGGCCAACGCTCACCTAAAAAAAATGAATCGATAAATACAGTAGAAAAACTAATTGAAATGATATAACTATAATAGAGCTGACTCTTAACCTTGGGTGTCTCGATAAAAAATCCCTACTGAGCCCTTGCGGCACATCAAGCCGGCCAGTTCAGCGCAAGGGATCAAATAAACCCTTCAATTTAAACCGATATTATTTGTTTATTTATTATTGTTTCGGAGCAATATCGCTGTCATGAACAAAGATTCCTTATGTTCGAGTTCTTGGAAAATATCTCCTCTTGGTTTGGTGTTTGTTTTGATATCAGTTCCTTTCAGAGTAACGCAAAAATGCTCAAAAGAGAATTTTGTCATTAGACTCTTTGATGTACTAAAACGGAATAAAAATTTGCAAATAATAACTCGTATTCCATCGTTTCCTGATTGAGCACCCTTAGAGCCTTTTCAATAATCTCTCTGTACAGCACCGACAACGATGAATGCATTGAACGAAAAAAAAACCAAAAACAGTAGTCCCAGCTGATCAGTGAAACGCATGTCATAAACCAGTTAGGTCTCAAATATGTCCGACACAGAAATCAAGATCAAACCGAGATGCATCTGAATTAATCATACATTTCAAAACGATGAACGACAGAGCAAAGAAACGGAGAAAAAGTCCCAACCCATCGGGGAACCACCGAACTGGGCTAGTTGCAAGTTGATATCATGCATGATATGAGCGACAGCACAGCATAAAAGATTAAAAAAGTTCATGGTCGCAGTAATGATCGGACATCCGCGCAAGATGGAAGGAAAGCTTCTCGCTTTGGTGATGCTGTTCATAGTCCCAACGATAGGTTCAGATGTTGAGATCAACAGTACCGTTAGTTCACCCAGTTTTGGTTATGAATTAACCATGACGGGGTTGGACGCCGTGAATTACAAGTAAGTGGATTGTTCGACGGTTGAGAGTAAATGACGAAAGATCCTTTTTCTAGTTTGCAAAAGGATCATCTTCGCTCCAAGGAGTACCACCAGGTGATGTCCGCTGAAATCGAAGATCTTCGGAAGGTGATAGCGAACACAGAAGCGCTCGTTATGCGCCAAGCTAGTGTACTGAATAACATTGAAGCTCAGTTGAAAAAGATATCGAAAACAGTCGAATTGGTTGACGAGGTTCCTAGTATAAAGAACGGACTTGATCTACTATCATACAATATTTCTCGCGTTCTTAGTGACACCAGGTACGTCGGGTGACCGTTCCTAACAATTTTGGTTCTAACGAGATGTATATTGCAGTAAAATTCATCGCGCTCAACAAACTCTAGCCACAACGGAAATTTTGAACGACTTCCTTCTGCAACTGATTGGTGATCAGCTACGGTCCAAGACTACGTCTCGAATGCTAACACTTGTTCCAAAAGAGCTGCCACAATCTTGCAAGGACGTTGGTGATCCTCGATCAGGAGTCAATCGAATTCACCCGCAGCCCGGGTTCAAGGACTCCTTCGAAGTGTACTGTGACCAAGACTACCTCGACGGAGGTTGGACCGTGATTCAGAATCGTTTCGATGGATCGGTGAACTTTTACCGTGGATGGAATGAGTACGAAAATGGGTTCGGTAATTTGGGTAAAGAATTTTGGCTTGGATTGCGAAAAATTCACGAGCTTACGTATGCAAAACAACACGAGCTGCACATTCTTATGGAGGATTTTGATGGGAAAACGGTCGTCGCCAAGTATAGTCACATGCTGGTGGGTGGCGCAGAAGAAAAGTACGCCCTCAACAGTTTGGGGACGTATAGTGGAGATGCCGGGGACTCCCTGCGCTATGCAGTTAAACAGAAATTTTCGACGCTCGATTCCGATAACGACTCTCATGATCCTGATAATTGTGCCGTGCAGTACAAGAGTGGATGGTGGCATGCGGCGTGTCACGAGAGGTAACATGTGTTGTGAAATTGCGATAAAACGTGAAATAGCATCCAATTATGATTTATTGCAGCAATCTCAACGGACTGTATCTGAAAGGCGCTCGGGAGGAATTTGCTACGATGATGTGTTGGAAGGCATTCCGAGGCTACAACTATGGGTTGAAACGCTCACGGATGATGATTCGCCCCGTCGGATGAATTACAGGAACGAAAAAAAATCGTGCTTTAGATAATGTCGACATTGTAAACATTCATAATTACGTAAAAATATAAAGTGGGCAGTAGAATCGATTATTCCATCATGTAAAATTGCCGATTACTCCATTTCGCTCACTGATCACCCACTGCGGAAAATGGTAGTGGTCCGAGGTAATAACTCCTTCGCGAAATGCTGTCATTCAACATCGTTGACGGTCAGAAAATCTTAAAGTACAAAGGACGGTTGGTGAAAACAAATCGTAAGAAAAAATATATATTAGCAAACACGTCGTTCTTCTTGGGTGGTATTCATCAGTGTCAGGCTCGAAGATTGAATTCTGCGGTTTGGATTATTTTTGACAGCAATAAATTGAATGGACTTCTCATTGGAATGAACATAGCGTGAACATAGCGGGAAGAATATTAAAAAGGATATCGTTAGAGTTGAGCACAAACATCATGAGCATGATTGACTGCCCGAGGTTGCTACTCCGTTATTACTAGATCAGCTGTTATTGCATAGAGAACCAACAGACTATGCTTGGGACTAACATACAACTATAATATGTAGAAATTGGTGATCCCATACTATAGCAATACGAGCCCTGGCCTCGCCCGAATGCAGGAAAGGGTAGAAATGTGATTGAGTTGGTATCAGGGTTTGTTTTGGTAAACGATATGCTGAATTGATTTTTTTTCTTAATTGTTTTTACTAAGCCCAAGTTCCATAGGCATAACGCCGAGCTCATTTTCATGATAACAATGACAACAATAACAACTTAACTAACTATATTTAACTAAGCATGTTAATGTTCTTGCATGAAGCACGTAATCAATTATAATGTTTGAAATGGAAAAATCCTTCTTATCAACATGCAACCCTAGGAGTGAACAGCAATTTCTGCTAGAGCCAAAGATGTAAAGAGAAAGTAGGTAGTTGAAATTGAGTGTATGGCATGTTTGAAAGGCGGCATCCGATCGAGCACACAGTCTCTTGCCTATTGACTCCTACGGACCACTCCTAGGGTTACATGTTGATACGGATATTTCCATTTTAAGTAACGTTTTTTTTTAATTATTCCTTTATTATCGAGATTTTCAGCCTCGGGCTGCACACTTTGAAATTATGAATTTTACACGAGACCTGATTCATGTTTGTAAATAGTCCGGGAACGTAAAGTCGGGGAATGTAATAAAGGGTGTATTCGATAAAAATGGCACACAGAAAATCTTCTGTAACTTTTGAATCGTATGAGTAAAAAACCTAGAAATTTGAGTAGATCTTATCCATAGTGTATTATTTACATCTGCCAAGTTTCATAGTTTAACATTCAGTAGTTCCAGTCATGTCGTCGTATGTGTTGAAAGAGATGAGAAAATAAATTCAACCGAACACATCTTTTGTCGAATTGCGTATGTTTCATTTTCAGGAGACATAATTTTACACTAAATCTTTCTTTACGTTCCCCGACTAAAGGGTGTATTCGATAAAAATGGCACACACATATATACTCTTAAAAATTAAACTGATTATCGGATTTTCTTGAAATTTTCAGGGAATGAAGAACTACTAATGAGTTTTGATTTACAACATTTGTTTTATTCAATTTCGTCTCCCATCCCGAATGCCCGCACCTTCCTTTTCACTCCACCCATCAAATTTTGTACAACCGATTTTCCCAGTGTTTTTGTTGTTTTTACCCAAATTTTCTTCAATTCTAGCTCTGTTTTTATAGTTTTGGGATGTTTGCGAAGTTCCGTTTTCATAATTGCCCAGAATTTTTCAATTGGACGAAGTTCCGGTGAATTTGGTGGGTTCATATCCTTTGGCACAAAATTGACTCCGTTGGCTCGGTACCACTCCAATACGTCTCGAGCGTAGTGGCAGGATGCTAGATCAGGCCAAAACAGAGTTGATCCTTTGTGCTTCTTAATGAATGGCAAGAGACGCTTCTTAAGGCACTCTTCCGTGTAAATCGCACCGTTTATTGTTCCGGAAGTGATGAAGGGAGCACTTATTTCACCACATCCACAAATCGCCTGCCAGATTAGAAACTTCTTTGCAAATTTCGATAGTTTCTTCTTTCGAACATCCTCCGGAACATCGAACTTCGACTTGGCAACGAAATATTCTTGCCCAGGAAGTTGATGGAAGTCGGCCTTTACGTATGTTTCGTCATCCATCACGATGCAACCGGATTTGGTGAGCAGCTTCGTGTAAAGTTTCCGGGCGCGGGTTTTCGCAGTGATGTTTTGTTTTTCATTCCGGTTTGGGGCTTTTTGCACTTTGTAAACATGTAACCCAGCACGCTTCATGGTTTTCTGCACAAAACCGACTGACACCTTAGACTTTTTAGCGACATCTCGAATTGACATGTTTGGACGGTTTTTGAATTGTTGTACGACTTTCCTGGCCATTTTACTGGCCATTGGACCACTTTTACGACCACTCCCTTTCTTTCTTTGGACACTCAGACGCTCCTTGAAGGTTCTTATTACACGAGACACAGTTGTATTTGCAATTCCAAGCCTTTAAGCAATCCACCGGTGGGATGCCCCTGGATTTTGATTGTGAGTGCACAAAATTTTCTCACGGACAATTTCTTGTTTCGACGACATGACTGGAACTACTGAATGTATAACTATGAAACTTGGCAGATGTAAATAATACACTATGGATAAGATCTACTCAAATTTCTAGGTTTTTTACTCATACGATTCAAAAGTTACAGAAGATTTTCTGTGTGCCATTTTTATCGAATACACTCTTTATGTTTATTCATCACATCGCCATAGAAAATACAGCGTTTATATCTTTTCTTGAGATTTTATGTGATGAATTATGGAAAGAGGGTAAAAAATTACACAAAATAAAATTAAACCACCACCAAACGGATACTACGATTTAAGTGTGTTTAACAGAGTTTTACTGCGTATTCTGCAACTTTTTCAAATGTAAACATTGTGTCTAGCTGTCATTTGATGCTCTTGAAGTTTTCGTGCTTAAAATTTCAGTTTCGTGTTCAAAATTGATAGTAATGGAAGTTGCAAAATGCCTAAAAAGCACAAATTTCTATCAGAATCCGAAATTTGATTATTGAACATCACAAAATTGGCAAAAGCTTCCGTGGTTATGTGCCAGAATCACAAAGATACAGTCGCTAGGATTGTGAAGATGTACAAAAAGCGTGGCTCTATCTCACCAGCTAAGCGATCGGGGCGTCCTTCTAAGACAACTGGCCGAATTGACAGAACTATCGTGAAGAAGGCAGCGCAGGACCGGTCACTGTCAACTCCGAAAATTACGAAACAGATTGATAGCGAGTTTTCCATTCCACTGTCATCACAGTCCGTATGAAGTCGTCTTCATAAGAAAGGTTTTAAGGGTAGAGTAGCACTTAAGAAGCCATGGTTGTCCGCAAAAAATATTTAAAAAAAAGATTGAAGTCCTAGAGGGTTTGAGCTGTTTAGTGGAATACCTGTAACTAGAAATAAGAAGAAAAATTAGTATTTTCCATTAAATGGAAAATACTAATTTTTCTTCTAAGATTGAAGTGTTCCCAGGACCATATTTCATGGACCAGTGATGACTGGAATAAGGTGATTTGGTCAGGTGAGACGGCAGTAATGCTATTTGGGTCTGATGATATCACAAAAAAATGGCGGCAAGCCGGTGAAAGTTTGAAAAAGCTGTATTTGCGGCCTACAGTCAAGCATGGTGGTGGTGAGTTACTCTACCAACATTGATTTTTCAACCAACTGAGCATGATTTTAATTTTTTTTTCAACGGGTAGAGTCATAGTGTGGGGATCTATGGCTACATCCAGCGTTGGATAACTTGAGTTGATTGGTTGATTGACTGAGCCAAGGAGGTTTATTTGGACATTTTGAAGTGAAAAATGCCAGCGGCTGCACAAAAGCTAAAGTTGGGGCCCAGATATACGTTCCAACAAGACGGAGATTCGAAGCACATAGGCTGGTCTTGCAATGGTTCAAGAAAAAGCGTATAAAGGTTATGGAGTGGCCATCACAGTCTCCCGACCTTAATCTAATAGAGCATCTCTGGTCGATTTGGAAAATTAAGGTCCAGAAGCAAAAACTGGCAAGCATCCAGCAATTGCGACAGGTAATCTCAATTGAATGGGACAAAATCACCTTTGAAACAACTGCTAAGCTTGTTGAGTCGATGCCACGACGATGCCGAGCAGTTATTGAAACCAAAGGTGGTCACACGAAGTACTAAAACTATGTGAGCCAGAGGGATAGATATACTTTTTTGCGTTATTTTTTTGCTTTTTTTAACATCATGCCTCAAATGCAAAAGAATTTGTTTTTAATTTTGAACTCGCATGAATTGGATTTATTTTTGCATAAATAATAATAAAGTGAACAACAATTAACCCTGTTTAATTTTCTGGTGGGGATTTTGGAAGAAATCTATTTTTTTCACTGGGGGTGGATAAACTTTTTTTGCATACTGTATAAAAGTTTAGGGAAGCCGAAAAAGAAGACAATGATACAATAAAGGGTGTCCACGATAAAATTGCCACACACAAAAATTGATTCGCAAAATTCGAGTTTTCATCCGATTGCCATCAAATTTTCAGGGATTGAGAAATAACTATTAAACTTCATTTTACCATTTTACTCGTATTTTATTTACAGTCCATACGCAAATGCCCGCACCTTGGCCTTAACCCCGGCCATAAGATTCTGCACAACCTGTGAATCAACCGTTTTTTGTATGTAAACCCATACTTTCTTCAGTTCCTCGACTGTCTTTACTACCTTAGGTTGTTTAAGAAGGTGCTGCTTCATAATCGCCCAGTACTTCTCGATGGGGCGGAGCTCCGGAGTGTTGGGAGGGTTGAACATTTTCGGCACGAAATTGACCTTATTGTCCGCATACCACTTCAGCACGTCCTTGGAGTAGTGGCATGAGGCCAAATCCGGCCAGAAGATTGTTGGGACGTTGTGGGCCTTCAGGAGAGGAAGCAGCCGCTTCTGGAGGCACTCTTTTATGTACACCTGTCCGTTTATCGTGTCCTGGGTCACGAAAGGTGCACTCCGCTTCCCGCACGTGCAGATGGCTTGCCAAACCAGGAATTTCTTCGCAAATTTGGACATCTTCTGAGTGCGGACATGCTCCGGAACGCTGAACTTATCCTTGGCCGTGAAAAACAGGTTGCCGGGGATCTGTTTGAAGTCGGCCTTCATATATGTTTCGTCGTCCATGATGCAGCATTCAACTTTCATCAGCATGTTGAGGTACAACTTCCTGGCACGGGTTTTAGCGGACTTGTTCTGCTTCTCGTCGCGATTTGGGGGCTTTTGTACCTTGAACGTTCGAAGCCCAGCCTTAGTTTTGGCCTTCTGGACAAAACTTCGGCTTAGGTGCAGCTTCTTAGCCACATCCCGAACGGAGGCGTTCGGATTTCGGTTGAAGGCCCCAACTACGCGGTTGTGATTTTTGGTGTTGTACGGAATACTTTTTCCTTCACTTCTGGGCTTCCGATCGGTGGTCAACCGTTCCTCGAACCGCTGAATCACTCGCGACACCGTGGAATTCGCGATTCCCAACGTTTTAGCGATGGAACGATGTGAGAGATCCTTGTTCTCGTGATGAATGCTCATGATTTTATCACGCACGAGCTGTTCTTTCGACTCCATTTCCGCGAGTTTTGATCACAGGACTTTAAAACTTGCAGGATGTAAATAATGCACTATGAAGTAAATCCACCCAAATTTTCATTAAATTCTACCCAACGGTTAAAAAGTTAGAGCAATTTTATAGTGTGGCAATTTCATCGTGGACACCCTTTAAAGCGAAATTACGAGGGAGGAGATGAGATGGACATTTTAGAACGGCTGCTAAAAGAGGTTCAAATGAACAATTATATTTGTTTTGAAAACTTATAGATGAGCCCCACATAGTCCAAGTCCAGCTTACCCAGCTTATCTCTAATTTCTTTCTTCTCAGGTTTCGGTTGGTCCGAAAAGATGCGCTAAACCAGATCTGACAATTTCGTTATCGAGGCAATACCAGACAACGTGGTTGATGTCCTGATAACCGGATCCACAGCCGCATTGATTGATGTTCATGATTGATTTACCCATATAAAGGTATAAGTTTCACGATTTATCTATTAGATAATTTATTTAAAAACAATTCAACCACTTAAGCCAAATTATTCGAACTCATTCAATCTACAGATGTAAACTTTTTCAAAATCTGTTCATTTGCTTTGCAGCCATATAATTGTGAAGAGCTATTGATGCCAACCACAAATGTTCGCAAGTATTCCCAGCGATCAGGAAATCCTATTACAATTCAAATCACAGAACCCCGTATAAAGATATTATCAAAATACAATGCGGTTCCCACACTAATAGAGCCAACCAGGGAAATCGAGAATGTCTTCAAACCGAAAAAATCCTGAACCGGTCCAAGTGAAACTTTTACGTTCAACCACGACAGAATTGACAAGGAACTTACCGACAATCAGCCGGACAACCCACTACTTTTTCATGGTATCTTCTCAAGCATCAAAGGCCATTATTTTTTGTTTAATAAGTTCTAAAAGAAGTCAAAGGCTCAAACTTTTGTAGACTACTTTCTTTATTGTTATTTTATTAACTACCACAACATAAAACAACAAAATAGTTTGTAATATTGATAAAAGTGAAAAGAAAAAGTGAAAAAAGAAAACAGCTAACTTCTTGTAATCCGTTTGTAAAGAATTTCGTCAAATACGTCCAAACTTTTAAATACAAGAATAAGCAAACTTTTAAAAACAAACAATAGTTCGTATAATAACAGTTAAACCTCGTCAGTTACAATCTTCATAAATGATTAAAAATTTAGCATACAATTTTAACGTATAAAATACATAGTCTTTTAAATTATGAACGTTCTTAAAGTATAATGAGTTTTGTGAAGCACATGTGAAGAGCTTCGATGTTCTTATTTTATCCGCGTTTCTAGTATAATGTCTATGAATATTTCTTCCTCTTTTAAGTCGGTAACACATACATCGAGGTAGTAAACCATTAACTACTTTAAAAATGAACACCATTGTCAAATATACAATTCTCTGCATCACCGATAACCATTGCAAAGCGTCTAATACCTGGTACAGACATACAACGTACAGCGTTGTACTCCTTTAGTCTAGTACGTGTTTCTCTGTACTGGATTAAAGTATTTGACAGTTCGTACAACGGTCAGCGTTGTATGTCTGTCCCAGGCATAACATAAAAGTCGAGGAAACGAATCTGTTACATCTTAAAATCAAACGCTTTATTTTATTCTGCAAACGCTATAGCCTCAGTATATGTGTTTGATTGGCCAAAACTAAAATGGAAGAGCAAAAGTCCAAATGAGGATAGGTGATTGCATTTTAAAGCTGTATTTTACTGCATGTAGTTAAATCGTTTTTTCAACTTTAACTTGTCATCAATAATCCCGTCAAGATGTTCAATCTCTCGAACGCGATCAATTGCCTCATGATAAATCGTAACTGAGACATCTTCATTTACGCGATTCTGCGAAATAACCATAAATTTAGTTTTGCTTATATTCAATTTTAATTGCTTCGACTTCAACCATCTTCTTAGAAAAGGCAAATCTTCGTTTAAATGGGAAACGGCTTCATTTAAATCTTTAGCGGCAATGAATAACACTGTGTCAACTGCAACCAGATTAATGTCACAAAATCGTAAAATACGTCGCATGTCATAAACTGAGCTGAGCGTGTGGGGCACTCCAAGATCATTCCCCACGGGACTGGAAACATAATCATTATAAACAGTCCGTTGAGTTCTTTCAGACAAATAACAGCAAATCACTTGCAAAACACGGGTGACTACGGTTGTTAGAGTATTTAATCTTTTGATCACAGTGAGCGATAGAGCGAAACGAAATGGCACAATTACACCAAAACACTAGTTTAGACACATGATTTAGCTGAAAGCAGGAAAAACTGACTAGTGAAAATCGAGTTTACTCCCGTTTCGTAAGATAGCAACATTGATTGTAACTAGAAATTAGAAGAGAAAATAGTATTCTCCATTTAATTCCAACTACCTTTGCTTATCTTCAACAGATACGCGTATTTCGTCTACAATGTGCAGACTTCTTCAGTGTCTCGTACTAATAACTCGACATTGATTGCTCATCTTCGTGTAATTGCAGCTAACGACTTCGGAAACAATAAATAACTTATAGAATGAAAGTAAAATGATTGCTAGTTGATTTTTTCAGTTTTAAACTAGAACGTGAATATTGGTAAAGATGGAATCTTGATTTTATATGATATCTTGATACTAACTTGTCTTGTTGCTTACCAATTTTACTGGAGAAAGAGTGAGAGATAGAGAGATACTGAAATTTTAAAATTTTCTAGCGGTATTTGGGGCTGTAGAAGTGATCATTACATCTTACTATCGTGGAACTATCAATACATTATCGCATAGTTATCAATGGAAGAGAAAAAATGAACTTAAGAAGTGTGAAAGCGAATCGAAGATAATTATTAAGAGGATGCAGATGAAGGAAGGCGGAAAGTAGGTATGAAGAGAATAAAGAAATGGAAGCTGATGAAACAAGCGAATTGGGAAAAGAGAAGATAATTCAGAGGATCCAGTAAAAGTGAAGGGAAAATGTTACACAAAACTTTTTAAATGTGAAAGAGGAATGTGAAGGAAACTGATGGAGGAAAGTGGAGCAAGACGGCAAAGAAGTTAAAAAAAATTGAAAAGTTGTAGAAAACATGAAAATACAGTGAAAATAAGGGAATGGTTAAGAAGAATAACAGAAATGGATGAAAAAAAACGAAAAAAAAGAAGCGGAAAAAAAGAAGTGGAAGAAAAGATGCGAAAGAAAAGAAGCGGATGGAAATAAGTCGAAAAGGAGAACCAGAAAAAGCGAAGCGTAAGAATAAAGCGTAAGCGTAAGAAGAAAAGCGGAAGAAGAAAAGCGGAAGAAGAAAAAGAAGAGAAGTAACAGAAGAAAAACATAAGAAGAGAAGAACAAAAAGAGAAGCGGTAGAAGAAATACGTAAGCAGATAAGCGGTAAAAGTGACCCGGAAGAAGAGAAGTGGAAAAAAAATAGTAACGGACGAAGAGAAGCAAAAGGAAAAAAGCGGAAGAAAAGAAGCGGAAGAAAAGAGGCGGAAAATAAATATTGGAAGAAGAGAACCGAAGGAAGTGAAGCAGCAGAAGAAAAGTGAAAGACGATAAACGGAAGAAAAGAAGTGGAAGAAAGAAATAGATCAGAAGAAGCGGATGAAGAGAAATGGAATACTGGAAACGAATAAAAAGAAGCGTATGATGAGAAAACGAAGAACAGAAGCGGAAGAATAGATGCGAAAATGAGAACTGGAAGAAGCGGAAAAAAGAGGCCGAAGAGGATAAGAATAAGTAAAGCAAACCTTGAACGACATGAATGCTTCCTGGCGTGAAGTTTTTTTTTAATATCTATTGAAAGATTTTCGTTAACCATCCATTCCATGTTATCTAATCTAATCTAATCTAATCTAATCTAATCTGATATAAACGCAGCCAGTAAGAGATTAACCATCCATTCCATGCTATCAAGCCATAAGTGGAATTGTTCTTTTGTTGTAAAATTTACTTCCTATCCTATGATGACCATATTGCTTGTAGTTTTTGCAAGAACATCGCCCTATTCGATGAACATTTCGATTCAGTCTTTACGCGCCTCTATAAAAACATTGTCTCCGCTTAATGTCTCTTTGCTAATATCAAGTTGTGCTATGAATGATCAACAATAATGCAATCAATAAAAAATATAATAATGTTATTGACATTATCCAAATTTTCGAATAGGAACCACCCCATTACTGATGTTCACCGAGGATTCAAACCATTTGCTAAAGAAGAAAACTGCTTGCATTGAAAACTCCCTCAAGCCAGTATACCACCCAACCTAACGGTACGCAACATAATCTCTCGCACACAAATAAACAGTAGTGCATTTGTGACAGTTCGTTCTATGCAGTCATTCATCAGTATTGCTGTGGGACGTTATTGTAGTAGTGCAAGCAGTTGCTCGCTATTCTACAAGTTCCAATCTGCATAGGTATTTTTTTATTCGTTCTTTCAGTCAGTTCAATCCCATTGCGTTGCGATTATTGTCGGATTTTGTGTATTGTACCGAGCTCGCAGCAAAATTTTGTCAATAGTGGGTGTTTCGGTTTCGTGGAGTCGCCAGTATCGGTCGTGTCTAGCGGTCATAATCGCGAAATTTACTTCGGTGGTGTGCATTGATTGTGGATGTCAACCAAGTTCTCGTAGACAAAATATTGCGAACCGTGCTGGGAAAGGCCAGACTGAAGAAAAATAGCAATAATACGTGGTCAGTGCGCGGAAGGCAACAAGAAAAAGGTCGGTGTGAATCATCTGATAGGGGGACTTTCTGGTTCGACTAGATAGTGATTAAACAAAAAGATGAAAAATTGTGTGTTCGGTCAATTTTACGCTGTGACAAACGCTGGATGAGTGATGCAGATGAATAATGCAATTATGGCTCGGAAAATGATGCCCTAGATAAATCGTGTGTGTTCTGGTTTCTGTTTTTGTGCATGCAGTTATGTTTTTTTTTTCGGGGTCAATCTGACCGAAAATGGTGATCTAATTATTAAGTGGATTTCTTCAGCAGCACGAACAAAGAATCGAACAAAAGTGACAAGTTACCTTAAAAATATTTCAATGTCAGATTGGGTTTGATAAATAACTTTTGTGCGATTTTGCTTGACCCGGTTTGTGTTGGTGTAATTCTCAGCATACTCCCTTTACTGTGTATGGATAAGGTTTTGGTTTTGTCTCAGGCGCTCGATCCTCATATCTTCTCGTTTTCGCTCCCGTTCCCATGGCCGATGATCTCATTCACTTGATGATCGCCCCCGAATCGAATGGCGATGGCACGGTTGGTCTGGTGTGTGCGTGTTTGCTTGATTGCGGTTTTGCATCAGTAAATCGAGAACCGAAAACATCAGTTTCTTCAGTAGTATGATTCGCAAAAGCGCTTTGCCGCGGGTGTGCGACAAAAGATCTTGTTGTTGGTTTGTCAGTGTATTGGTCTGTTACAGCCTAGATGAGTAAGTTACCCTCACGTGCACGGTGTGTTGGTTGATCACTAATATGTGTTCAATTATTATTTAGTTTGATACATTTTGATTGGAATCCAAATTCGCGCATATTTTGTAAAGTGGCAATGAAACTAGAATGACGTTAGTTCTATGCCCTTATGCACCTATGCCTTTAGTAAATTTGTAAAAAATAGATTGAACTTTTGTGTGACATTGATGCTACTACAATAATTCTCGAGTCATTCATGATAAGGACCTAAAAACCTATTCTAAACAATGTATTTATGTCTAATGTTGATCTCTCACGAATTACAAGACACTCAAGATATTGAACTATACTATAAAATAGAGCAAATATTCTTCTATCAGATGTTGCTTTTAATTCGCAAGTGTTTTTGAGATTCGACCGAAATAGACGTTTTAAGCCATTGTTTACAAGTGGCTTTTAGACCCTAATCATGAATAACTCGAGAATTATAATTACTGCGCTATCCAGATCCAGAAGTGCTTTCCTAGCCCTGTACTTTCATATTTAATACCTTCGATAACGCAATATTTTACGATTGGATGCTAAATGTGCAGTTTTAATTTTTAATATGTAATTTATTAACCATACACAATAAGCCTATTAATTAGGTTAAGGAAGAGTACCTCACACATTCCGCTATTGTTCATATAATACCTCTGCTTTCGTTTAATCATAATATATTTTCAACAACTTTCCTGTCAACCATATAATCAACAAGTAAATTTGCACTGTTATACCCTTACAATCAGTTGATTTGTTACTATTGATTAATCTCTACATTTGAGTAAAGTTCACATCTCCGCTCTACAAATCTCATCAGAAGTTTTTAAAATCTTGTGCTCTCTCATTTGAATTTATTTAGACTCATTTGACGGTAACTCGTTTCAGAGGCTTAATTTAGTACATCATGCATGATGAAGTCTTAGTGCTTGATTATTCCCATTATTTGGTCTAACAGTGCAACTCTTAGAACAATGGTGTTATAACGTATATTTATCGTGGATTTCAGTTATTTAACACCTTATGAACTTTGCCGACTGATTCCGTTTGACTGAATACATATTGAAATGTCCGATGGACCCTCGTTGGCCTAAGAAAACATCCATTAATTATTTCACGCAAAAAAATGACTTTTAGCCCGCACCCCCTTTGTCGTGTTTTTGGTTTGGACCGTCAAACATGTTTGTACTGCGTTACAAAAATAATAGACCTTCCTTAATGGAAAAAATGGGATCCGGCGACAAACGGGTCATAGACGTGGATGAACTTCTCACTTGAAATTAACATGTTTAAGTTTTCGAACTGATAGATCGTACCAAATATAAATTTGGCTTTTTCTGAGCAATTTAATATATTAAGCCAGAGACCGGATGTTCTTGAAACAGGTTACCATCAATCAAACCGTCAATATACACCGTTACCGTTCTAAAATGCTCCTGAAAGTGTTTTAAAGTGAAGTTACCATTTGTTCAAACTTCCAATTTCATAATAAGCCTATCGATTGAACCAACAAGATAAAAGCTCTAATATTTCGCATTAGAATTCACCTTGAATTAAACTCTCTCAAAGGTAATAACAAGATATGGAGATTTTTCGATTTTTTCGTTCCCTCATGTAAGAAGAACCTATGACAGCATTGTCAGCAGCTGTAGTGTTTATTCAGTTCTATGGTGAAGAGCATGCTTTCACCCATTTCTGTCGCACGGTGAACAAGCGGCAGTGGTAGATGACTGTCGTAGGTACTTTGACTTGCATGGTTTACTTCGTACAGAAAGAGACCCGCTAAATTACTCTATGCGAACTGTAAAGTTGACTTTTGATTGTGATCATTGGTTTAAGCTTTAAAATCATATCTTAAAATAACTCAATGCTTGACATTACAAAATGCAATAACAATAAGAATATACCCAAATAATGTCTTCTCTTTGCATTTCTAGCTTATTGCTTTCACAATTCGCTTATTGCTTGCGCTCAACTTAGTGTTCTAAATACACTTCCACAATTGTTAATCAAGTGCTTTCGATGCCAGGTACCATTAGCATGATTGTGTGGCAAGTACAATCATACCTCATGGTGGCGAGAAATATTCCTTAACGAAAAAATCCTAGACCAGACCAGGAATCGAACCCAGTCACCTCCAGCATGATGTTGCTTTGTAGATGCGCCTTTCACGACTGAGCTAAAGGAGGACCCAAATAATGTACCCTTTATTAAGATCATCGGTGTTGGGGGAAATTTTTACACGTGTTTGAATTGATCGATACACTCGACGGTTTTTGACGTACAACTTCCTCTGTATTTTCAATACCATGATACATCTTGCGAGTGCAAAAAGTTGGAGCGTCACGAAATATGTATAAATTTTGAATGTTAATAACTCAGTCATTCCACGATCGGTTTCCAAAAGTTTTGCTCCAATCGATCAAGACATTCACTACTTATCGATTCTATTTTTGACATATTTTGATTTAAAAACTTAACTGTTGAAAAAAGCGTGAATTTAAGGTAATGTCTTATAATTTTGTTTGCAGTGTAAATTAACTAAATGCACAGTATTTTCACAGACGTCAAATTTAAGCAAGGGAGGTCTCATGTGCAGCAGTGAACGATGTATAACGGGTACACCTTCGCGTAATGCTTTATCCGTTCGGTGGTTTTGAAGATGTTTGGAGTGGTAATGAGCCGGTATTGGATTGCCAATTGGCGTTGGCAAGTAGTACTATAAAGGATGCACTAGGCAGTCCCCCGTTGGCCAGGTAGATGACGAAACAGCTGGCTATTGCTAGCAAGCAACTGCACAGGCAGTCGGTTGATCAAGCCAGTGAAGAATTTGTTGCCACCACGTGGAGTGATATATGTGTGATCCAGTTTGCAGTCATCTTCAGCTATAACGCAATGTTGAGTGTTATGAATGGTACAAGCGAGCCGGATTAACATAATTGGCAATGAATGGCTAAAATGCCTTATCTAGCAACATAAGCAAGACTAACTGAGTCATTAACAGAGAATTGTTTTTATCTACTAATAGTTTGCTAATGTGACGCCTGTATTGCTGGCTAATGCGTTGTCGCACAATATTAACAAAGATGTGAATGCGCCGTATGACAGTTCCAAAGAAGACTGATCAAACGTGCACCATTTGAAATCCTTCCATTTAAGAACCGGTTTTCCCAGCTTAATCAACCCAGCTGTTTGATTAGAATTTATCTAACATACCTAACAAACTTAAGTTTTGTGTACAATTTAAAACACGCCTCGAAATGTAAAACATCTCTTTATTATACCGAAACATTTTCAAATGGAGACTGTTACGAAATATTGAAACAACTGATCATAACATGCATTACACATTGGTACGTAGTCCTTCGTCACCTTTGCGTATAACCAAATTAGGCTGTCGCTTGTAGTTTGTCAATCCTTCGATAGCACATAACTTTTATTTTATATTTAATAATAACTACCGAATGATCTTACTATATGTTTCTTGACTTAAGCGGTTTAAGGCATGGATCAAATTCTGTAAAATTTGATTGATGTGTTCCAAACCGTTTTTAAAATTTTACCTTGTGAAAAATTCAAGTGAACTTATGACCTAAGTTCATGGAAGCAAATATTTATTGCTAGAAATAAATGAAGGTGAATATGATGTTCATAAACATTCTATTTCTGTTTTTAACCTTTTCAGAAGTACTGAAATTGTTATTAATGTAAACCACTACTATTAATTCCACATTTCCACTAAATTTTAAACATAAATTTCTGGAACATACTAGAATGGAGATGTATGCGTGAGATCAAAGTAGGGAAAAACAAACTACTTACTTCTTCGCTTCGTAGAAAGAATATAACTTTTGCGCTTTCTTCGAGGATATTAAAAGTATGGCTCTTTTTAATGCTATTTCGAGAGTTATAAAGAGTTTACTTCCATAGTTTTTGTGGAGAACCAATAGTAAAGACACACACACTTATAGCGTAGAAAATTTACTCATTCGATTACATCAATTGCTTCACACCAACAAGGAGTTTTACGTCAACTTTGCAGTTATGTCACTGACATAGCTTACCCTTTAGGGTCAGCAATGAATTTCAAAAGAAGTAAGCCAAATGAAAGCATTCATAAATCATAATTTATGATAAGTTTATAATTATAAATCCTAGGTACTGTATAGAATTTCTGATTTTGAAGATAATAGTAATTTCATTGAGCAAACCATTGAGCAAAGTAATTGATGTCTGGAAGAAATCTAAGGTTATACCGATTAGAAAAAGTCAAATTTGAACTCACTGGAAAATTTAAGACCAATTAGTATTCCTTGTGCATTATCAAAGGTGTTTGAAAAAATTATTAAAACTGATATTTGTAATTATATAAACAGACACAACCTTTTGAGTCATTCACAATCAGGTTATCGAGCAAAGCACAGCACTAAGACAGCTATGCTTAAAATATGATATTGGCATCGTGATTGATAACGGTCGACCGGTAGTCCTAATTCTTTTAGATTTCTCTAAAGCATTCGACACCGTATCTCATGCCATATTATGCCACAAACTAAAAACTAAATTTACGTTTGCTGATCATGCTGTTAACCTTATAAAATCATATCTTTGTTCAAGATCACAGGTGGTTTTCAATAATAATGTTTTTTCTTCATTTCTTCCAATCACATCAGGAGTTCCACAGGGATCAATATTAGGACCTATTTTATTCTCACTATATATAAACGACCTTCCAAATGTTGTTATGAGTTGCGAAATTCATCTTTTTGCTGATGACGCACAAATGTACTACAGATGTATAGGAAGATGTGGTGTGATAATCTCTCTGGAAATTAATGAAGATTTGCAAAGAATTAATGATTGGGCTTGTGAAAATATGTTGGCATTAAATGCCAGAAAAACAAATGCAATCTTTATTTCAAATGGTTCATTTCCAAATTCTTTAAACCCAATTCTGGAGCTCAACAATCAGGTTATTGAATTTGTTGAACACTAGCTTAGGCATCCGTATTGAATCAAACCTCGAATGGGACAACTATATAATGTCACAATGCGGGAAAATTTATGCTGGTTTGCGTACTCTCTCTAGAACTTCATCATTCTTGTCCGGTGCAATGAAATTGAAATTGTTTAAAAGTCTTATTCTCCCGTATTTCATGGCTTGCGATTTCTTGCTTGACTCTATATCTATGGCTACTTTCAATGAGTTGAAAGTCGCCTTAAATGCATGTATACGATACATTTTTAATCTAAATAGATATTCGAGCGTTTCGCATCTGCAGCATTTACTTCTAGGATGTCGTTTACATAATTTTAGCAAGCTTCGTTGTTGCTTACTCTTGCACAATATTTCAAGTACAAAACAACCCGAGTATTTACATAGCAAACTGCAAGTTGCAAGGAGTAATCGGTACAAGAAGTATATTTTGCCGAGATATCGGACAACCAAGTATGGGAATTCATTTTTTGTGCGAGGTGTAGTACATTGGAATTCGTTGCCTGTAAATCTTTCTAATGAAGAATCTTTCATAGCTTTAATGAGAGGATGTAAAGAGCATTTCAGATAAAAGTTTTTTTTTCAAATTGTGCAAATCAATGTTTCCAAATACAAATTAGGAAATGGTGCGTTTTTGTCTACTAGAAAATACTCGATGTAACATAAAAGAGACTTAAGTCTTACGTTACATAATATGAAACAATAAATAATAATAATAATGATGATGAAGAAACCGTAAGAAATTCGATAGTCTAGTTGCCTGGGTGTATGCATATTAGAACAATCTAAAAAAGAAGAAAAGTGAATTTAAGAATTTAGTTTTGCTGAATACTGTTGACGAAAAAACAGCAGCCGACTGTTCGATAGAGTTGACAGTGCAACCAAACATTTGTTTACTGGACGTTTGGTAGTCATTTAATTTCTAAGTATGAAGTGCATTAATGAGTTAATTGGAATGAAGTCAAAATAAATAGAGGTCCTAATTTGGTTTCTTATGATTTAGTGTTACGCGTTTCAACGTTACTGAGCTAATCCTCGCTCATTTTTCCTGAAGGACCTAAGTAACAATAAGAACGTGAAGAACTTTTACGAATTTCCTGCTGAGCTAAAATGATTATTCTATGTGTATCTTATCAGTTCAATAAAACTTCCATATGATTTTCGTAACCCTTTTCACGAATAAAAAATTACGATACGATTACTATACAAAACTGTACAATTCTAATAATTTTGTCGTTGGACAATCAGTCATTCTGTTCATGTATAGTTTGATCAATATGACTCTATTTTCACTATAATATGTTCACAATAAAGTCTATTATAGCCAACATTTTGGATAAAAAATAATGAAATGTTTTTGATTTAAATTTTCCTATAAAATTATTTTTAGTTGTTAAGATACATAACAACCATCTATTTACTGCAGACAGAAAAGTAAAGAATCGGAAAGAAATTTCTGCAGCAGTTTGAAAATAATGAACAAGAAAATTGCAATTTCTAAGGTTTCATTGCAAACTAATGAGAGCTGCCACTTTTACTTTCGGAAAAAAATATTCCGCTCGATTGTTCCGTAAGTGAAGGTGAAATTTCGTTCCATACAGGTCAATTGTCAAAACTCCGATTTGTAATATTTAACGAAATTCCGTAACCTCTCAACTTTTTTAGTAAAAACTGGCGAAACACCATGTTTGTTGGTTATGACAGATATTTTTTTTCTAGATGACGGATCGTTTTTTTCGTAATCTGGAGAACAATCCGATTCTCAAGCAACGTATGAAATTCCATTGGATTATGCCAATACTTTAACAAACTCTAAAATTTGTTATAAGGTACAGATAAAGACAGTTTTGGTCTTATTAATTTTATTATATTGAATAATATACCCATCCATCTGAAAATAATAGCGTTATAGTATTCCACTATTATGGGTTCAATTGTATTTTTAACATATGTAGTGTTGATTAAGACACCAAACATCGCATTCCATAAGTAAGAACTATGAAATTCGAACCGATTGCTTGTTTCGTATGCTTTTTGGATGAACTTCTAAAGATATTTTTCGTCATAAAATTGAATTGGCATATTATGCATAAAACATGACGGAAAAAAGAACGAGTGAGTTATAAATGATAAAGAAAGTAAACAGAGTAAAGGCTCTTATTGCTCCCTAGGTCACTCTGATAAGTTCAGCGACAATTATTAACTATTAAATAAATTTATTGAATTTTACTGATGATTACGACTATGGGCTAGTATGCAGCTCAAAAGTAATGTGCATTAGGATAGGACAAGTAATGGTCAAGAAATGCCTTTACTGTCGGAATTACTTACCTTGTATGCAGCTGAAAAGGAGGACAAACTTCGTAACGTTAGTAACGTTTGCCCAGGTAATCTTAATGGGACTGTCACTTTTCCTTGCGAAATAATAATCCGTTGGATTATTCTGCAAGAAAAACTGACATTTCACCCATACTGAAGTAGTAATCAAAATTTCTTCGGTAAAAATGGAAAAAAATACTTCAACCAGCACAGAAAAAAAAAATTAATTTTAACAGACGCATAAAATTTCCCCTATTTGAATTCTAAACTAAAGCAAGTGTAAACAACGATATTGTTTGCAATTGATGGAAATTTTCCATACAATAGACGCAATTTAGGCGATATCCAGCTTTAATTTACACGAATTATCCCAGTAATTCCTGTCAAATCTAGCATTCCCTTTATGTGCATTAGACAACACATAAAGTTCAATGTTTCTTTTTATCTGTGAGCATAATCACAAACCATTTCGGGACAATTTCCCTTATTGTTGACCGTTTCCGTAATCGTTACGACATTTACCGTTATAGTTGACAAATATAAACTAACAATCTCCAATATAGTTTTAACAATATGTCAGATGGTAAAAGGGCCCTGGGCTCTGGCAGAACCTTGAGGTAGTTTAACTTCAACTACCAGGTCCCTGGACTGGTCTGGTTCTTTACCAACTTGGAAAGAAGTACACTAGTGTTGCCAGATCAGTGATAATGCAGCCCAAAAATGCGTCTGAAAATCCTCCAGTATTTCCTATCGACAAACATTATTATACTGAGATAGTGATCGATGGTCAAGTACAGAATTTGCGAATAGTTGGAATGTTGCACTTGATCATATAAACGCAGTTGAAAAATCTGCATACTTTATTATCACAACCGCACTTTTGGAAAGCATTATCACAAGGGGAGCCTGTTCCATTATTCATCTCATGATCCATTATTCATAATATTCGGAATTATAGGAGTTTAATGTGTGAATGAATTTGTTCCTTCTGTTATTAAGTTACTTTCAACTTCCAAAAATAAATATCATTGAATTTAAATAAAAAGTTAGAAATCCGATGGTTACGCGTCGATCTTTCGTTTTCAAAATTGTGCGAATTGCTAAGAGATGAGATGAACATGGAAATGTTAACCCAAGATGCTATGCTTGTATCAAAACTTTCTACCGTGAGGCGATTTTGCTTACTTCATTCTAGATACCAAGTTTTGAAGAAAAGCGGAGCTCTTACAGTGCGCATCGGCAATTGACGATGTACTACGTCATCAAAATGAAGTCCTATCGAAGAATTTCAAATAAAATTCAAGACAAAACCCCCGAAACTGGTTGAAAAATCCTGTCTGTTTCTAACAAAACATTACACGGAACGAATGAACTAGTAACAACAGACGCAAGCTAAAAAAAAAAAAACTAAAAAAATTAAGATAAGTAATAAATGTATTACCCCTCTTAACATATCAAAAGCTTTTAAGGTACGCATCGACAATGAGCGATTTACTTTGTCATCAAAAAGAAGTTTTGCTGGAGAACTCAAAACAAATTTCAAGACCACCCCCCAAACAAGAAGCAAAATCTCATCTTGAAACGAGAGAACAAGTTCTGAATTATAGTAATATCAAGCAAAACAGGTATTTTGGAAGATATCGTTGACAGTTAATCACAAGGTAATAGATTAAATTTGCAAATGATTGATGTATACTCTTCTCCCTACAGCCTTACATGCCAACAATTATCCCCCCCCCCCCTCCCCAATCCTGTGGGTAGTGATGCAATATCATTGTACACTTCTAGTGTGCACTAATAGTGTATCCCGCAAAATTCAAATCCCCCATGGGAAGAAACGTGGCGTAGCCCATTCAACTATCCCCTGATGTATTATGTAAGGTTTGAGTTCTTGTACTCATACTGGTGACCTGGCGCCACGCCCCCTTATACGTCAATAAAATAAAATAAAATAAAATGAACAATATGTCAGATGGTAAAAGGCCAAGTAACAATATGCTGAATAGGCGGTTAAGTTGGGTTACCATAAAAAAATGGCGATTTTCACGAACAAAATGTTTGCTGTACTCTATCTCAAACAGTTGGTATATAATCTAGACCGAGTGCAGACAATAATAAACCTTTCAATGACGATATGGCAAACATTAACAATATGTGTTAATGTAGAGGTTGTATGGTTTAAATGATATTAAACTAATCGATAACAATAACATAAAATGTGATAATATATCTTACTTCCGAAATATAGTTTCGACTATATAGCAAATTGTTTTTCGTTATGCGGGAAGTCTTTACTTGTCAGCTACATACTAGGTTTATGACTAGAAAATCATCCTGATTAATTTAGTCAACATATTTTTTTTTTGGACCCACCGTGCAGAGTAATTTACACATCTGCACAATCTTCACTAACAAGATAGGTCTGGACTGATTTGAGATTTGAGCGTAATAACAAACTCAAACAGATCAAGAAATAATTATTCCTCTCTCTGGTGTCAAGGTAAATTGTCTAGTTTGCGCCTTCATTTGCTGTATAAATCAGCGATTCACATCTTGGTTCTTGACATATACGCTTACGCCCAAATATGAATCACTCCAGATTTGCTCATCATTCTGACACCACAAATTCACTCACACCAGCAGACTTGAGCGCTAAAGTAAACATACTTCTGCTTCTACTTTGCTTCTAAACCAACCTCAGCGAGCGATCCCACACATTCATCTCCGCCGCATGTCGATACACAGGAGTTTCATTTGTGCGCTTCTGCTTCTGGCCATTCCAGCAGTCACCTTTGCATTAGATTCCAAACATCGTCGCTGTGGGCGAGTCGCAAACGGTGTGCCTGTTTCACTCGTGTTCGTTCGTTCGTTCCTTCGATGTTGTTTTCGTGTTTTCCACCCCATTTGACAGTTCGTTATCAAACTCGGTTCGGTCGAATTTTATTGATTTGTTATCAGACAGTGTACGAGGCAAAGGTAAACAGCGACGGAGGACGATGATTCTGTAGTGCGATAATGGAAACGATTCGTCGTCGGTTGGTGCGATCTAAGTGAACAAAAAAAAATTTGCTGTTTATCATTGGACTCGGATCGGACGCCCAATCTTGGTACCTACCTTACTGGGTGGTGCAATTTTTTTCTCCCAATGTGCTTGTTATCAATTTTGTTTCCACCCAAAAAAGTAGCAGGAAAAGTTTGTTGGGCAGTCGTGTGATGTGCTGAAGAAATAATAGAAGCAACGTGGCACAATGGTGAAATATCGCTGCTTCCGGAAGTGAACGCTTGGGGGAGATTAATTCAGGATCGTGTCCTTCAGTGCACGCGCTGCTGGAAGTCATTATCGTAAATCCTTATCGTGTCTTATAGAGCGAGTAAGTGAAGTGCAGTGAAGAATAGCGGATGCTTTTAAAATACAACTGAAGCAAAATCAATGCATCTGGTGACGGAGATCACGTCATACAGTAGTGATATCAAGCAGTAGCGGAGTTAAATGAATAGGAATATGAAACGACAGCTGGAGAAGTTTAAGGAGGAGATCAAGTCGAATCTGACGAGGTAAGTTCCATGAAAGTAGTACTAGGTTTTTGTCTTACCCCATGACGAATCTACAGATTGTGAAGAGGGTTCGTTTTGACATCTATTGCTGTTGTCTGTCCTTTGGCCAGTTGATTTCAAGGCTAGCGGCTCTGTTTCGTTAGTAGAAGAACGGGTTTTTAATTTCTAGTGTTTGTTTTGATTACTTCATCACTCGAAGGCATGCGTCTGCGTTGCATGGTTGCGGTTTCGAGATGCTTTTGGGTATTTTTCTTAGTTTTTTGCTTTAGAAATCTACTGTGGATTGATTTGACTAACTAGATGCCTCAGTTTGTGATTGATTGATTGATTTTATTGGAGAATCAACAAACTTTTTGGCCGACATCTGAACAGTGCGAAAGAGACAAAATGCTATTTACTTCATGGCATTTCTAGCGACATTATATGGCCTAGTATCAGTTCTAGTATTTCACTATCTTGTTTACCTGGATCGATAGAACTTAATGAGTTTTGCAAAATTATGTATGGATTGACATATTGCTAATTATTCTAAGTAGCAACTTGTAATAAATGACAAAGTCTTTCCAAAACGTGTCATTTCAAAATATTACCATACCGTTCACCGGCTAGTTCAAATTTTCATCAAGCTATCGATTGGTACTCCCCTTTCTGCAGCAACTGTTTGCCTCGTAAAAATCGTCGAACCGGTCTTCCAACTCAACACGAGATCAGAGTTATTACCACTCATCTTGATTGTCCTCTCGTCGAAGTAACGTAGAAAATGCCATAAACATGCTTACCGTTTTCAAGGCAACATTGCCTGGTCGTGAACTTTAGTGTTTATAGGTAAGCTATGGCGAAGCGATGGCTTAGCCAGTTCCGATTCAATCCAGGCAGTTGTCACCTCGGTCAATGTCGCAACCGTCATCATCGTGTCTTAATCTCTTCAGTCTTACTCCCTGCACTGCACTGCACTCACAATGGAAATCCTTTCAAGCGCTATCGACGAAGGTAAACGGTTTGAAACCAGATAAGATAACGGACTGTTGGTTCCGCTTGACATTGTAGGAAACGACTAACAGTCCGGAGAAAATTGCTAACCGTTTGCTCGTCAACAGACGGTATTGGAATTCTTGACAGGGCTCGGTACCACCAACCTCGTCGATCCCCTTCTTATCGACACCCATTCCCCAAAGGCCAGTGAAGGTGCATAAGCCTCTATATATATCAGTGCTTATCTTCGATATGATAACACTAATTTCGTTCGCCTCTTTTCTTCTTCTATGTGAAGTCATCGTGTACTTTCTGCATTCGTTCGAAGACCATGGAGTAAACTCGGTCAAATTGAGGCCCGCGCAAGATTATTCAATCATTCGAAACAAACCGACCGCCCCTTCCCTCTAGCTGGTTGGTGGCTGATGATGACCGGTTCTTCGTCTCACTCCACACGCACAGGCGGCTGCGAGTGTGTGATTTGCATACAAGCTCGCGTACTTACGGCTTGTTGTTATCGTTACTGATGGTAATTTTCCGGCAAGTAATTACCAAGACCAAGACGCTCCGGAGATGTTTCGTCGCGTTTACTTGCAAAAACAAAACTCGCACGCACCTTGATATTGCGATAGAATAATAATGGTAAAATTTGACTACACAATACATTTTTAGAAACTTTTGGGCGTTTCCAAGCTTTGCAAGAATTTATGAGTTCGAAATGCCATTTAAATCTCGGCCATGAATTCAAATTTGCTGACTTTATCATAATACGAAAACATCCAAAGCCATTTTAATGCGTTCAGGTGAAATGAAAACTCTTATTTATTATTCAAAAAGTGTGTTAGAAGTTTGACCCGCTCCCCATGGCTAGTTGGTGGATCGGCTTAATCTCGTGCTTAAAATGAAACGTTGGAAATTGTAGCTTTTTTATCATCATCGCTGATCCATGTCGCTTACTTGTGCAGCATAAAAATGCTAATCTACCATCTCTGACATCTGTTACACCTTTTCCGACAACCATGTCGTAGTACATTTATGTGAAGGCAATGACGTTGAGTGTGATACTGGAGGGTCTTGCCGCAAATCACTCCTTCGAATAGGGAAATTAAGGTTTGAAGAGCCAATTTCGTTCCAAATAAAGGACGTTTTGATGTTCTGAAATCTTCAGGGTTTGTTCGTCAACACAAGCAATATGTCCAGCGAATTTTTTTCACGGGGAAGTGGAGTAAAATGGTGCTTAAAAATGTTATGGTCAAAAAAACAATGGCTGGTAGCCATTTATTTTTAGAGACTTGGACACTCATTTAATTCTCATTTTTGAAAAGTATCAACGTCGTAATGAAGGGTAACTTAAGTCTGCTTGTCAACAAAATGGTCTCAAAAGTCACTATTTCAATTTCTCTTTTGAATTATATTTTGGAAGTTGATTATAATCTGTGACGTAGCTGTCAGTTCCGAAGTAATTTGCGATAACGGCGAACATGCAGAATGTAAACAGAAGGGGAATGATGATTGTGGTATTGCAAGAAGAACTTCAACTCGTAACTTACAAATTAACGTAAAGCTTGCTTCAGATAGAATTGGAACAAAAACAATTGCCTGTATTTCAGTTATTTATTATTGAATTCAAGATCTTTTTTTTACAAATGTAGTGTTTTCTTCATACTTTAAAGAAAAAATACGGATAAAATTATGCGTCACGGTTTCGAAGGAATTCTCGAATTGTTCCTGTAACACGGCTCATTAGGCGGCGCACACCTTCTTCGTCCATCGTTTTAGCTATCTTATTCCACCAGGTCTTCATCTGATTGATGTCTTTGACAACCTTTCCCTTTGCCTTGAGTCTCCTCTTTATGATTGTCCAGTATTTCTCAATAAGGTGGAACTGGGGGCAGTTGGGTGGGTTAAGGGTTTTCGGAACAACCTGGACCCCTTTCTCTGCATACCATTCTTGAACGACTTTGCTGTAATGACAGCTTGCCAAATCTGGCCAAAACATTACGGGATGGTTGTGAGATCGAATGAACGGCAAAATTCGTTTTTGGAGACACTCTTTTTGGTATAGTTCCGACGTCATTGTCTTATTTGTAACGAAAACTTTCGTTTTTTTGCCACAGCTGCAAGTGCACTGCCAAATCATGAATTTTCGTGCAAATTTGTCGGCAAAAACAAATTTAAATTTGGCTGGAACATCCCCCCGAGCCGTTGCCAAGTAAAATTTTTGACCTGGGGTTTGCCCGAAGTCAGCCTTGACATAGGTTTCATCGTCTATCAGAAGACACCCGTCGAACTTGGTCAGCACCTGGTCGTATAGCTTCCGAGCACGGATTTTGGCCACACTATTCTGTTTTATGGTCCGATTTGGCTGTTTGCTAGCTCGATACGACTTGATTCCTTCCCGGAGTCGAGTTCTCCTCACGGTACTATGGGCAGCACCGAATTTTCTGGTCAAATCACGGTCCGACAGATTGGGATTCCTCTTAACCGTCTTCAAAATCTTACCACGCAGTTTCCGGTCGACTCCGACGATTGGTTTGAGGCTTCCGAATCGTCGTCAATGTTTCCTTATACCGTTTGATAACGCGCCATACGGTATTTCTGGGCAATTTCAGCTGTTTAGCTAGCCTAGATGCAGACCACAATGGATTTTCCAAATAAGTGTGCACAATTTTTTCCCTTCTTTCGGCTTCCATGTTGATTGTTTACAAAGTACAGTCGATTTGCGGAATGTCAAAAATACATACGTGAAGTTGACAAAATTTTCGACACGTGGGCGCCAAGAACTTCCAAATCCGTCCACCAGGAGCGCCACAATATGAGCAAAAGTTTGTTCCAATTCTAAATGAAGCAAGCCTTATAAATTCGAATACAATCTAGCATACAGACTGAGAACAAAGCTAGCCCGGATTTATATAAAATACTAATGGAAATTCGTTCGTTTTTCATTGAAATTTGCTCATTTTTAATCCTAGAAGGTTTGAGCTGTTTAGTGGAATACCTGTAACCAGAAATGAGAAGTAAAATTAGTATTTTCCATTTAATTCCAACTTTGCTTATCTTGACAGATACATTTTTAATATTCGCTTTTCAATGCTTGTATGTTTGATTACGCCTTTTTCAATATTAGCCCCACAAGCACTAGAAATAATTGTATCACCCCATACTATTCACCTATTTGTGAAATTTTCATAGGTTTCGCCTTTTACTTTTCGCCGATTTTTTTGATTATTTTGTCATTATCGCCTTTTACTTTACGCCAAGTTTATGCTTTGATTTAAATTACGCCCTTCACTTTGTCAACAACAAATATGACGTAAACCGCAAAGTAAACTGTTTTGATAATGAAATAACTCTACGCCCTTTGCGAAAACAATATTTAATGAACAAAATTAAAACACAATCAGGACAAAATTTCAAAGCTCATGATTTAGTGGTAATAATTATGCATTGCATTGAAAAATCATTTTGTTTACATTTTGCATGTACGCCCTAATCGCAAATTGCTCTGGAGTTGTTGTTTCCAGTTGGTTTGTTGCGCCGCTTTCAAGTTTTTTTTTGCACGGTTCGTTTCATTCAAGGTTCCAACAGAACCATTTTGTTTAGCAAAAAATTAGAAAGAAAACAGTATAAATGGCAGGTGTGAGCATCGTGTTCGGGAGAATGATACAACTCTTGGGTTTTTTTTTCATTAGGGCGAATTTAGCATTGCGAGATTCTCACCGGTCTCGCTCTCTTTCATTTATTACAGCGCTGTTATAAAACTTTCGAGGGATCCTTTAGTACAGATCGAAACACAACAGTCCTGGCTAACATACACTGCATATAGTAGAATGAAAAACGTAAAGGTCATTGGAATATGAATGAAAGAGAAAGTAATCAAAAAGAGTCTCTCAATGTTCGATTCGCCCTAATGAAAAAAAAAAAAACCAAGAACTGCTTACATGCCCACGGTTTACGCTTTCAAAGAGAAAAAAGTGGAAGAAGTTTGAAGCCTTTCAAAACTAGTCGACTCCTCTATGTTGCTGTCTAATTTTGCTCCTAGATCATTTACTGTACCCAAGTTCTATGTTGAAGGAGATCATCGGAAAAACGGTATGCAGGACGTCCAAGACAATTTCGCTCAATACCATTGAAGATGTATGTGCCCATTCAGAGTTTCTTTTAAAAACGTTCAAAGCCCTTGGAGTTCTTCAAAAACTGATATTCCGAGTGACATAACTTGCAAAGTTAACGTAGGACTCCTTGTTGATAGAATAGCATAGCATATCATTTTCCGACTATACATTATCCTGGATTAGTTGTTTTAGATACGATGGAAGCGCCAGAAGAGCTGTGTCGGGTGTGACAGGCTCTTCATTCATCGTTCTCTTTGCACAACACAACAGGGCCTTATGATCAGCAAGGATGGGAGTAAAGTGTTTTTATATTTTTTTTCCGCCGTCCTATTTCCTCACATGGTGACAATTACCGACGCCAGGAAGACGACTCCACCACCTGGCCCCACCCCACCTATCGACTCTCGTGAATATGAGAGCCGGGATCAACGGCTTACTTCCCTTCCAAAGGAAGACGTGACCAGATTTTTTCGCCTCAGAAAAATCACCGACGTCGACTGGGATTGAACCCAGACCCACCGGAGTGCCAAGTGGAAGTTACGCCTACCACTACACCACCGACGCCGGCGGGAGTAAAGTGTTGATTAGATGTTTACTTACGAATATGTCGAGAACTCATGCTACATCTGTACATGGAAATTGGATGGGATTGTGCGGGAGGCTTTCCTTGACGAATTTCACGCAAACTCATCCAGTTTTTGGCAGCACCCTCTCAGAATCCAATGAAACTTTGTGCGTGCGTAGTCACCATTTGAGGGCTTATGTTTTGATCGATATTTTTCAAGTCAACATAACTCAAAAAGGAAACAGACTTACAAAGTGATGTAGAGGTAAATTTTCGAAAATTGTCTTACTTTATGAAAAATTGAAATTACTAGAAATTAGAAGATAACTACCATTTTCGATATAATGCAACTACCTGTCTTATAGGTTTTTCGATTGCGATATTCAGTTCTCAATAACTCAACATAGTACGTTATTAGTACGAGACACTGAAAAGTCTACATTGTAGACAAAATACGTGACTGTCAAGATAAGCAGGTGACTTGGATTCATGATACTAATTTGTCTTCAACTTCTAGTTACAGGAATTCCACTAAACAGTCAAACCTCGAGGATTTTGAAAAAGTTGTAAAATCGATTCTTGCACGCTAAAAAAAATATTTGAAAATTTAATGGCAGTTTGCAAAAATTAGTATTTTAGAATTGGACGAATTTTTTTTTTAATAAAGGCAATGCAATTGTTTAAAAGCTCGCCGTACATTGCAAGATGGGCACTTTTAAGGAAAAAACATTTTTTTTCACAACATATTTTTCGTGTCAACATAACTTACAAAAGAATAGGCTTACAATAAGGAGATGTATGAGTGACTTATCGAAAATTGTCTTTGCTTCAATGAAAAAAAATGTAAAAAATGTAAAATCGTAACACACACTAAAAAAAAATATGAAAATTTAAGTGAATATGCAAAAACTGGCTATATTAGATATTTTTTTTAAATATAGGCAATATAACTGCCTAAAAGATCGCCATACATTGCAAGATGGGCTCATTTATGAAAAAAAAAGTTTTTCTCACAATTACTTCTTCATGTCCTATTTTTACCGTGTTTCACGCAAACTCGTCTAGTTATGGTCTTCAACACCCTATAGAATCCAATAAAATTTAGCACTCATATAGAATTGAATGTATTGAACATTTGGTTAGAAACAATAATCATATAAACCAACATTTCAAAAGGGTTAAAAACATTAAATCTCGCTTTACATCAGTAAAACAGAACCAAAAGTGTACGTTAAGTACAAGTCATTCATAACTACTTGTTCAGATATTCCTAATTTTAGGGGAATTAAATGGAAAATACTAATTTTTCTTCTCATTTCTAGTTATTTTTGAGCCATATATTGAATTTTGTTTGACGAAATCTAGCAATTTCGATATAAACAACTGAACTGCTATTGAGTCATGGATCAATACTTATGATAAAGCTTTTGTTTTCCAATTTAATGTCTTTGCAATATACTTCAAAGATTTGGTAATAAACAGGATTAACCACCTGACTTAATTGCAGGATGGCCACAGACTCGGGAAAATCGGGAAATGCGGGAAAAATGCGGGAATCCAAAATCATCGGGAAATATGCGGGAAAAATGCGGGAATTTCAAAAGTCATCGGGAATTTGTGTCATATGGAAGGAACCATACTCACACCTTTTTCAAATGATTTGAGTTGCGTTTTTGTCATTTACTTGGGCCAACGGTCTCATTGTTCAGCCTATTCAAATCGTATCGGTTAGAGCATCTTCAGCGGTGGTCTATTTTAACATCTATATAGTTGATTTGCATCAGCAAACTTAAAAAGAAACAGCCAAAACAGACCAACTTTGCGTTCCCCGCACCGGTGTAGTATTTCTTGTTGTTAAACCCACCAACACCTATCATATTGTCAATCATACAATATCCATATATCAGAAGTTTTGTTTTTTTCAGAGACCGAGGATTTTTCGCAAACTTTTTACCATGGATTGGTTTGAGTGGTGGTATGTGTGTGAATGCATGCATCTCATTTAAACAATATTAGATAGTGCTGATGGTGATAGATAGAGCCACGCCAACCTATGACAAGAAGCACTTTCTGCGACGTTTCAACATGCCAAGGAATATGATTCTAGACATTATGCGACAACTACTGTCAACTGATGACTTTTTCCAGCTGTTGCGATGCAGCTGTATATGTTGGCCTTAGTGTTACATAGGTGCACTACAGCTTAACGGATGTTGGCGTATGTCTTCAGCTAGTTCTCTCGACGAAAACTTGGGGGTTGGTGGCCCTGAGGAATTTTTGCAAATCTGTCCTTAAGACTTACGGCCCGCAGTATTTACGCCCACAATATCGGAAAAGGTTAAGAAATTAATGACACAAATTATCTCCCAAAAGTTCGAAAAAATCTTGTAAATTCAGTGCACTTAGAAACTCAGGGAACTTATCAGAAGCTCGGTATACTTTTTAGATTTGACTTAGACTTTCCCGAGGTTTAGCTATTTCATAAAATCAGGGGACTTTCCAGAAATTAAGGGTTCTTCTAGAAGTTCAGACAACTTTCCTGAAATTCAGATTTTTTCCTAGAAATTCAGGGAATTGTCCACAAATTCAAGAAGCTTACCACGAGTTCTGGGAAGTTTCCGAAAGTAAAGGGTTCTTCACAGAAGTTCAGGTAACTATCCAGCAATTCAGGGGGCTTCCAGAAGCTTAGAAAACTTATCAGATTATTTTGGGTATTTTTTCAGAAGTTCATAGAACTACTCAAGATGTTTAGGGAACTTCCCAAAAATTCAAGGAACTTTTCAGAAAATTAGAGAACTCCCAATAGAGAACAGTGAAGAAATTCATGTAGCTTTTCAACAGTTTGCGGATCTTCCTAGAGGTTTAGTGAACTTCTTAGAATTTCTTGAAACTTGCTAGATATATACAGAACTTCTTAGAAGTTCAGCGAACATGTAGGAGTTCAAGAAACTTCCTTGAAATTCAGGGTTTCTCATGAATTCAAAAAACTTCTCAGAACTTCAGGAAATGCTCACAAAGATCATGGAAACTTTCCAAAAGGTCAGCAAACATGTCAGGCGTTCAGAGAACGTCCCAGAAATTTAGATAATTTCCCAGAAGTTCAGGGAACTTTCCAGAAGCTCGAAAAAACTCCAGGATGCTCAGCAAGGGGATTCGGCAATTCAGGAAATTTCTCAGTAGTCCTGCGATCATCCAAGAATTTCAGAAAACTTCCCCCAAGATCGAGGAACTTTCCAGAATTTCAGAACCCGTCCCAGATAAAAAAGAAACTGGATTTTTTTAGCATTCGAAAAGTTTAGGAAACATTCAAAGGATTTTTCAATAAGTTTGGGGAGCTTCCTAGAACTTCAAGGATCTTTCCAGGTGATCGAGAAACTTTCCAATCGTTCCGAAAACATCCCAAAAGTTCAGGGTATTTAAGTTTTAAGAAGAACTTAAACTTCTTACTACTCGATAATTTTTCGAACCCAACCAAAACGAGAATAAAGAAACCAACTACTTTTTAATCAATTTCATAAAATTTTCACCTATTCACAATCTTGGAGATCATAAAAAGTTCTTGTACGGTTTACCAATATCTCGGTAATGCTAACTATTCCACAGAAATTCCACGGCTTCCAAGATTTTTTTCAATTTCTCGTAAGTTATTTAAATATGTGTGATATTCTGCTTTTTATCACAGAACATGTACCTGCTGGAAGTTAAAACAACTTCTGAGAAGCGAAATCTGATTTTCTAAGTTCCCGTCATTTCCAGAAACTTGTTCCTATTCCATGGATGATCAGCAAACTTTTTGGAAGTTCATCCAAGTTTCCAGAAACGTTAATAATTTTTCGGAAATTTAATGAACTTCTCTAAAGTTCCACCATTTCTCTTCTCGAAAGACAGCGAGCAAACTTCATGATTACCTGGAAACTTCCAATTATTTTATTCAACTGCCGAGAAGTTTAATCAGCTTCTGGCATGTTCATTATAGATATTTCCACCCAATTTTCATAGATATTCTGAAGTTCATTAAATTAAATTTTTAAAGAGTGCGTTCAGTAAGAAACTTAGAAGCTTACATAAGTTCTGAAATGATGCAAAATAGATCCGGTATAAAACAAAATTTACAAACACCGATGCAGCGATGTTTTTGCGTTTGATCTAAGCAAATAAATCCAAACTACGATTTGAACCACCGTTGAAGATGCCCTTAGAATATCTGGCTACACGGCTGTAACAGGTGAGGCCAGAAATGAACTTATCTTTCATGTGGTGGCGAATGTGTTTGAAGTTTGGCGAATTGCGTTTGTAAGGGTGTTAACACATGGTGAAAGAAGAATTTGGGTAGCTTTGCTCAATGCCGTCTGACGTTGTTTGCCGGATTTCAGAGAAAAGAAAATGGTTTGGAAAAATTTTGGCTAGAATTAAGAAGGAGCTACCAAATTTGACAACATTTGTTGAAAATTGGCTCATCCTGTCGCACAAAAAGATGTATTTTAAATAAATGGAAAGTGTCTGGTGGTAAATCAAACTGGAAAAAGTTTGGGAGCTCAAAGATTTAGCTACGAGTAATTTATATTAACTCATCTTAACAGTCGGGAAAATAAGGCAAAAATGCGGGAAAAATGCGGGAATTTTTATCTTAAGATTGTGTGGCCACCCTGTAATTGTATTATCATTAAAGTTTAAAAGATTAATAATTTATAAATTACCCTTTCCAAATAGTAGCTTTGATTTTTCAACCATTCAAGGACCCTTAAAAAATCCAAATTGTTATTATAATTAAATTTAGGTAAGGGTTCTGTTAGGTTTAAGGACCAAATTATAAGACGAGGCGCGATACACGGTAAAAAATGGTCATGAAAAATTTGTTTTTAGAAAAACTTTTTTTCTTAAAAGTACCCATCTTTCGATGTATGGCGAACTGTTTGACAATTATATTGCCTATATTAAAAAAAAATCGTTTAATTCTAAGATAGCGATTTATTTGAAAAATGATCCCAAAATTTAAAATATTTATTTTAAGTGTATAATAATCGATCTTACAATTTTTGCATTTTTTTTTCATAAAAGCTAAGACAATTTTCTTAAAGATACCCATACATCACTTTTCTGTAAGTCTTTTCCTTTTTGAGTTATGTTGATTTAAAAAAAATCGATCAGAAAAATTAAGCCCTTTTCAAATGGTAGTCTAGATAAGTTTTGGAAAAACAAAGGATGCAAAGTTGTTTACCAGCTCCCAAGCGAATTTAGAAATTACAGTGGCGAAGCACTGGCTAAGATTTGGGAGGAAGAGCATTTACCGGAGGGTTAGATGGAATGTCCTCGCTGAAGGTTAGGCTGGAAAACGATGCAAAGATGAAGAACTGAAGTATACGGCGCGTAAAACCTAAACGTTTTCCAGTAGATCTCGCATCAAACTATTAGAATGGCCTCTACAATCCCCGCACTTGAATCCCATTGGAAATTTGTGGTCTATCTCGAATTCAAAAATGGACAAAACCAACGTAACCAATAAGATTATTCAAGATACTCTTTGAATCTTATCAATTTGCATGGGAAACAATCGACCAGCGTTGGACCTACGTAGATTCATTTCTGAAATTCTCAGACCCCCCTTCGTAGAATTCATACATTTTTTTGAAATTTTGTTTGGAGCATGGACTTTGGTAAGACCCTTCTACCCTCTCCCCAGAAATGTCTACGTGGTTTCTGAATAGCCCCTCAGGAGCATGCCACGTCGCCTGGAAGTAGTTATTAGTGCTAAGAGAGGTCATACTAAGTACTAAGTGGAGGTCAATAATAAGTTACTGAATGGAAATCAGTTGTATAACAAAATACAAAACAAAAATCTCCGAATAAAATATGATTTTCATTTTCAAATAATTTTCGCTATTCTATGCCTGTCGTAAATACCATATTTTCGCCTTAAAGAACTGGTGATGTCAATAATAGCATTTATGAGGAAAAGTTATGCACTTTATTTTTGCCATTACTGTATGGACGATGCCCCAAAACAAATGACCACTTTGAACTGTCGAATTTACATTGCTTTTTTAGTGTTGCCAGGTTTACTAATAGTGCATGATTCCAGCTAGAAATCGTATTCAATTTTGTTTAATTTTAGGTGTACATAGCGATCCAGTTCTAGTTATATGTTACATTACTTATGCTGCACATAATAGGATATGCATATTCAAAAATTTAACACGACTTATGAAGTTAATTTTCAAGATATACAATGCTCCTTCATTGAACATATTCCATAGTTCTTTCTCCCACTGTGTTATGGAATTATGAGAAAGTTTTTGCATGACAAAGTGGCACACATTAACGCTGATCTTTTAACTTGCACACTAGAAAAAGTCGATAGGACAGGAATCAATTCTAGGCATACTTGAAAACGAGGCTAATAAAACTGCTGAAGCGCGCACTTTTCGCCTTGAGTGCATCTCCGCTGCTTTTTTCGCTCTCAAGACGACAAGAAGAGCGTAGAAATCACGTACCAACGAGTACTCCAGCCAGCACAGCTGTCCAGAGCTTCTGCCCCCGATGCTGAGAGGAAATGTTTCAATCAAATGTAAATCATATTTTCGCCCTGCAGCAATGCATGAGCACCGGTCATCGCCAACAATGATGCAATCTCATGTGCCGTGGAAAGTAATCATCGGCAATCAACTGTTCAACAACTCCCTACACCGTTGCAACGACCGGCGGTGATGAAACCTAGTATTTATAGAATCCTTCGCAGGTCCAATTTATGGATGATTCGATCCCTCGCGGAGAAGAAATTATTCAAAGTCTAGCGCAAACCAATCTCATTGGACTTGCTACTGCGAAGTTCTACAAAGATGACTGCATCGAAGTTCATTGCTTCTTCGGCTCCTATACATAGGCATAGGCGGGAGACACAAGACAATTGCAAGCCATAAATAAGGAAAAATAAAATCGCGGATGTAGCAATTTTGTTCTGCTCCCTCTGCGCCGCTGAAGAAGGTATTCTAGCAGCGGATAATTGCTAGTTTCTACTTGGTACATCACAAACACTCAGGCCGTAGGATTGAAAATGGGCAATCGGAAAATTTGCTTCCGTACCGTGGCTCAGTCGATGAAAGTGCCTATGAAAGGTAAGGTCCAGTTAGAGACGGATGGGTCTGATTTTTGATCCAATTTCGGATTGAAAAATTCATTGGGATGTGAAGTACAGTTGTGTAACACCAAGTTCCCAATTACCAATTTCCGATGTGCTTTAGAACACCAAGTTATTCCTTGTTGCGCTAAAGAAAGCAAACGAAAATCGAGACTACTTAAGACCGTGATATTCCAATATATCAATGGCTTGTGGTGATGGCAGATAAGGCAAAAAATGAAAATAATATATGCGAGGGAATTTTTTGAGTGGATCAACTTAAAAGCAAGTTTGTCTCTTATCGAGCTAGAAATTCTATCGGCAGTTCTGGCTGAGTGGGAACAACATGACTAAGTGTGACGGCAATTCGAAAATTTGAAACAAGCACAAATGGTGAGGTTTGTGAGAAACACGGTTCTATCTTGTTCAAGCACTTGAAAAAAATGTGAGATATAGACCGATGGATTGTTTTCTTCAGTTTGATATCAGACCATTAACTTCAAGTGGACAGTAAACAAGCACTAACGTGGTAGAATATTCACCGCACCGGTAGCAGTTTTTAAAGCGTTCGAGTAGTTAAATTACTAAGGGGGAGGTAGCTCATCGAATCCGATTGCCTGTCAATCTGCCAATTTGGCAGACGTCTGAGTTGAGTTATCTTAAATTATAATATTCCGTCCAGTATTTTACAAAATATTGCGATTGTTTGTGCGGGTTGGAGATAATGAAAGCATTGGGTATAGGACCAAGTCTCCTCCGCTTGGTGCGAAAAAGATGAGCTTGGAAGTGAACAGAAGCATACAGTTGCCAGAAGGCACGAAATGCTTTGATAGACTTTCATTTCTCTAAATTCTTCAATCATTTTTTAAGGTAGATTAGCATAGGCTGTTTCTTTCAGCATGGAGCAACATGACCGATATTCAAGGCTGAATTAGTTTATCAGCATTTCGGCATAACATTTACATTTAATATTCTAATAATTTATTTCGCTGCCACGTCGTAGAACGTTTATGTCAAGGCAAAGACAACAGGTGTGATGTAGGGTTTCGGATTTAGGATTGATTTTGCTTCGATCTTCAACTGACTCTTAGTGCGGGTGATCAGTGTGAAGATGTGTATAAAAATAACCATTGATAACGATCGGCTACACAATCGGATGTTGCGATAGATGAATCATACAGCCATTTGTAAGAGGAGAGACAGCTAATGATAACAGCTTCGAGCAGTACAATCTGTCCATAAATGATACTAAATTGTTTATCGTAATTGGTTCTTCTGACAATACAAGGTCCTTGTATTCCACATTCTCTGCATTCCACTCATTAGGTCTTTGCAACTCCACAAGTCTATCCGACGCACAGTGTATACGTTCGGTTCGCTAAGCATAGCCAGCATGAACCTCGCTCGTGATAGTAGATTGGTGCAAACTACGACATTGCAGACGTAGGGAGACGAAACATTCTATTATTTTTTGAAATATTCATTAGGAGATCACTAGACTTCCAAACGATGCGCAGTGGAACACTGCAATCCTAGGTTCCTTTTTCGCGATTCAGTGGCATCAACACCGGCAACACGCAAATTTTGGTGATTCTCCGGCGATATTCACCGTCCTTCGTCCGCACATCGACAACTCGGATGTAATCGTTGTTTCCTTTGAAGATATTCGTGATTTGACCGATGCTCTACTTTACTGGAGGCAGATTTCCCCCCCTACATAATTTCTCCTCTAGGAGCCGCGGTTCTCTACAGATACTGCGTAAATATAGTTGCAGGCAGCATATGCTCTTTCGGACACGTCAGAAAATCCAGGAAGTGCAAGATTTATGATTCCAACTGTTGCCTCAACACATCGAGGAATTTTAAGGTCATACAATTAACGAAAACTATCTCTAACATCTAACCATTGATGCTGACGGATTTCGGTAAGCGACTTCTTCCATTTACAACCGTCTCGCCAAAGATCTTGGAGAAATTTTTTTGATGGGACCAATTCAGCACCAGCATGACCTAAAGCGAAAAAAGGGCCGTGATCTTGTTCGGCTAAAAATTAGAGGAACAAATAAACATAAAAATTAATGAAATAGAAGAACAACAGGTAGCTCAGCATAAATATTTAGGGTATATTATAAATCAAAAACTTAACCACCATCTACACATCGACTATATTACACAAAAAGCTAAATAGAGGCTCAACATTTTAAAAACAATCAGTAGGAAGAAGGAAGGTCCATCCTAAAACTGCACTTAGGATAAATCAAGCAATAGTTCGTTCACAAATTTACTACTGAATTATCATATATGGTGGTGTAGCTGAAACAAATCTTCAGAAATTAAACTCAACATTCCACGCTGGAATAAGATTGGTAAAGTACACCCCAATCAATGGGGGGACGCAGAAACCGGAACCCGGCGGAATACCTGTAAAAGAATGAGCAGATATGCTCACCAAAAAAGAAGCAATTAAATCCTGTGCTAACAATCAACCTCTCATAGATGTTCTTAGTAAATTTACAGAACTAACTGACCTTTCCAAAAAATACATCTTCTTAGAAAAAAATAACAAACGAAAACAAAATAGATACAATAGAGAGTTTAAAAGTAAATACTGAAATTCATAACCTTAATAAACAAAACATAAATGAATACACAATAGAGACTATAACTAACGGATACGTTGGTAAGAACTTTTCAATCCATTTTAAAATTTACACAGATGGCTCCAAAACTTCGGCTAGTTGTGGCATGGGTATTTGATTCGATAACGAAGAAACATTAAGCTGTAGAGTTAATCAGGATCTTTCCATAATGAATGTTGAATTAACAGCAATCAATACCGTAATAGATTTGATCAACAATAGAAATGAGGGCCAATTTGTAATTTGCAGCGACTCGCAATCAGGTTTTCTCATTAGAAACTCAAAAAATCATTCACATAGGTAGACTCCGAACATTCCATACAATGACAAAAGAAAAAATTGTATCAATGGAAACTGACTAACCATGAAACTTGCGTAGAATGTTGGGTAAGAGATGCTGATAACCATGTTCATTTCGCGTGCAGAAAATACTTGGGAAGCCCGTACAGATACACCTGCTTGCTGGCTTCAAATAATACCGAGGACCTACTCAAGAACGCTACAACTAATACATACTGCGAAATAGCTAAATTTATAAAATCAAATCGAATACAATTATGAAACCACGAATAATGTGCTTTCTAGATCTAAAAAATAAAACAAATAGGTATTCACTGGCCGTAAAGACCAGTGCTCTGCTGTCAATTATGACTAAAACGCTATATAACGGCATCGGCTGTAGAATCGAAAAGGTGATGCCCAAATAAAGGCTTGAAGGTTTTGCATAACTTTGCAGTTTAGACCCAAAGAGATCTCGCCATATGGGTGATATAATAATAATAATAATAAGAAGAATATCTAAAGGGTCAAACAAGCGAGCAATGTCGGAAAGCATGATTTGTATAGTGGTTCAAAGCTGCGCAGTATATTGCGGAACATTAAACTGCAAAGTGTCTTTAATAGTGTCCCATTGAAGTCCTAACACATTTATGGGTGAGGAAGAAGAATAGAGATTGAAAACAGTACGCTCATCTCTCAATTACGGAAGAACGACTTCTAGAATAACCGTACTACTTGAAGCCCATTAGTGGAGAGGTAATCCAGCTGAATAAGTCAGTTAGAGTAGATCCTGATAAAGCTCCCGACCTTCTTCAATCCTATCGCAGCATTTGGATGCGTCCTTCAGAACCATCTTCGTAAGGCTTCTGTAAACATGTTGTCAGATACGGAGCCGAAGATGTTCCATACGTAACTGTTGAAAGTTGGAAAGTCTGTGGTGTTCTCGTACTTGGATTTATCGGTACATTTTTTCTCTGTCTGCAATGATGGCATTCGGTGCAGCTCAGAACAATCGTAGTTAATCATCTTGGATGACAGGGCCAGCATACAACGCGTCGTAGAGTTGAACATCTGTTGACGCATCGAAAACCACACGCAATTTGGTGGTGAGGCTACCCGGTCTTAGAATGCAGTGGTAAGGTAGATAGTAGGCTGGAACAGGACTTAGCCTTGCATCTTCGATCGGCTTCATATAGCCAAGTCGTGCATACTCGTTTATGAACTCGATGTAAGCTTGCATATGCGTTGAGTCTCTTGACTCTTGAATTCCCAAAGCCTCAAAATCATCGAAGATTTGGTAGGTAGAGCGACGATGAAACGACCAAAAGAATCCCTTTCTGTCGTTTTCCCAAAGAATTCTCCACATTCGGTTTCTTCGGCGGAATGTATGCTTTGGATGTAGTACGATTCGATTTTCCATAATCGTGCTAGTTGATCTTCAATCGTTGGATTGGACGAAAGGGGAATCAACTTGCTTCGAAATATTCTGCTTTGGTGATTTTTTTTGTAATACCTGCATGACTTCATCGTCGTAAATTGTGGAATTTTGGTATTTTGTATGCCTACTACGGTTGTTATAGTGTTTATCATGGCTCCAAATCTGAGAAGGTTGGCGAAAGGAGACCGGTTCTGACGAGATTCGTTGAAAAATTTGACTCAGTTTGTGGATCACTATCGAAAGGATAGAGATAGGGACATGCTTGAGGGTTGGAAGGAACGTTCAATAGAGATTTTCGAAAATTTAAGGATACTAGGTTGAAGTTACGGATTTCCGACGATTTCCAGAACACTTTCAAACAAGAACTTGAAGAAAAAGCACAACAACAATAGCAGTCAGGAATTGAAACTGAAGCAATATCTACATGATGCGGCAGAAAATAATGCAAAAATGTTCAAACTTGAGTATTGGGTTAATTCGTGTAGCTAGTGACTAATTTCTGTCGAAACTGTATTTGTTTATGTTTACTTTCAAGTGCTGCATCCAAGCATTCTATTTGTTTTATTACAAATTCGTCAAATTGTTCGCGAAAGAAGTGACCACCAGTTTGTTGCTCGCCCAGATGAAGCCGAAAGAGATTCCTAAGGTGGTAGGGTGCCATTTGGCAACAGTTTACCGCATAAATAATTCGCTGCAGCATAGTCCTAAGCAACGGAAGCCGGGAAGCGGACGTCCGCGCTTTGCACGCACGCTGAACGAGATCAAATCGGTCCGTGCAAAAATTGTTCGCAACCCGGTGCGTTCCATAAGAAAACTTGCAAAGGAAGCCAATATTTCGGAGAAATTCAAGCGGAGAATCATCAAAGAAGACCTGCATGCATCTTCCAGAGCCAGAGTGAAACGCCACTTGCTTACGGGCCGGGTCAAGGAACTACGAGTGACTCGTTCCAAGAGATTGCTTTCCTTGTTTTAGAAGAAAAAAATGATAATTCTGTTCTCCGACGAAAAGCTTTTCAGCATCGATGCAGTGGCCAACAGCCATTTCACCGGTTCATTTCACCGCAGAAAATGGAGAACGTTCCGGAAAAAGTGAAATTCAAAGTTCAAACCAAACACCTGGCTGGTAAAAAATAATAAAATTGGAGGACACATTGAATAAATTTGTGTAAAAGGACTTTAAAGATAACTGAACTCGAAAATGTTGATATTATTGCTTGAATTAGTTGAAAATGGGATTTGAAAGAAATAGAACAAATTTTCGCATTATTGTCTGCCGCACCCTGTATCTTATGATGACTATGAACAGGGAGATTACTGGTATACAAAATGATTACTGGTATACAAAAATATCACTCTTTTGTTCCGTGTTCAGATCATCAGATAGAGGCAAAATGTTTACAAGTGATGTAGCATCAAGCCTTCATAGTATATATAAACATGTAAAATGAAAGGGAGCTTCTCTAAACTAATCTAAATGTAGAAACAATATATCTTCTTTAGTATGCGCATAATAAATTGGAAATACTGACTAAAGAGCTTCAAGTTTTTCACACACAATGTATAAAGTATACAATAAGAAGCAAAATAGGCATATTTTTTTTTGAATTCATTTATTTGTAAAGGCTCAATCGAAGCAACTTTACAGAGCCAAGTTTTAGAAAATAAGACGCAAACGCAGTGATAATAGAAGCGGTACGGCAACGGCTGCGGAAGAGCCCAATCTGACTATACCTGTTTGTCGGATAGAAAACTGATCAGATCCAGGTTGATTTTAATTGGACATATCGACGACAACTGTCAAACTTGCCGTTTCCGTCCACATTACGTTTGGGCCTATAGGCATATGTTAAACGAAAATTTTAATAATACTGTTTGAACCATTTTACACCATATCTTTTTAATCGTTGATCCAATCGTCTTGCTGTCTAAGAGAGAGTTGTAGGAAACTTAACAAACATTTCGAAAAACGTTTTGTGGTTACTGGAGAAACGCGAATAATTTAGGAAAAGATCGTATTTTCGAATATTATTCGAATATGATAAAATTAAATCGGAAATATCTCGAGAACGGATGCTCTTACGAAGATCATCATCAAGAGCAGATTTTTTTTTAAATACTTCAAAAATCAGATTATATCATCAGAATACGTTTATTCCCGCAAATATTAAAATTTTAAGAAATACACCAAAAGTTGATGTTCTAGAAACCCTTTTCCTGGTGTTTCTCCATCCTGGAGTCTTCGCTAAAATTTGCGTAGTAACTTCAAGTTTTTACAGTCAAAAAATTATAATAAAAAAAATCGGTTTCTGAGATATATAAAATTTAATGTTAATTTTTGATATTTTTTTCCGATTTTTTTCAGTGTATATTTTTTCACAACCTTCACACATAGGGCCACAACTTGTTCTGAGACAATTTTTTTTGTGCAGCCATAGGTTTTCGAGCTACAAATTATTAATTGAAGCGCAATTCAAAATGCTTACACCCTTTTTACAACTGACTTTTGAGTCCAATTTTTTTTTGCATCAGTAGAAAAAACTGAATTTCGTGTGTAAAACGTGTGTACAAATTTTCAATATCGAATATCTCTCCAGCCATCTTCAAGAGTAGCTCCGCAAGCTGCTCTTCTATCTGTGGAGCTGCTTCCAGCTGTTACACGTATTCCTGGACAATTTCAGTTTCTCGTAGTAGCTCAATGTTAGATGGAGACGTCTGAAGTCGACGCGTATTGAATACCGTCGAAGTTTTGAACTCATACATACTGCAACTAGGTTCTGGTTCGAGTCTATATTCGCACTTCAGTAGGTGCGAGCATTGATGATATCGGAGAAGAATTTACCGTCGCTTAGAACATGGTTGACATGATTCTCTGTTCGTTGGTAAGATGACCTCCAAGTGGCTTTGTGGGTTTATTTCCGGGGAAATAAGGTACTTTGGACTACTGAACGCATCGTTGGCCGTTATACTTCGATGAGTCATGCAGGCTGTTCGGCTCAATTACCGGTCTGTACATTGCCTCCCGTCCCGTCGTGGGCAGCCATCCTACACTTGCTGTAGCTGCGCGTCGAACGCTGCTTTTTCGTCATCGGGTGTCCTTTCGTGTGAGCAGTGTACGTTGATGATGCACATTCTCGCAAAGATCGGAAACTATCCAATCACGCGTTGACGCATTCTTTCCAGCACTACAAAGCCGGTGCCCAGCTCGTTGGTGATGCCACAGCTCTGGTAAGAAGTAGTCGCTATTACATACGTTCTATCTTGTCCAGCAAATTTGCAGCAGTGCTACAACTTCGAAATTCTGTGGTTGAAGTTCGTCGTAAATAATCCTATCACAATCTGGGAAGCAGAGCAATATGTAGTTCCATATTCCGATTATCCAATCATAGTCCTGTTTCGTCGCCGAGGTCTTGTTCCGGTCCGTATTTATTTCTGTATTATTTGTAACTTTTGAAATTGAATGGCGGTCTCGCCGAAGGGCCATCGTGCACAGCACTGTTTAGATTTCCACGATGGCACAAGGGCGATGATGAGCCGCTCCTAACATGGAGAAAATACGCTGTTTTGAGCCGCCCCTGATATGGAGAACAGACGCTCAGGTATACTGCACCGCTTCCCGTGAAAAGTTTGAGATCAAATTGAAAACCCAACATAATGTTGTGAAATTGCCGATAATGATGAATCAGGTTGCTGTCGTTTTAGCCGTTTTAACGGTTATAAGATCAAAACTGTTAGCAACAATTTATTCCTGTGACATCACGTCTAAAACTGATCCTGCTATCAATAAGAGCAAATTTAAAAGTCAATTTGCTGTACATTTTTTTCCTGTTGACAGCAATATTCTACTTGATAATCTGTCGAGACAATGAACACAAAGCTATATTTCTAAAAAAAAATTCAAGTGCCATCTTCAGATTCTCAGCAAAATTTTCAATTCAGTCGACTTAAATTGTTGAAAATCTATCAACCCGATAGACTAAAATCGCGATCTGTTCGCTTTCCGCGTTGAATACAACTCAATTTACTCGTTGACTCTTGTATCCCACTGTTTAACCAACCGAGCAAGACTACCTCCTACCTGCCGTCTACCGCGATGCTCGCATGATTCGCATAACTCCCCGCCGTTGCGGTCGAAAGATGGGTAGGCAATTTCCATGCTGAAAACAGCAGCAGATCCGAATCGAACGGAAACCAATGAGCCAAGAAATGAGCCGTAACAAGAGAGTATCATTACCTCCTCGCTAGTTCTTCTTTCCAGCTCGAGCAACTCTCCACCTTCGCCAGGTAGTTTTCACGTCATATTTTACCGTACGACCCGCAGGCCCCTCGGCTGATGTAATGTTCATTATCCACCTATGTGTTCATTTAATTCCCCCTGCACGCATCTCCTCAATGCCTAGCTCGGTTTGTTTTGGTTTTGTACGGTGTATTGTTCCTACTTTTCATAACTTACCATGTGTCCACGATGACCCAGAGAGACGGTGTTGGTGGTACAAAGCTGTTGCAAATTCACATCTCCCTCAACGCACCTCGACCCACCTCACCGCTCGGTGTGGGGTTTCAATTTCTTCACAATTTAATTGTCGACACACTGACAGTTCGTCAGACTGACTTACTGACTGACTGATTGTACAAATTCGCCTCGGATGGGTGGGAGTCGTGTGAAATTTCGGTTCAATGTTGATATGTGCATTAGGGTTAGCATAAAGGCAAAAACAAAATGAGCTGTTTTATTGTTACAAGCCGGCTCGGCGAATGCAATGGTTCTCATTTGTTTGGACAAATGAATGCAACTTTTCCTTCGCGCTCGGCTGTTGCAATCAGAGGTATAAAAAACTTCTTGATCCGCAAGAAACAGATAACAATAACAAAACCACCGAAAATGGGTTAACATCGCGTGGCACAACTGGTGTTGCTGGTGGCGAGGTACAATCGTGCAGCATTGAATGAGCATATATGTAAATGAGAATGAAGCACCACGTCTTCATCACCATCCCCACCCGTCTTCGCGCTCGCCGTAGCCGTCGTTGAGTGTTTGGTAATTCTTTCGCTATTAATGCATAGTCCGGCGCCACATTTGTCACGTACCAGACATTCACGGACGAGCGGGCGGGATTCTACAACACCAACGAGGAAGGTGTGTTCGGTTACATTCAATTCGCAAGAGCCTGAAATGAAGGCTTGACTGACGCATGAGGAAATATGCTAAACTGTTAAATGGGCTTTGGCGCTCTTTTCAACGAGATTTCGCCTGCTCTCAACGTAGTATTCTAGCAGCACTAACACAGTTATTAATTGAGAGATTTCTATGCCAACACTATTGCATGAATGTGTAAATTGTGCGGGAACCCAGCACAATTATACTCAGGAAGGTCGAAAAAATATTCAACCCGAAAGATTGACCGAATTCGCCGGCTCCGGCTTGGTGAACCGTGCTTTAACCGACTGAGCTTTATCAGGCCCCTAGCTGTATTAAGGAATGTATCGAAAATAAGCTACACACGTACATTTGCGTTGTAGTCTTGTATTTGTGATGGTTCTAATGTGTTCATCATAGCATGATGCGCGTTTGTTTACCTATTTGCACGGTTTTGATTCTTTGTTTTCAAAATATCGCGCATTTAAAAAGACATGAGAATTTGGACACACGGCTACGTGAAAACGGTGTAGCTATGCGACAATTGGCGAAGCGCTTTGAAATTCATCACGCGGGTGTAAAATCCATCATATCTATAATGGGAAAACACGCAGGTAACCAATAAGCATTAGTATATGCAGTAAATCAACCCTAAATCTGAATTTCAGATGCTACATGCATTTTATTAGCATTATATAAGCATCTTGAGTGATATCTGTTGTAAAGATGGATTTCAAATGCAAATTAAATGCTTGTAGCCTGTAATAAGCATTTCAAATGCAAAATAGCATTAATTAAGCATTATCATAGCATTGCAGTAAAGCAGTCGTATATTGGGCCAAAAGCGGCATTTATGTTGCATTTGAGGCGAATTAACTGCTTGGTAGCCTGCCGTAAAGACGCTTTGGAACTGCTTATTGGTTACCTGGGCACTGTTCTTTGGATGAACTGCCAGGAAGAGGCAGAAAACCCGGATCTTCCAACCCTAAACTAAATCAAGAAGTGGTGGTTCTAATTCGGTATCAAGAAAAATTAATGAAACACTTGTCCAGAACTTGATGAAAAGTGTTCGATCAAAAAAACGGAAATTCGTGAAAGAATAAGTTACGCAACTTGGGTTTAAGTTAGCGTTTTTAAAAAAGGGTGAATTCGGAATCAAAGAACCTACTTGTTCTGCGGGTAAACTCGAACTCTTTTATTTAACATGAACTAGTCATTAGCTGAGCTACGGGTCTGCTATTTGTTATGAAAAGAATGCTTTGATATAACAAGAAGATGACACACCATCACATTCCATATCATTATCGATAATTGGATATGACAATCTGCTATGCTGCATGGTGTTGCTGAGCTTAAGCTTAATGATATTAATTTCACCCGGTCTTCACAATCTTCAAGTTCAATACCGTACAATAAAGACTCATCCATGTGTTTGAATAAAAAATATTTTTGTTACATGATTTGAAAGAAAAATATGCGGATAATCTATTTTCGATATATATTAGGTTTAGGAATAGGAAAATTGGAATGTTGCTGGATTTTCAACGAAAGCGTGGATGACAAGTTTTATTGCAGGATTTAAATTGAAGATACATTGTATTTTGAGTTATTGTGTTTGTGAAGTTGTCTTTTTTCATACAGTTTTTGTGGGTGTGTGAAAAGTTATGGCATCTTAGTAACTGTTTTGTGAAACTGTTATTTTTCATACAGTGATGGTGTTTATAATAAGTGAGGTATGCAAGTAACGCAATTGAAGAAAAGTTTAATCTTGAGGTAGTGCTCCAGCTTGTCAATTGGACTGATTGAACTGATTTGAAACCTGGTTTATGCCTGGATCAATGTTAGAAAAGGGCCTGAGAGCAAAACCTTGAGGTAGTTAACTTCAACTACCAGGTCCTCTTGGCTGATCTGGTTCTTTAACATTTTTAAAATGCAGCCCAAAATGCTTCTGAAAATCGGTGAACATTATAGTTCTGAGATGACGATTAATGGTATAGTACAGTATTTGCAAATAGTATAAATGCTGCATTTGATCATATAGAATCAGTTGAAAATGCTGAAATAGTTGAAAAATCACAAATCAGCACACTTTTGGAAAGCATAACCACATAGGCGAATTGTTCCATTATTCATCTCATGATCCACTATTGATATTAATCGGAAATGTAGGTTTGATGTATCAATCAATTGAATTCTTTTGTGGATTGCTTTCAACAACAAATAAAAATAATTAAAACTAACGTGACACTAATGAACTAAATAACAAACAGACAAAAATACGACACAACACCATACAAAACAGTTAACATGAATACAATACAATAACTTCTTATTTTTGGATCAAGCAAACTGCTTCGGAAGACTCATAGCACATAAATGACAAACTTCACGGACTAAAATACAAAAGACTGAAGAAATTATGATACGCCGAATTAAACTTGCAAAGGCAACACTGACTAACAAAATAACAAAAAGACAATTGAAGAAACAGACGACAGGACTCAAAATTCTCAAACGTGGCTCCTTCCGAGTCATTTGCAACAGCGTCTTCTTGGACGACATGTTCCGTGTACGGCTAACAAAATGATTCAGAAAGATTTACGCAACGATATCATCAAAGGCGTGGCGTAGAGGTTTCTACTCTATGCAGAGTCCCGCTATTAAACTTTCACAAAAATGAAAAAAAAACCAGAGTAAAAAAGAAAAAAAAAGAGAGCAACCCGTAACCCGTACGTATTTATCCAAACTAAGGAATATATGTGTTTTTGTAGTCAAAGGCACATATCTAAGTACTTATTACATTATTGTCTTGTTTAAAGCCACAATAAAGCCGGTCTACGTTAAATTTCGGACATTTTTCTTTCAGTGTAGATTTTGAATTATTTTATGGATCGCTGAAACGTTTAACTTATATGACAACTGAAACTCTCTCTTTTATTTCGTGACACAACATGTTTACATTCTTGTTACATTCAGTAAAATGGCATCGAATCAAGTGGAAGTGCGCAATGCATTTTGTACGACCGTCAGCAAAATCCGAATTTATCGGTACGCGATCTTGTCAAGAAACTAAAACTACCGAAAAGTAACGTGTTTTGTGTTTGCAAATCATTTGACCAGCGCTTGACTGTGAATCAGAAGATTGGTAGTGGAACAAACCGAAAAGTATGCTCCCGAAAAATTAACAAGACGGTGGTCGCCATCATTTCAAAACATGCACGAATATGGATTTCCGGAAAAACTGACGCGGTTGATCAAAGAAGCGATGGATCGAGTGATGTGTGTCGTCCGAGTATCAGGGACGCTCTCGAGCCCATTCGAATCTCGGAGAGGGTTACGGCAAGGTGATGGATTGTCGTGTTTGTTGTTTAACATTGCACTGGATGGTGTGATTCGAAGAGCTGGGTTAGACACGAGTGGCTCGATCTTCAATAAGTCTGTCCAACTATTTGGTTTTGCCGACGACGTTGATATCGTAGCACGTAACTTTGAGACGATGGCGGAAACGTACATCAGACTTAAGGCTGAAGCTGATAGGATTGGGCTTGTGATAAATGCGTTGAAAATAAAATACATGAAGGGAAGAGGCTCACGAGAAGACAATGTTAGCCTCCTAGCACGAATTCAGATCGACGGTGATGAAATCGAGGTAGTAGACGAATTCGTGTATCTGGGTTCATTGGTGACCGCCGACAACGACACCAGTAGAGACATACAAAGCCGCATTATGGCTGGCAATTGTGCCTACTTTGGACTCCGAAGGACGCTAAGATCGAACGAAGTTCGCCGAACCACAAAGTTGACCATCTACAGGACATTAAGTAGACCGGTAGTTCTCTACGGCCACGAAACATGGACATTAGGCTGATGCAAATTTCGAAATTTTTGCTCCCCTAAGCTTAATCGACGCCAATTCGGGTTCTGATAGTCCCCAAAAAATTTGAACACATTTGGTTTTAATTTGGCTTTGCACTCAAACTTACACTTCCAGATCCCTAACATCTTGATATTATGTCCTCAAACCAAATCTAATATAGATTTATATAGTGTAAGTTGCCAACTATCAAAATGCTGAAGATACCTCACATGTAATTTTTTTACAAAAATAGTTATTCAACAAATAAAATAATAAGAAAAAAAATATATAATATATATAAAAAATATAAATATAAAGTATGTAAAAAATATAATATAATATATATAAAATAATAAATATAAAATATATAAATATTAAAAAAGTAAAATATATAAAATAATAAGAAAACAAAAATAAGAATAAAACATCATACCTAAAGTTTGTATTTTATGTTTTATTGTATAACTATTTTTTTAATAAAATTTACATGTCAGGTATCTCGGCATTTTGATAGTTGACAACTTACACTATATGAATCTATATTATATTTGGCTTAAGGACATAATATCAAGATGTTAGGGATCTGGAAATGTAAGTTTGAGATTCTTCATACTAATTCCCATGTAAACTTTGAATAGCGTGTGCAAAGCCAAATTAAAACCAAATGTGTTCAATTTTTTTGGGGACTATTAGGACCCAAATTGGTGTCGATTAAGCTTAGGGGAGCAAACATTTCGAAATTTGCATCAGCCTAATGGACATTGCTAGTGGAGAACCAACGCGCCCTTGGTGTCTTTGAACGGAAGGTTCTGCGTACCATCTACGATGGAGTGCAGATGGACGGAACGTGGGGGAGGCGAATGAACCACGAATTACACCAGTTGCTGGGAGAACCTCCCATCGTACACATCGCGAAAATCAGTCGACTACGATGGACTGGGCATGTCGTAAGAATGTCGGACGACAGCCCTGAGAAAATTGTTCTCGGAAACGAACCGACAGGTACAAGAAGAAGAGGCGCGCAACGAGCAAGGTGGATCGATCAAGTAGAAGGTGACCTGCGGACCCTCCGCAGACAGCGAGGCTGGCGAGTGACAGCCATGGATCGAATAGAATGGAGACAACTTTTGTGTACAGCAGAGGCCACGCCGGCCTTAGCCTGATTGGTATGGTATGTATGTGGTTGCCATTATTGAGAAACATCTCAATCTCTCTGTGTGAAAACTGGCTTGCAAAATCGGGAAGTCAAAATCATACGTACATAAAGTAAAGCGAAGGCAAGGACTGAAGGCGTACAAAGTGAAAAAGGTGCCCAACCGTGATGACAAGCAAAATTTTACTGCAAAAAGTTGTAAGGCGCTTCCCCCCAAAATTCCCGAAGAAGCATTTGGTTTGGCAGGCCATATGTAGTTGTGTTCGAAAATCTAAAAGCTTCGTCTCTACCGGCACTATCAATAAAGATGTGTTCGAGAAAGAATGTCTGCAAAAGCGATAACTACCGTTTATCTGAAGACACGGCTTTCCAGCTTTGTTTTGGCCTGATTTGGCCGCTTGTCACTATGCGAAATCCGTCCGGGTATAAGGTACAAGAGGTCAAATACGTGCCAGAAACAGCCAATCCACCAAACAGTCCAAAACTTCGCCCAATAGAGAAGTGCTGGGCTCTTGTTAAGCGGAAACTAGAGCAGGAAGCAAATGGGACTGATGATTTCAAGAGAAGATGGAGAATCGTCACTGTGAGCGTATCTGATGATACCGTCAGAACCTGATGGCGGATGTACCACTGAAATTTCGAGAATTTTACAGAAAGAAGGTTTGAAGTGTAATGGTTTCATGTGAAAAATCTGGTTAAGTGGTTATTAAGTTTGCTTTCAAGCAAGAAGCGCTTCGACAAGAAAAAATATGGGTCCGGTCGTGGAAAATCCAGGCCAGTGCTAAAGGTGGATCGCGTAACAGTTAGGAATCGACAATTTGACTGTGTCTCGTGTGGTAACATCGTTCAAAGATACCCAGATGACCCCGCGGCAAGCTGGCAATTCTTCCGTCTGGTTCTTCCAGCAGGCAATGAATCGGGCCGACTTCATGTCTTCAAGGTCAGGAAGGCGCCTAACCGAACCGATAAACTGAATACGGTGGTCAAATTCCGCGCCAGGAAACTATGCCGCAAGTGCCTCGCCACTATGCCGCACCAGGAAACTATGTCCATCGTTATAGACGACGAGACGAACAATAAAGCGGACGCCTAGCAGGTCCCCAGACTAGAGTTTTTCTTGAACATGTTCCGCCTGGATGTTCCGGAGACGTTCTAGAAAAAGAAGGTCGACAAATTTGCCAAGAAGTACAGGCGAAGTGTGGGCCAAGAAGCAGGCGAAGTGTGGGTGATGCACATCCAGAAAGCCGTACATAACGACCGGCACCACCAACGGCCAAATATATAAAGAAGAATGCCTCCAGAAGCGCCTGCTACCCTTCCTGCGGTCACACGAAGGTGACACTCTGTTTTGGGCGGATCTGGCATCGTGCCAGAACCGGTCATGGAGTGGAAAGAGAGGGCAAATCCGCCTTACTCACCAGAAATTCGCCCAATTGAAAAAATTCTGATTGATTATGTAGGGCAAGCACCGGAAAACAGTACAGATCTTCAAAAACGACAAGATTTGAAGAAAGAGTGGATGCAAGTGTGTAAGAAAGATGGCGCAAGTGTTGCACAGGATTTGATGGATAGCGTTAAGTCCAAGATGCTAGCATTTAGCCTAGGAGAGGAGGTTGAATATGTGTTTTTCATTCCCTGAAAGGTTCAAAAATATCCGACTGTTGCATTTTTTTAGAGTACAATCTCAAAGTTCAAAAATAAGAGAAACAGATTAATAATCCGCACAATTAATGATAGGAATTTATCCTCGTTCAAGTTGTCGAAGCTCGGGAGGAAAGAGGAGAAAAGGTCGAAGAGTAAACTAAAATCGAATGTATATGAAACACAAAGTATGCAAGGTTTATAAATATTTCCAATTAGAAATCTTTCAGTTTGATCTTCCTCTTTTTATATTCCGAACCCGATATTTGATCTGAACAAAATGTCACGAACGTCGAATTTTATGAACTTGGAATTTAATGTTCTAAAAATGGGTATCACGATGAGTGCTAGATGCACTTCCAAAGTATCCAATTAAAAGTTGTTCAATTAAATTAAATTCAGGAAGCATCACACCTCATAATAGCTGATCACATTTTAGCAAATTATCGTCCCTAAATATACAACATTTACTCATGTCGTACTTCAGCACTTAGTCATGCATAAAAATAAATCACCGTGCAAAAATATGTTTAACGACCAAGTGCGATGAAGTGCTATGCTCCTTTCAGCCGACCGACTGCATGAACGGTTTCCGTAAGTACCGGCACACTCCATTAGGTTACACAAATGCATATAAATAATATTCCACACCAAGAATGCCAGCGGAGGACCACCCAACCCATCGAAAGTGACGAACAGCACCCGGTACTTTCCCAGCGCCTAAAATTAGGCACATCAAATTGAATAAATTTTACGTTGGCCATTGTCCGAAGAGTTGCTTCCTCCTTCAACCCAAAAGGAAAAAAAACCACCCATTTGGGAAATAGACTGATAAACCCATTTACCCCCGGCATATGCAAAAATGGTGCATTGTGCCAAGAAATTCGAAATCGATTTCGCTGTTGTTCAAAATTTACGATTACCGAATGCACGATGCCAGATCAGCTGAGATCAACTTTTTCATCGGACGAAAATGTTGCTCAATCGCTTTCATTATCGCGTTAATTTTGAATTCACGAGCGGGTAGAAGGGGAAAGGGGAGGGCAAAGTGCGGTGGGTGCGTTACCGAATGCATATTCGATCGAAAGGTGCTGCTATTAGGTGTAGATATTGGCTCCCTCTCGGTCAGTGAGATCATTCGAAATTGGAATTGCTCGCCGATGATGGCAGATAATTAGCAAGTGGATCATACTTCCAAGAGCGATCGATATAATAAATTCGAGAAGATATGCCTAGTTAAAGCATAATTACTGTAATTTACACATGAATAGTGATAGAATTGCGGTAAATGGATTTCGCTTTTAAACCAAGCGGGTTACGGTAAGGCATGGTGTAACGAATGAATATTTTCTCAAATTTGTATCTCATCGTCAATGTCTTTGCCGTCTGTTCGCACAGAACCTAGGCAGGGCTTCGAAAAATAATTAGATTGTTGGTACTGGTCCAACTTCACCGATCATTATAGTTGGACCAGTTGTAGTGAGTCATACTAGTGCGTCGAAATGTAGGACATCGCTCGCCTTCTCTTTTCTCCCATTCCACAGCGGATTGCGACCTTGAGAGAGATAATAAGAGGCCCGAATTGGGGTCTATTTCAGCTAATAGCTGAATGGATTTAAATTTCGGTCTGAAATAGATTGTTAATGTCTTCTTTGGTTTCGTTTGCCATGCTACGTTCGAAGGTGGTCAGTTTTCGATCCGCTAGTAGGAGCTCTCTTTTAAAAAGAGACTTAATGATCTGCCTCGAAACGGGTATTACCCACTGCTGCAGCCCATTAGACAAACTATAAGAGAGTGGTTAGCAGTTCGTAGGAGGTCGATTGAGTCTTTGTTGGCAACAGTTTAGATGGAGATTTTTGTTTTGATCGTCTAAAACCTCGCTGTGTTATTGCCGATTTTGAGTGTGAGGTGTTTAAACTGTTTGCTTTAATATTTAAGGTTGCAGGAAATGTTTCCTTATGTCATCTTGTGTCTTTTATGTGAATATGATGATGCGCAATAATTATTAGATCTGTTAATAGACCACGCCACCCAGTCGTGGAGAAAATAAATGGCGCGCCGTCGAATCAAAACCGTTCGCGCCGCTATTTAAACTGTTGTCAAACCGGGAAGGTTTTTTTTTTTTTATAATAATTCAAGAATATTTTGGGAAAAAAACTACAAACTCGGAAGCTTTAAACCTTCTATAAAAATCACAATGTTTATTTTGAAACCTTTTCTTCTATAGCATTTCAAGCGTATTGCTTTCAGAATTCGCTTATTGCTTGCTCTCGACTTAGTGTTCTAGATGCACTTCCTCAATTATTATTTGAGACCTTTCGATGCCGTTTCTGCTTTATTATGTTTGTGTGGCAAGTACAATTATACCCTTTGCCTAGGGAGTCGAGAAATTTTCCTTGGCGAAACATTTCTAGACCAGACCGGGAATCGAACCTAGCCACCTTCAGCATGGTGCTGCTTTGTAGCCGCGCGTTTACCGACTGAGCTAAGGGAGGACCCGATTTTGATACCTAACTTGACCTGAAAACCCATGTACAGGGTTGGCCCAATTAAGTGAAGCAGTAAAACATCATTTCTTTGATTTGGTTCTTTTTGGGTTCACTTTCAAGCATATGAAAGTATAACAGGACAGACTTTATGTCCAATTCGGTCACCATTCGTTTCTCCCTCTCGTGGGTCAAAGTTTTCACCTTGTCGACGGTGAGAGGGCTTATCTCATGCTATAAACATGCATGTGAGGTCAAGATTTTACCAGTAGTGAAAGTATCACATATTCTAGTCATTTTTTCACTGCCACGTAGTAGAACGTTTATATAAAGGCACTAACATCAGGTGTGATACTAGCAGGTTAGGCCGCAATTCACTCTTAAACTTCATGCTTTCAACGACTAAAAGTACACTTTTCAATTTCGTGGCAACTTATGTTGTTGTTTATCCATTTGTTTTAAGGAATAAATAACCAAACTATCTATTTTGCTTGTGTTGAATGTTTTGATCAGGGTAATTATCTGATTTCAAAATGAGGCACATGATCACAGAAAAGTGTTACTTAAGACAAACATGTATATTAGAGATAGGACGCGAAGGGACCTACCATTGGGAAACACCATTTGAAGCAGTAGAATCGACCTTTCCATGTGATTTGTATTAATAAAAGTGTTTGATGAGTGATGTACAATATCATAGAATCATTGTTTTCGTAGGCGGTCAGATTGAGTAGGAACATGACTCCTCCAAACCCACCAGAACATATATGGAAAGGAGAAACAAATTAAATATAAATCCGCTAGATAAGAAACAGAATCTATTCCTAGGTTTCGTATTTGAAAAAAAAAAATTGAATTTAGAATGGCTACAGATTCCAAGGTGAAGAGTAGGCTAGGATTTTTGGGTTCAGGTTACAATTTAAGGCAGTATATGTGCTATAGTCGTTAGAGTTAGAGGTTCCGATTGGGGTTGCAGTGATTAGATATTTTTGGACAAAGAAACGAGAAGTCGTTGTGAGAATATCACCAATAATCTCCCATACACCCTGCATGCCATCAAATGCTAAAATTTTCTTTCTCTTCTCTTTTTTATGTTTATAACTCTATGGTGGCGGTTTTGCAACCACTATGGCCCTGACCAATCAGCCAGCCCCGCATGCGGTCTAGGTAGCCGAGAATTTCGATGAAATAGATCGATGAAAGTAAGAAGGACTTTTCCAAACATGCAGTTTTTGTAAGGAAAAGATGCAAAGACTGCACACAAAGAGAAGTATGATCAGTCCTTCGAAAGTGAATAAAAAAAATCAAAACCATATAGCACAACAACATACATGTTTTTGAAGAGAACTCACATAATTTAACATAAACACATTAAACATTCCAGGTCATTTTGTAGCAATGCGGCCATCTCATTCCAAGAACTCTACAAACCCCTTACCCCAACCTAATCCTTATCCTCTCCCAAGGCGTTCAAGTAGTCCACATAGACCAGTTCGCCGTTACCCTCTTCTAACTCTCGGCTTTGGATTAACTTGCGCTCTCATTGACCCACCAAACTCTGCAAAATGAAAATGAAATGAAAATGAATTCGATCACCATTTGTTTCAATAATCACCTAGAGCCGTTTCGAGAAAGAATTACAAGCGGCACGCATCTCTTTTTCAGGAAGCTCACTCCATATTTTCTGCAATGAATTCTTTTCATTCGTAAAAGGTGTACAACCTCGAATTGCAAACGCGATTTAGAGAATTACCCATTGGGTATTTTCTCGTGGAAATTTGGGTAGAAAGGGTTTAGAGTGTTTGTTGTTGTTGTATTTTTATTGCTGTCAATTTTTCAAAAATTGGAAAAATGGCGAGACCCGAAAAGCAACGTCGCGAATGGATTTTGCGCAAGCATCTGGAAAATTCACAACTCTCATCGTGGCATCGGAAAACAACTCCGACTCGTGCAATCAACGGTGAATCTAGTGATTAAACGTTACTACGAATCTTTGAGCATCGAACGAAAGGAATCATACGGTCAGAATGGATGTTCTATAAGTGGTCAGGATCACAAGCGTGTCTTGAAAGTGTTTGAGTGGAATCCCAATACTGCGGTCAGGGATGTTACCAAAAATTTGAAACTGTCCAAGTCTTTCGTTCAGAGAGCCAAGGACCTGCAGGAGCGACTGCATACGTACAATGTTCGGGCCCGTAAACTGTACACCCAGATACTGACGAAGCCTCATTGTCTCAGCATGCCTGATTCTGTTCTTCGCCGCCTAGCGCAAATTTGATGTTCCGGAGGAAGTAAGGAAGCAAAAACTTTCAAACTTTGCCAAGAAATACATGATTTGCCAAGCGATCTGCTCGTGTGCCAAACGGAATGCACCGTTCGTGGCTATCGGGACTGTAAACAGGAATATCTGTCTACAGAAGCGTCTGCTTCCTCTGTTGAAGCAACACGAGGGTCCTACGATCTTCCGGCCGGATCTAGCTTCGTGACACTATTCAAATGTTGTCTTGGAGTGGGTTCGTACCCAAGGACATGGATCCCCCCAACGCACCGGAACTAAGGCCCATCGAAAAATAGTGGGCTATTATGAAGCAGGTTCTACGGATTTATCCGAAGGAGGTTGAATCTTAGGAAGACATGAAGAAAAAGTGGGTTTCTGTACAGAAGAAGCTGCAACCAAATGTTGTACAGAACCTAATGAGTGGAGTTAAGCGTAAGGTTCGAGCATACGGTTATGGTACTGAAGTTGAATGCAGTAAATATGATAAAAGCTTGCTATTGGGTTATATTGTATGTCTGAAAGTTTGAAAAGGATCGGTCATCTAGGTAATTATCTACAGCGTTTTTTCCATGATGCAATTTTGTGTGGGATATCCTTTAATGCCCAAATTTGAAAAGTCCAGCGGGCTTACGTCTGGCGAAGAGACCAGCCGTAATTCTATAGGTATAAAGTCCGGCAAATTGTTCTTGCACCTGGCCTGCGAAACTTTTGCTGAGTGTGAAGGGGCAGAATCCTGTTGGAAAACTCATTTGCGGCTTCCAAAAATGGTTGGGGCATGTTTCGTCAAATGTCCCTTCAGAACATTGTTGAGGTAGTAATTGGTATTGTTTTTAGCACCCTTCTCTATGAAAAGTAGAGGAAGTCGTGTTCCTCAAACCATCACGGATGTGTGTTTTTGAAATCTTAAAACTGCTTTGCTGCATAGATTCTATCATTCTGAGTATTTAAACTTTGTAGTAACACGAAATTTTTCTCATCTGACAAAAGAATCAACGAATCACCGTGCCGGCGAAGGAGTTCCCGACATCTAATGAACTTAAACAATAAATTCTAACCAGCTTCGTATTTTGAATCGATCGACTGATGATGGCGAATCGGTTGAATATCCTATTCACTTGCAGGCAGGAATGGCGCTGCTGCCATTTGCAGAATGTTCACCGGGTGGTCGAGTATCGAGACACTGTTTCAACGAGTGCCTGCAAAATCATCCAAACAAAAGCACACGAGTTCTGTGTTGTTTTGGTCTGATTTGTCGTCTTGCCATTATGGTAAAGCGGCTCAGGAGTGGTATGCAGGAAACAACGTCAACATTGTACCAAAAGATTGTAATCCTCCAAACACCACAGAACTTCGTCCAACTGAAAGATATTGTGAACCTTGGGAAATCGGAGGGAGGGGCAAATAATGAGAAAGATTTGGCTAAAAAGTGGGAAAATGCTTCCAGAAAGGTGACTGAAGACACTATGCAGAACCTAATGGATGGTATCAAACGTTAAGTTGGAGCATACGCATATAACAAGTCCGAATAATAGTATTTTGATGTTAATTAGTTATAAATTAACCCTCTGTTACGATGATTTTTTTCGGATTTAGAAATAAATAGAAATCATGTTATACTGTGAGTTTTTCTTTGGCTCGATTATACCTTATGTGCACTGATGATCCTCCTCGATGTCCTGCCTTATGTATATCTCGATTGCCCGTTCATTTATAATCATTTATAATTTTTACCCAGCAATTTATCCAACACATTGTCGTTGCGCCTTCTTACAGCTTGTTGCCAGCTGATGACGGACAACAGACAAGTAAGACCTGACGGATTTTAAATAATTTCTATGGGCCGTGATCGAATCTGAATACTTGTCACAGCGCATTATCAGCTAGCTGTCAACTGGCTCACAACCGACAGCAATTTATTCAACACTTTGTCGTTGCGTTCTCCCACATCTTGGCTGCCAATTGATGAGAATATGTGAGATACACTGAAAATTAAATTTAGTTCATATTACAAAATAGAAGTTAGAACTTACAAATCTATTTGTGGTTTTCCGAAACAAAATTGACTTGTATTAGTTATGAAGCTACCTTCGTTTTCCAATGCCACAGGTGCAACTGTCAAACGAACGAAGCACTTGTTGACACAGACAAAATATTCGTGCATTGTATGGGTACAATATAAAGAGTTGTTCACCATATTTAACCCAACTGCAACACCAATATGCATGAGTACGATAGAAGAGAGGCAGTGATTGGCTGGTCTTTGCGAAATTCGTTTTCTGCAAAAAACAACAAGATTTAATGAAAGCATTTGTACATTTTTCCAATTGATATCTGCTCAATGCAAGCAATATTTTGAGATTAGGCCGACGCCATCGCTAAGGACTCTCTAGATTTTCCTGACGAAGTCTATCATTTTTCAGTGATCTTCTTGTACATTTTTTATTTGTGTTCTTTCGATAATCGTAAAAAAACCGAACATAGAAAAATAATCTGTGGAAAACACGGTATTTCGTCGAATGATTATAAATACAGGGCAGCCGCCGAGTCGGAAAACCCGTAAAATGCGGGAATCCAAAATCATCGGGAAAAAGTCACACCTTTTTCAAATTGATAATTTGAGTAGCGTTTCTGTCATCTACTCGGTCCAACGATCTCATTAACGAGGAATAAAACAGTGTTTTCCTGCACTTCCAGCATTGATGAAGATAATAGCTCAGTGCTCCATAGATGGCCCGGCTGTCAACTGGAGGGCATTCAAAGAATTGACTGGGGAAATCAGCCAGGGATCTGCGAGTCAGCCCTGGCTTTGCTGTCTTCAACATCGGTAGCTGCGGCTGGCACGTCATACACAATTCCTTCAATGAGGGGCTAGGACAAACATATTGGCATGTGGATCATTTTTTGCTGACTTTGTGAACACATGAATTATGTTTGTTTTTATTTCACTTAGGTTGAACTCCTTGGGTGATCCTGATGATTGAAGCATCGTCAGTGTATGCATTACTGTAAATTTTAGTGCAATGAATGTCTTTGCAAGTTTTCTACAATATATTTCTTTTTATATGCTTCACGACCAACCCAGGGTGCTAACACTGTTGTTATTTTAAAAATACCATAAAGTCCCCATTTCAAACGGAGCTTTTCGTCGGTATTCCGATTAAAAGTGTTCTTTGTTCTGTATGACGCGGTAGACGATAAGATGCTGGTACCAAAGCTGAATTTTGTGGTCAAGTCTGCAGCACTAGTCGAAACGTTTTTCAGGTAATACCAGACCTAATCTCCTATAGCTCCGTTTCTTTTCGACTATTTGGCGGGACTACTTAGAGCAAAATCCGGTTCTCTTGCCAGCACTTAATATGGAAATCAGTTTTCCTCTTAATCAGCAATCAAAAATCGAGAGAATTTGCAGAAATTTCCGACAAAGATCTTTATACTGTGGTTTTTTGAAGAAGCTACTGAACAAATTTCCTTTTACATACCCTTTGACGCGTTACGTCACCTGCATTATTTATTTATTTATTTATTGATATAATTCCAACTGACTTAACATCTTATTGGAATGGGGAAAAGCCATGTGGCGTAAAAACCCCCTATAACTAAATCGTACACTACATAAATCAACATGAATAGAAGGAGAACAAAGCAAGCAAAACTAAATTAATTCTAATACACACAAAACTTGTCAGTAAACTTAAAATAATCTGTCGTGATGGAATCAGTCGTCTAGTGTCTTCGCCATTAATGCCACAATTTCCGAACTAGCGTCTCGTCATCCAACTACGATGAATCCGGTTACGGAAGGTCTCAGCGGAACAGTTGAAATCAAACAGAGCGTGAGAGTTCATTGAAGCGCGATGAAATGAATCGAATTGGATCGTGTTGGCCGTAGTTTGCTGCACGAGTTCCGAGCTGTAGAAAATTTCTTGTTCGCAGAACTCGTTCAGGAGCGTAGATGAACAATTCGGCCAGAATTCCTGGAGAGTCGGTTTCACCTAGTAGCACTTTTGCTGCGAAAACTGCTTGCATGACTGTACGCCTATGCTCCAATGTTTCAATACCCAAGAGTAAGCAACGATCCTGGTACGCTGGAAGGTTGACAGGATCATTCCACGGCAGGTGACGGAGTGCATAACGAACAAATTTTCTTTGGACTGCTTCAATCCTCGCAATCCAGATTCTTTGGTACGGGCACCACACCAAGGCTCCAAATTCCAGAATAGAACGCACGAGAGAGCAGTACAATGCTTTCAGACAGGTGGGATCACGAAACTCGTCGGAGATCTTAAACATGAAACCGAGCTGTCTGTTTGCTTTGGTAATCATATCCGTGTAGTGTTGTCTAAATGTCAAACCGGAGTCAAGCGTGACTCCAAGGTCACGAACAGTATCAACTTTCTGCAGAGGTTGATTGTTTATCATGTAATCAAACGCAATTGGGTGCAATTTTCGATGGAAAGTGATAATAAAGCATTTACTAACACTCAGAGTGAGGAAATTCCTGGAGCACCACTCTTCAAAGCTGCTGATCAAGTGCTGTAGTCGTAAACAATCAGCGAAGCATCGCACAACCACATAAATTTTCACATCGTCTGCATAGAACGACCTGCAGTTAGGTGGAAGTAGCAGTCCAACCTCGTTGATGAAAATTGAGAACAGCAGTGGTCCCAAGTTGCTGCCTTGAGGTACGCCCGACATATTAGTAAAGTAGCTCGATTGAGCTGAGCCGATCTTCACACAGAGTATCCTGTCCGTTAGATAAGATTTAAACCAACGAACTAAGTTATTTGACACACCAAGTTTGTCTAACTTTGCCAAAAGTATAGCATGGTCGACCCGGTCGAAAGCAGCCTTGAGATCCGTGTAAACAACGTCGACTTGAGATCCAGTTTCCATATTCCGGAGACACGAGGAAACGAAAGGTGCAAGGTTGGTTGAAATCGATCTTCTGGGGTGAAATCCATGTTGTTCAGGAGAGATGTAGTGTCTGCAACTAGCGAACAACAAGTCGTTGACGATGATCTCGAAGACTTTTGAGCAGGCACAGAGCGATGTGATCCCTCGATAATTTTCGGCATTTTGTTTATCTCCTTTCTTGAAAATCGGGAACATGAACGAAGATTTCCAACGTGTTGGATATTTTCCCTGGCGTAACGAGATATTGAAAATCTTCAAAGAGGAATCATGAACACTGCAGAGCAACTCTTAAGTACACATGAAGGAATTCCGTCGGGTCCTGCCACGTTTGAGAGTTTCAGCTTCTGGATTGCGGCTTCAACGAGGTCTGATGTAATCGCAGGAATATTGAAGTCGAACGCGTCTCTGGGAGTATCTCTGAGTGCTGCGCTGACTTGCTCCAATGCTGGCACGGTGTTATTGAAAACACTTTTGAAGTGCTCAGAAAGGAGATCACATTTGTCCACTGGTGTGCTGGCGATTCTGTCGCCAAGATGAATTTCAACCGGTAGCCCGTTAACATTCCTTTTTGTGTTCACAAATGACCAGAACAACTTTGGGTTGCGCCGAAGGTTAGATTGGATCCGTTTTGAATAATTCTTGTAGAGAAGACGATTGTAAATTCGGTATTGGGTACTAGCTTCAGAGAAGATTCGCTTGGTGAATTGATTTCGAGTTTTGCAGTACTTACGAAGAGCCTTCGACCTCACACGTTTCAGGTACCGTAATTATAGTAATACTGATGTTGTAACTCACTTCACGGGGCTAAAAAGTGTCTGGAGTCGTGTCTGGAAACGTTCGTAGATAAAGACTATCTGAACGGTGCAGTTGCTCACAAAGTGAAAAAAAGAACTTGGGCACCTATGCCAACGCCATCTTCAAAGACGTTGCTTACCGGAATCCAGAAAAAAGAACAGCGTTTTGACAAATTTTGGCTAGATCTGATTCCATAAAGGAGTTGCCAAATTTGACAACATTTGTAAAAAAGGAGCTCATCCTGTCGGAAATGCGACGATGGAGCGAGGGTTTCCAATAAATGAAAAGTGTCTGGTGATGAAATAAACTGAACAGAGTTTGGTAGCTCAGACAATTGTCTAGGAACTGTCAACGACGTTGAAATCATGAAGTCCTTGATACAATATGCACGCAACGTACGTGCATAATTTTGTACTCGAAAACCTCGAATGCTTTACTATGTTTCTACGATGTTTATGAGTATAGAAACATGGAAGATCAATGACCTATATAGAGCGAACTTTGTTCTCGTTTGCAAAATGAGAGACTAAAGCAGGTTACGCAACACTCAAGAAGCCCGATTGACGACTGCTATCCGTCATTTTGCTTAAACGAAACAAGTCCGATTTTCAAATTTAACAGTTGCCTCAGAAACTTCTACAATATATTTTAATCCAATTTATAATAACCTATTTTCCCAGTCCAGAAAATAAGACTAAAATACGATAATTTTTAAAATAAGTTTGTAGCCACCCTGTAAATATTAATGGCATTTAGATTCTAACTGGAACTAACTCAATGAATCTAATGACAATATATGATGGTTATGCGAACATAACTGAACCACACAAATTTCAAATTATTCTTCAAGACAATAAGCGACTGTCACAATTCTGGATACTCAGAGAATCTGCACCGTGCAAGAGTTGAAATGTTCATTTTTCGTACCATTCCTTTTCCGGCAAAAGGTTATTTGAATCTTACTTAGAATACTACACGATCTAATAATTAAACTGTTTCGAATGCCGTAGTCTTAAATCATCCAAATTTACTTAGTCATAATTCAGATGAGTTTATAAACATACTAACTGAACCCGATGCGAGCGCTGCTACGGTTGCATGAATGAAAATTTAATAAAAATGGCACCTCGATGATAGTTTTACAGAATGATTTTTGTTTTGCTGACTAAGAAGAGGTTCAAACTTCTATCAGAACATGCTTCTTACCCGAAAAATACACATTTTGTGTTTCTGTTGCTTGAATTGTTCTCAAGTTTTTTTTTAATTTGTGTTTCATTTGTATGAAAGCGGGGGGCTTTCATACAAATGAAAGAGGGTACCAGAGGGGGAACGGGTTTTAAATAACCATACAACATTGCCTTTCGAAAACCCTACATGCCAAATTTGGTTCCATTAGCTTGATTAGTTCTAGAGTTCTGCAGAAATTTGTGTTTCATCGTATGAGAGCCCTCCCTTTCAGGTGTAGAAGGGCAGAGGGGTCTCGAACCACCAGAGAAACATTTCTCTCCTTCAAAATTTGCTACCCGCCAAATTTGGTTCCATTTGCTTGATTAGATCTAGAGTTTTGCAGCATTCTCAGTTTCATTTGTATGGGAGCCCCGCCCTCTGTCAGAAGGTGGAGGGGTCTCGAAACACCATAGACACATAGACATATTTATTGCTTATCAAAACCCCCACATGCCAAAATTTGTTTCCATTTGCTTGATTAGTTCTCGACTTATGCAGAAACTTGTGTTTCATTTGTATGGAAGCCCCCCGCCCTTCCCTTCAGAAGGTGGATGGGTCTCAAACTACCATTGGAACATTTCTTGCCTTCAAAAACCCCTACATGCCAAACTTTGTTTCATTTGAACGAATAGTTCTCGAGTAATGCAGAAATTCTGGTTCATTTGTATGGGAGCCCCCTCCAGAAAGGGAAGGGGTCTCAAACCATCATAAGAACCTTTCCCAGCCCCAACACTTGCATATGAATCAGTTCAGCAGTTCAAGTCTATAAGGGTCAGACAGACAGACAGAAAGATAAATACAACATTCTGTAAAATCTTGTAAAGATTATTGACCTTCTATTTGAGAATGTGTCATTTTTCTATGCCGAGGTATGATCAGTAATCCCGGACCATTTTGGTCCCATCGTTCAGAAAGCTAACTCCAAAACTGTTCAAACTCAGAAACTCCCGAAACCCTTCTTTCACTCACCGCAGATATGCCAATGCCAAACGCCAGCCGGAATTAGCAATTCCAAAACTACCCTCATTATCGTGCTCTTGGCTTTTGCATTCTAATTGCGCTTCGCTCAATTTGGAACACCTAGCCTGACTCATCGTCTGCAGTCGAGTTGAATAAAAACAAAGCTTCCTATAAATATACACACAAGTCTGTTGGGTAGGTACAGCCGAGGGCATCCGTCATCGTCGCCATCGTCGCTTCCATTCGAATCACCTTCATCATCTTCCGTTCGTTCCCGGGCATGTGTGCATGTCAGACTGTCTTCTTCCAGATCTCCTCCATCCGCTGCCATCACCTCCTCCCATTGAAATCGAGTTATTACTCTGCGTCTCATTACATTCTCTAGAATGAGCGAGGCACGCGTTTCATGTGTTTAACTCCGATGTGCATGCATTCATATGAATTATTTTTAACGGTAGCGCCTCAGTGAACTGCGCTCCAGCTGTATGTAGACAAACAGCATCAGCTGCAAATCAAGATCAAATCGGTTGCGAACGTAGAAAGGGGTTCTGTGTAGTAGACGCAATCAATCGAAACCCCTAGCTTCGTCTGTGACTTCTTAGTGCATGACGAAAATAGCACCATCCCACAATCCATTCTTGAGCACTGTTTTTAACTGCTTGTTTTGTTCTGCTCTCTCTCTCTTCCAGATCCAACAAAGCGGAGAAAAATGCAGACGGTTTACAGGAAATCGAACGGGAGGTCGACCGGTACAAAGACATTCTTCAGAACCTGAACAAGCGGATAGCGACAACCGTGGCCGCCGGTCAGCCTCAGGATGCTGCCGCCAAAGAGAAACGCATCCGCAAGGTTTCCGAGTTCCAGCTCGGTCAGCTGATGGAAGATTCGGTCAAGGACTTACCAGCCGGACTGTTACGGGATGTGCTCGACAGAAGCGGTATGTGCGTCCCACCTGTCTGTTGTCCTCATGATTTAATCGAGTGATTCTATTTTTAGCCCGCCTGGAAAAGACCATCGCGTCGGAAATCATCACCAATGAGGTCAGCATAGAAAATTCGGTCAGCAAAAATCTGAACGATATCATCGAGCGGCATCTGGCAACGATCCAGAAGCAGAAACGCACCGTCAGCAAGTGTCACCAGGAGTACGAAGCCACAAGGCAAAAGTATGATGTAAGTGTATGATGCCGCCGAGCCTACGTAATCGTGATGAGTTCATTGCGGACAGTGATTCACGTTTGGACTGGCTTTTGGAACCATCCGATTATGTGGCTCTAACTGTGGGACGATTGATGACTCGGACTCCTCACCGGGTTCTTGTTAGTGTAACTAGATGGCTAGAGCTAGTGCTAGTGGAAGGTCGTTGATACTTCAACTACATCAACCACCAATAAATGTTTATCGTTGCAGTCTCAATGTTTTTGAAATGAGTTTCTGATGTGTTATTGCTAATGGAAAATGCTAAGCGTGTGCAAATGCGATTGCGCATGATTCATAGCCAATGCTCGGTGGCACTGTTCAAAGGGAGAGGTTATCAGGGATGCTTCATTTAAATTTTTCAGTACAATGAACTTGGCAATGTTATTATATTTCACAAATATAAATTGTCGGAAGTTTTGCCCAAACGTGGGATGTTTAAAATCACTATTTCAAGGTTGTAGAGAAAATAACTAAACAAATCAAACACCCAAGTAACATTTCATTATCCATTTCGCTAGGTAATGCTTGTTTTCTATCTGCTGCGTATTCTGGCAGAGTCCAATATTGAAATTCGGTCATGGCAATTTAGTTTTTGTTAAAAATGTTGTTGATATTGCTTTGGTTGTTGTTTTGCTTCTAACCTCTAAAAACCATCATAATAAACATCACTATCATTCGTTCAATTATGATCGTCATTTTTCAAAACTTCAAAACCATTTTATTTGTTCAATATTGAAGTTCTGGTAATGAAAATTTATCACTCTAATCTGATAGCCGAGTAGAATGCAATAATATTTGTTCACTTGACTTCATTTGATTTATTTCCTTGACAATAAGATTATGCATAGTTTACCTTCAAAAATAATTTCATGAAAATTAGGCAATTGTATTCTACAGGCCAACCGTATAGTAGTTAACAATTTTATTACCAGGATTCCAGTTCGGAACAAAAGTACTGGTTTGGAATTATTTAAAAATTATGTTGATAATTTGCGTTTTAACGCAACTTTCAAATTTAAGATTTTTCAAGTAGAGATCAAATTGTATTCAACAGAAAGAGTTCTGAAAAAAGTTTCTATCTAAAAGTGCGTTGAACCAAGTAAAAATAAAGCGCAAAAGTCAGAAAGTGTTGCATTCATTAGTTTCGTATTGAGTTGGTAATTATACAATAACAATTTATCTCAATATATTCGTTTCTATCAACGTGCCACAGAAAGTTATCTCAACGGTCATGAAGTTGCTGTCCGTTCCCACCTCCGCCCATACTTGACTATGGCGTTAAAATAAATAAAGTGGTCCCCAACGAGAGTTCTGGGAAAACCGGGACTACCCGGGAATTCGAAGTTACAGGGAAAACCTTGAGAGAATTATTAAAAAAGTGACATGATACCAATCTACTATGGCAGGGCTGGTAGCGAGACATTGTATAAAGACTTGGTCCGTATTTTCGAGCCGGTTATTATAACGTCTCCATTTTCAAGGTATTTCAACTAAAATCACTTTTTCTCGGAATGTTACTATTTTCAACTATTTTGGGCATGTATTCAAAACATAATTGATCAGTTTTGTTTCAGTGTTCACCATTGGGCCTATTGTTAATTGTTAGGTCGAGTGATTCGATTCTTCCTTTGAATCGCAGAATAGACCCAAATATGACAGTTCGAGGAGATGTTTTGTTTTATAACAAACGGTTGTGCCTTTCGTAGTTGTTCCTTCGTTACTGATCAAAACAAGTGTAATTGTATAGATAACACCATAGGTGGAGCTAGGAATTAATTTTCCATCTTCAGTATATATTTATAGATCAGTACCGGGGGCCGGCCACATACTCACAGTCTACGGGGAAGGGAACGATAGTTAGTTTAGTTTGACAGCTGTTGTTAGAGACCGTGTTTGCATATGCGTCTTCACAATTGAAAACGGAAGGATAGTTTAGTGACTTTGGGTTATTGTTGTATCATGGATTAACTGTGGTATATTATAAGAATCAGTAAACACCCAGAGCAGCAAACTGGGCTAACTTTGTTTCAAATCTAGTGTGGATAGAAAGAGGCAAACGGACCTAGGACCATCTCCTCAGTAAGCAGAACGGGTAACAACTGAGCTACCCAGCCATGTCGATAGGACAATTCGAGAGGATGTGTAGTTTATGTGCGATTCATTTCGTAAATCGTTAGTAGCTTTCATAAAAGTCCAAACAAATAATTTGCAGTTTGTCATTACCCAGGTAACCAATAACCAGTTCCAAAGCGTCTCTACAGCAGCTTATCAAGCAATTAAGTAACCTTAAATGCAACATAAATGCCGCTTTTGGCCCAACATACGGCTGCTTTTTCTGCAATGCTATGATAATGCTTCATCAATGCTATTTTGCATTCGAAATGCTTTTTACAGGCTACAAGCATTTCAATAGCATTTGAAATCCAACTTTACCAGAGATAGCATTCGAGATGTTGATATAATGCTAATATAATGCTTGTAGCATGTGAAATGCAGATTAAGGGTTGATTTACTGCATATTGCATAATGCTTATTGGTTACTTGGGTAGGCATCAGACGGATGATTGTTTTGAAAGCTTCGTTTCACAGCGCTTACAGTATTTTTAGTTAGGTCCTGTGAAACCTTTTAAATTTAGAGTAATTTTGTTGAAACCTGGCTACTCACAAACCAAATGAAGTTTGTTTGGAATGGATACGATGGAAAGACTTGTTTTTGTTAATATTGATCCATTAATTCCCTAAAAAAACTTTGTTTTTTTTTAAATGTTATGGGATCAATTTAGAAATGATAGCTAGGTTTTTAGGAAATTTGTTAGTATCAAAACAAGTCATCAGTTTACATTATGAGACTCAATAAACTGCCCTGCAATCATGCCACCATGAAACGTATTTGTTACTGGTACATTTATTCACGAAATAATTTCCACGAAGACATCCCTCGATAACTCAATTGGCCACGTCCGTGAGTCCGTTGATGATATGGATAATTTGGTATCTACCTTAACGTTAAATGGGATCAAGTCTCTATCACTTTGAAGTTTTCTGAAGCACAAACCTCAAATACTTTGAGGGCTTCAGGCGTAAAATTTTCCAAGAATCTTTTGCTGCACTGGCGCATCCATAAATTAGCATTTTGAGCGTTGTCTGTTTTGTTTTGGTTGTGATTTTTAGTCTAAAAAACGAGAAGAAATTATTACCCTAACCTGTGGTTCATATTTGGAAAAGACTCCCTCCCATTTCACCTTAAGAAAACTCGGTGAACCCACGTAGTCTTCAATAGATATCAAAGAAAAGGAGAAATGAATAGCAGGAGGTAAAAGTGTGACAATAGAATGCCATATTTGAAATACAGAACAAAAGTTTATTTGAAAATGGTCGTAGGGAGCATCTAGTCTAAGAAGGTTAAGTGATGCTCTATTTCTCTTCAAACGGTTGGGACCCAAGCAATAACTATAGTCGTAGCCTTATGTGGGTTATGAAAAACTTAAAAACTTTGAAAATTTTCTAAAAAATACTATACAATTCGGTCGATCTCAAAGATTTTTTTGTCGCTGGAATTATCGGAACATCCGAGCCGGTTTCAATAAAAAATCGCATGTCGGATGAATGATCCTTCGTATCGCTTACCGAGGCTGAGTTCACTACCGCCGTTTCGAGCGAACGAAGTTCTTATTTTTTTAACTGTACTTACAGAATTTGCAAAATTTCAAAGCACGTCCCGCAAGCTGCCGATGGAACCAGCATATTTCGCCATCCGTCGTTCAGCTGGATCTCGACTTCGATCGGTTACTGGAAGTTCTCCTCTATGATTTTAGGTGCAGTATTTTTGTTGTCAATGCCACAATTTGGCTTTGCACGTCGGTGACAGCATTTGCTCCGGGGTGCTATTGGAAGCAACAGCACCGTGTGACGATAGAGATTCAATCTTCCTTGTCACTCCAACCTTCCTTGCGCTGGAAGCGAAAAATCCAAATCCTTCATAATGGCCCCCAGTAAACCAGTTTACACGTATATCCCAAAATGCAAGTGCAATATAAATGTACCTTCTGCTCAAATATGAACGAGACTTTATGAATAAAACGGTCCGCGGATATCATATCGTCATTTTTTTTTCTTAGATTGGTTAATACGTTTACATATCAAATTTGAGCACGATCTGTCACTAAGCTTTTTTTTAGTCAACCTCCAGTGTGTTTTTCGAGTTTTACTATGGAATTAAACGTTGTGCAAAGAATCAGTTTGAAATTTTGTTATTCCAACGGAATAAGTGCTTCAGATGCATTGAAAATGTTGCAGAAAGCTTATGGAGAATTGATTGGTATAAGTCGTTCAAAGAGGGTCGTACTTCAGTTGAAAATCTGCGTCATGACCGTCGTCCAGCAACATCGATAAACGAGAAAAAACATCGAAAAAGTTAAGAAAATTGTGCTGCAATATCGCCGTGTGACCAAGAGAGATATAGCTAATGAGCTCAACAAATGGATCCGCTCATAGCATTATACACTATGTTTTGGGCACGAGACGATGTTCGCGCGTCTTGTTCTAAAATTGTTGTTGAGTTTTCTTCAAAACGAGCAACGCAAAAACAGTCGCTAACGAAATGCTCACAATGAATGATACGGGCATCCAGCACATCATAACTTGTGACGAGAGGAAACCCAAAAAACCGCGTCGAAGTCGATTGAAAATCTAGATTATGCTGACTGTTTTATTCGATAGCCAAGGTGTGGTGCACTCAGAATTTCTTCCGGAAGGTCAATCGGCACATGCTCAATATTATTTGGGCGTTATGAAGCGTTTGCGTGAGAAAATTCATTTCAAAAGGAAAGAATTGTGGGACAACAAGTCATGGTCTTTGCATCATACTCATAACGTTTAGTTCGCGATTATTTTACCAAAAACGCTTGGAGCGATTTGGCAGAACCCCGACCATATATGATGCCATAAAACTCCTGGTACGTATAAATGTGGAGGCGATATATCTGCGTTGCATGAAATTTAGATTTCGACAACGATTTAAAAACTAAATATATGCGACCAGACATTCTTACGATCATATTCGTGACGTGTCCGATTTTTTTAAATGTAAACCGTGTCCAATATATTCTCATACAAAATAAAACTATTTATTTCAAATCGATGATCCGGATTTTATTGATAACTTTACCCATTATATTGCAATATAATACTGATCAACTACAGCATTTTTTTTGGAATAACACCGCCTTTCACCTTCTTGACCAGCTCCAGACATTTTCGAAACCGTCACAGGCAGCACGCACGACTTCCATCGGCATTTCGTCAAAAAATCGTTTGATTGCGGGTTTGAATAAGTTCCTGTTAGACGCCCTGTGGTCATTTACCTTCGCCAGCATGTATGACCATACGAAATAATCCAAGGATTCAGATCTGGTGAACTGGGAAGCCATTCATTCTTGTCCAAAAAGTCGGTCAAATTTTCTCGGCACCAGCCCTGAACGAGATTTGCAGTATGCGATTGCGCTCCGTCCTGCTGAAACACATAGTGATCATCTCCAAACACCTCTTGTACATGTGGCTTGACAATTTTCTCCAAATCTTCCGTTTTATAATATACGGCATTCACTTTAACGCCTTTTTCGATGAAAACCAGTGGTAATTTGCCTCGCTTGCAAATTCCTCCCCAAACCATCACTGACGCAGCACTTTGGAACCGTGGAATATTCCTATCACTCTCTGGAACAGTGCTGAGAGAGCCCACAATCTGTCGTTCTGGACATTGTGGGATGGTTGCAAGACGAATAACTTTTCGTCGGAAAGATAAATTCTTCCCCACCGATGCCGCGACAAAGAGACTTGCTCTTTCGAGTCGTTTCTTAGAAGGTTCCGAAACTCCGTGAACCTTACGTTTCTTGAAGGCTTGGAATCCGAGGTCATTTTGCAGCATATTGTCCATTGACGATCTCGAAACATTCAGATCTGCGACCATTTTACGTACAGAGCGCTGTGATTTTCGTCTAATCCGTTCCCTGACCACTTTAACAATTCGTGCAGTCCGCTCCGTACGAGTACGACCGGATCTCTTCCGGTCATCCAACGAGCAGGTGTCACGGTATCTTCGGATGGTTCGGTACACAAAATCTCGCTTTACTCCGAAGTTTTTCAAATTTCTGAAAATAGCGCCCGGGCCACCAAACACGAAACTCCTTCATCGCTGGTAAAATATATACACCGAATGAAAACAATCGGACATAACCTAAAAGCGTTTGTTTAAACATAGTGCGAAACTATACCAACACATACGTGAAGCACGTTGAGTGTGTAGTTGCACGACACCAATGCAAGGAAAAAGTGTATGAGAATATATTGGACACGGTGTACACTGCTAAGATGCTTTACATTAAACTCTACGATTTTACAACCATACAAGTCATTTCATAATAGATTGCGACAGTAATTGGATTCATATACAACAAATTTCATGCTTATAGGTATACCTATTTGGATTGGTATTTTTTACGACTTAACTGTACATTTCACAAAAAAACGACGCCACGGGTCGTTGCATCCTTATTGAAGTATAACGAAGCAGCCAAATTTTTGTTCTTAATGATTGATCTGATTTTTTTTAATACCTTTTTTCTTATAACTTAACTATTTTCACTCAGTCTCGAGTCGAGCACTCTTATGTTGGTAAATGTCATTCAGTACACTGCACCATATTCTAGATATGAAATATACTGATATTCGGCAATAACATTTTACATCATCACATTACTTGTTGAATAGAAGATTTTGTTATACGATTTTCTTCGATATTGTCCACTATGCCACCGTTGTTGTTTTTATTCGTTTCAACGCAGTCATCTGATTAACCGTTTATCTTAACAGTAAGTGTATCCTAGATTCCGATAAATCATCGGAATGAGCACCAAGAAGTAATTGTCTTAGTACAATGAAATGTAATGCTAATTGAGTTAAAATAACACATAAATTTCTGCCAAGATATTTACGGTGGCACGCACAGCTATGTGTAGTAGTGGTTCCAGTTTTTTGGGTGCGCGATGGTTACAAAACTGACGAATGAAAAAGTAAAATTATCTTCAAATTACGAGCCCAAAGTAAAATCATTTTCTCAAGTGAATATACATAATTTTCGAATGGTTAAGCAGACAGAGTTGATAAAGTTCCGAACTTTTCTACTTGACCTACTACATGGCAGAGATAATAAACGTTGCTTGTTATATATGTTATACCATACAAATCCTTAAAATCGATAATAAAATGATAAAACTTTTCTTTAATAAGCACTAAACCAACGGAATTTAGATAATTGAGATATTCCAAACATTTCTATAGCGAAACATGCTTCAAAAACGCATTTGGCGATGTATTTCTTTAGGAAATCTATTTTTTACGAGAAACTTGGATATTTCCGTATTTCTCATAGTACTGCACTTTACCAGCAGAGAGAAACCAGCACTCCACCGTATTTCTCATAGCAGCTCGTTTAGTCATAGAATCTGTACGTCATCCGTTCAGTAACTTTCGCATGACACTTAATTCCAAAACATGAAGTGCGTTGGCAAAAACCTACATCCTCAATAATATCAACTGGTAAACGGATCAGAAGGATATCTTTTTTTTTTGGTATTCAGGATACTCTTCGTTTCTAAGTTTCTCATTGGTTCGCGAATGTGAATCAATTTGAGGAAATATTACTGTGCCTGATGTGTGGCAATATTTACCCTTTGTTGTACATTTTAGACATCCATGTTAACCATTAAAATTCATTACTTTCACTCGATAAATTATCGAGCAGGAGAATCACATATAAAACAACGCGCTCGTACTGCAACTTGGTGGCCATTTATCATCAATTCAGTTTCTAGGATTGGCAAAAGCTCGTCTATAAATGGATTTAAAAATACAATTGCATGTATTGCAAGGTGTACTTCGGACCAAGGGGTTCTACAATAGCGAACCAATTTCAAATCGCTAATTTCATATTGATTGTTGGTAAACCCCTGTGTCTAATGTCTGGTCCACTTAGAGCCTAAACACATGCTTTATTGTACATCCTATTGGTCTATTGGTGGAAGGTTTTGATACCAGTTAGTTTTGAAAAAGGTCCTCTTCTGTGTTGAAATTCGCATCCTGATACATACACTCAATAAAATCGTCACGTTATTTCCACGTGAAATTTAGAGTAAATTTCACCTGAACACGTAACCAAATCTTTTTCAGTAAAATCAGGTGAACATTACCTGCCAGTAAATTGTACGTGAAAAATCACGTAACAATTATATGATTTTCACGTAGAATGTGAATTTATTTGGCAGTGGACGAAAATTACATGTATTTCACGTGGAAACAACGTGTCGATTTTTTTGAGTGTACAGTTTCCAAAAAATATACGCTAGATAAGCGCTTGAAAACATAGATTTTTTTTATTGAAATTTTTTTGTTTTGATTAATTGATTCATGTTTTTGAAAAATGAATAGCAACTAAAGATTTTAACTCGCCGGAGTCACAACCGACAATAAAAAATGTTATCACTGATTCACAAATTCAACCCTTTCTTTTTGCCCTCCTCCCCTCCGCAGTCTGCCCAGCGTAACAGCGACCAGCTAGGTAACCAAGCCAAATTAACCCAACTGAAGGACGACCAGGAGGAGCTGCACAACAAGCTCGAGAAGGAACGGGATCTGTACGAATCCTACATGTATGAACTGCTGGCCGAGGAGGAGAACATTGCCAACTACGTCAAAGAGTATGTCAAACACCAGGAATTGTACTATACCTCCGCCCTGCGAGAAATCCAGAGCACCATCAACAGCATGGACGGTCTATTCCGTAGGTGTTTGTTTGAGCGACAGTTTAATGAATTATATTGATTCGTCTTCTCAAACATTGCAGGACGGAACAACAAACAGATCTTCCATACGCCTCTGCAAGAACACCTGAAGGCGACGGATCGCAGAATCGCTTACGTCATCGAGCTTTGCGTGTGCTGCCTTCTGGAGAAAGGTCTCTACGAGGAGGGACTGCTGCGAGTTGGTTGTGGTAAGTCGGTGGATTTTTATTTTTTCGATGATGACGCGATTCTGTGTGAGTAGGAATGGATTCGATGGTGTAAGGCCGAGAATAAGTCATCATAATCAACGCTTTGCGCGCACCGTCGTCGCGACTGCAAAGACTTAATTGAGATTTAAATGTGTGCCTATGTTCGCTTAGTCGCACACCGTCCGTCGTCTATTAAATTGATGGTGTGAAAAGTATTTATAGATGGATGATAATTATCCATCGCTAGTTTGCTTGCATCTTTGCAACCGTCCGTCGGTGGGTAACGGACGGGTGGGTTGTTTTGACGCGGGAGTTAGCACATCATCGACACTAGCGGCGTGTTTCGTTTCAGCAGATAAATATTTGCTTACCACAGAAGTGCAAGGACAATCGATTTTGTTGTGTGTGATTTTACGAAAGCTCGGTGCTGGAAAAGTAAACGCGTGCGGTTGAACAATATTCTTTGATATTAACGTGGTTGCGGTTTGGCAGTTTAACCGGTTATTTGAAATTTATTACGTTTCAATACGCATTACAATTTGTTAGTACATCCATCCAATTGACTAACCATTACTTTTTTTCAGCATCCTCCAAGCTGCGGCGAATGATCTCCGCGATAAATGCAAACTATGTAACACCCCCGCTGCCGGAAAAATACGCCGATCCACATGTGATAGCTGGAGTGTTGAAAAAATACCTCCGAAGCCTGCCGGATCCGCTGCTGACGTTCGAATTCTATCCGGACTTTGTGGCCGCAGCACAGAAGCAAAACGAAACCCAGCGAAAGGCAGCAATCCTGAACATAATCAATCAACTACCGAAGGAAAACTATGACAACTTGCGATACCTCACCAAGTTCCTGTCGTATCTGTCGGAGAAGAACCAGGAGAACAAAATGTCCCCTCAAAACATTGCAATCGTGATGTCTCCCAACTTGCTATGGTCGCCGAATGAGAATGAAAATTACATCGATCAAGTCAATAGTACGGCGACTGTTAACACGATCGTGGAAGCGTTGATCGCCGACTGGGGATTCTTTTTCGATGGCGATGTAAATTTCTACGTCAGCATGAGCAGAGATACGCTCTTCCCGGACAACGGTGGGTTTCCAGTGGATAAAGACTTACCTGTAAGATATGTTCCTAACGAAATGATGTCGCGATCGATGATCGTCACGACAACCACGGGTAGCCAAGATGAGGTACGGTATTATAATAGTGGAGGAGGAGGAGGAGGAAACGGCGGTGGAGGAACGTACAACAACAACTCCCAGAAAGCGTCTACATCACATTCCCGCAGCAGTAGTCACGATACTAGTCTTATTCTAATCAACAGTAACGATCAGCTCAACAAGCACCGAAGTCAGTCGAACAGTTCCCTATCGGATCATTCCAGTCCACCACACGAGAGTAGTCCAAAGCCCACTGTACGGAGAAAGCACAACAAACAAGCTGCGCCAACTCCACCGGACAGTCACCACAAGAACAGCATCGGTAGCAACAGCAGCAGTAATTCCCGAGAGCTGAACAACAAACTCCAATCAACATCATATTTTAAACAGCTGAACAACAATGATCATCACAGGGATCGGGAGGACGAAGGATTCCAATCGTTACAACATCACGCGTACAAACAGGCCCAGCAAGAGTATGCCAACGATCGGCAAACCATGATCCGTGCCGAAAGCCACGACAATCTACTGAAGCTCAAGTCGTCGTCGTCGTCGGCGGCGGCAGTGGCCAGTATTGGAGACAAGATGCCTCCACCGAGACCGGCAGCGGTCAGCATTGGCGAGAGTCAGACGCTGAACCGAAGTAAAGGTCAAAACAATCTGCACCTGCAGCACCACCAAAACAGCAAACAACCAAATGCTCCCAATTGTGATACTACTAGCAGTATAGGGTGAGTTGATTGCAAATTACCTATATTTGATTTAAAAAACAAACCGTGCAAATCAAAAGCGTCCTTCCGATAAGCATTCGATGGATGTTAATAATGCACGAAGAGCAAATTGTTTCACCGAGGGATGTCTCTCAAATCAAATCGTAGCACTATTCAGATAGTATCACAACTTTTAAAACGAATCTGCATGAGATGTCCTTTGGTGAAGCATGGTTCTATAATCCGTTCGGAACCATGAATGGGTCATGCGCTCTTTAGGGAAAGTTTCCTTCAAGCGTGATTGATTTTAATGCACATTTCATTTTGGAACATTTATCCATTTACCATTAAATCGGAGGAACATATAGTAAATTCTTTGTCGAATTTGTTTTTTAAGTCAATTCAATCCAATTTTTACTACTCGTTATATCAGCATTAAGCAATAACAATAATTCAATTTTCCTGAGCCGAGAGATGGAGTACCTTTCAGCAGCTATTTCAAACAAAAAAAAAAACGAATTGCTGATACATACTATGTAGAAATCTATTGGGCTATTGATGGCAAATTTTGAGAACAAAAAGCGCCCGAACTTGAAATATACCCTCCCATCGAATATGTGATCTTGTCGCGATGGGTGGGCCGACGCCATCAGCACTGAGATGGCAACATATCTAATTTTATTTACTGCCGCGTCACATATCTGACATTGATACACTGATTTTAGAGATGTGATCCAACGGACATCCTGTCTGGGAGCCTTGAATGCTGGTGTAGTCTGGTGTGGCTCTTTCCTCAGTAAATTTTACGTGCGATTTCCTCTTGGCTCATGCGTTCCCTGCTATGATGAGTCGTAGCCACGCTTAAATATACATCCAGCTAGATAAGTATGTTGATGGACAGCGTGTTCAAGATTTTTGACATTAGTAGGAAATCGACTGTTGGATTCACTGAGTAGAAGTTTTATTAAAACTACGAACGTGACGCCATGCTTATTTTGTTAATTCGCATTTCAAAGAGCCATAATAAAAATACCACACATTAGAACAATAATATACAAACAATCTTATAAAGGCTTCTTTCTCGATAATTTTTCAATAATAGATGAAGCTTAACTTTGCCAACGAAAAGTGAATCTTATAGCTTATCAAGACTCAAATAATTATTGTTAGGCTGCACATGCATGTAAGACTTCAAAGCGATTACACGACTTAAAGATTAGAGACAAATTCCAAGATCAGACAAATAAAATGAGTCAATGAACGCATAAGTAAACGTAATCTTTTCTACAATAGAACTATAGAATTTAACTGGATAACGTAGAAGACAAGCGCTGACTAAGGCAGACAAAGTAATAAGTCAATCAATCGAGTTAAGATGAGGTATGCATCGATGAGTGAGTTTCAGAGTACATAAGGACTAGACATCTATTAAGTAAAATATAACCGACTGTAACTTCTTCACAAAATGCCCTCTTGACCTAGTAAGCTAACACAAAGAGAAAAAAATCTTTTCAAGGAATCTTCTCTCTCGTGAGTCCCATCAGTACACCACAAAAATTATACTGGGATTACTGAGACTTGTAACATCAGACATTACTAAAACTTGTAGAATTCTAATAAATCGATTTCATAATAACAACTTATTTTTGATTCGAGAAAACTGCTCAAAAAGACTTTCGCAGCACCTGAATAACTGAACTTAACTTCAAAAGACTGAAGAAAACACACTGACAAACAAAATAACAAAAAGACGAAACGACACCATGCAAAACAGTGGACATAAACATGACTGAGAGAAAGGGAAAGCAAACTTGAAAATGTAACACCTTTTGAGGCAGTGTGTGGAATTCACTGTTACGAGCTATTAACAGCGGGTGGATAGTCATGAAGAAAATGAATATATTTTTTGGCTCAGGTAGTACTAGCACATCGGTCCCAAGCTCGGTTCCAAGCTTAATGATTCGCCCCTAATAACGTAACTCACACCAACACACTCTCAAATATTGTGTTAAAATAACAAAGAGAATCAAAACAACAACAAAGATACTAGTACCGAAAGGTACCGAAAAGCGCAAGAATTTTTGCGAGGTGCAGACTTCAAGGTGTACTTTGGACCTAGGGGTTCTACAACAGTAAATAAATTTCAAACCGCGAATTGCATATTGATTGCATATCGCTGTTATTAACGTATTCAGCAGACGATTTTGCATCCAGTTTTGGAAAAAGCAACGTTTCATGGAATTGTACTGCCATTTTCGAGGAGGACTCAACAGCCAGCGAGGGCTCCGCTAGCCGGCGCTCAGATATCCTCGATATCTACGCTGTTCATGAATCCGAATCAACAAACCCAAGCAGAAGGGCCACATTTTGAACCCGGCAATGAAATCTGCGAGCACATAGCGATGTTGCTGTTTAAAAAGCAATAATCTAAAAAGGCACAAGTTATTATGAAGCCGGAAACTTAGTTACGTTGATAAGCAGCAGCAGTGTAAGTTTGTTCCAAATACTACTTCCAAAATAATTATTCAGGAAAATTAAGAATACTTTTTTGTTAATAAAATATGGTCTACTAGTCGAGTTATTAGTACGAGACACTGAAGAAGTCTGCACATTGTAGACGAAATACGCGTATCTGTCGAAGATAAGTAGATGAAGAAATCCTCCAAATTTGCTGCAAATCTTCTTATTTCTGTAAAATTCTCGAACTTCCTGTGATACACCCACCATCAGGTTGGTTCTGTACGGTATTCTCAGAAAGGTCGCCGTGACGATTCTCCATCTTCTCTTGAAAGCATCGGTACTTTTTGCTTTCATCTTAGTTTCGATGAGTGTCCGCTTAACTAGAGCCCAGTACTTTTCTATTGGGCGAAGTTCGGGACAATTTGGTGGATTGGCCGTTTTCCCCAGACAACCAAAATTGAAAGTTGTTTTTATGATATACAAACATATATGTAAGTAAACAAATCCTGTAGAATGCAAAAATATGACTTATACGTGTAAAAGTGTAGGCCATATACGTGTAAATTCTATTGTTTGCTTAAACGATTTAGTTTGTGAAACGATGAATAAATAACACAGTCGAAGTCGATAAATTGCACTCTTTACGATTTAACTTAAACATAATACAATGAAGGCCACAAATAATTGCGATTTTGATTAACAATATGGCAAAAGGGTACATGCATCATAAAATTGGACAAATTTTCATTAACAAATTGAAAAATGCTCCCTAAAATTGCTCCTTAAATTCAACAAAATATAACCATAAAGTATATGAAATGTTCCATAGACATGTGAAAACAGCTCCATAGAATAATGAAAATTGAGCATTGGAAACCCGGATATGTTAATTAATGATAGATGCAATGCTAAATATATAATAATCTGACAATGGTTTACTTGAAAAGTAACCTTAAGCATCAATTAGTGTACCATATGGATGATGAAAAGTACCTTCATCTTGTATGGTACATTAATTGAAGCTTAAGGTTACTTTTCAACTGGATCACTATATTTAGCATTGTATCTAACATTAATGAACATATCCGGGTTTTCAATGCTCAATTTTAATTATTCTATGGAGCTATAGTCACATGTCTATGGAACTATTCATATATTTTATGGTTATATTTTGTTGAATTCAACGAGCAATACATTTCATTTTAGGGAGCGTTTTTCAATTTATTATTGAAAATTTATCCAATCTTATGATGCATTTATAGGGCTGCCCTAACAATATAGGAATATACTATACTATTTGAACACTGTTATACGACTTGTGGTTGTCTGGGTTGCCATGTAATTGACCTCTTGTACCTTATACCCTTCCAGGACGGATTCCGCATAGTAAAAAGAGGCAAAATTACTCCAAAACAAAACTGGAGAGTCGTGGCTTCTGATAACCGGTGGAACCGCTCGTACACATCCTTATTGATAATGCCGGTAGAGACAAAACTTTTAGATTTCCGACCACAACAACATATGGCCTGCCAGATCAAATACTTCTTCGGGAATTCGGACACCTTCTTTGTCCGCCAGAGCCGGAAGCTGTTTTAAGTCTTCGAGTACGTATGTTTCGTCGTCCATTATGATACAAGAAAATGTTGGTAAAAAAATGGTTTAAAGCTCCCTAGCACGACATTTTGCAGTGAAATTATGCTTATCATCATGGTTGGGCACCTTTTTCACTTTGTACGCCTTCATTCCGTGCGTTAGCTTCACTTTTTGTACGATGATTTTGATTTCCCAACTTTCCGAGCCACAGCCAGCGCTGTTCAAATGAATTGGAAACAAAAAACCCGGCACTCTTCGGTAGTTTTAGTTTCTTGGCAAGATCGCGTACCGATAAATTAGGATTTTGCTGCCGTTAGTAATAAGTGCGTTTGCTCACTTCCACTTGATACGACACTATTTTACTTCTCTTCTTCTTCTTCCTCTGTGTGAAAGCTGACATTCAAATCACTTTTAGCATGTTTAATCGGTCAGTCAACTTATGCTGCAATTCTCTGTTGTGTACTCTGAATCCAAGACCGCGGTCGATTGTTACTCCTAGATAACGATGATTTCGTACAGTTTCTACCTTGTGACCTTTGATCTTCAAATTCATTTCCTTGTTGCTGTTTAAAAATAGTGTGGCTTTCGGTTTTTCTTCATTTATTATAGAACATATGATAAGGCCGTATTTATAGATATTTTTTTCCTTAATCCAAAGCAAGTCTGTGGTAAAATATTGTTATCTTCGAGCTGTTTCTGAAGCTTTTCCAGAACTGCGGTATTGGCAATTTTTGTAATTGTGGACACTAGATCGGCCGCTTTCCTTGGGCTGTGGACTGGTCCCGTCCCGGCTTCGGTATGGCAACTACCCTTATAACTTTTAATTCATCGTGAAGTGCTCCTCTCATCCACATGTTGTTGAGATCCTGTATGATGTTCTCATTTACTTTTGGGTGAAGCTGTTTAAGCCTTTCATGGGTGATGCGATCTACTCCAGGTGCAGATTTGTTCTTCTTCGTGCTTAGAATTCTATCCCATTTTACCCTATCTAACAGTTTGTTTTGCTCCAAAGACACAGGTTTTGTTAAATTGTTTTCTTGAGGATCATTCGTCCCGAAGTGAAAATCCAAGAACTCATCTGCCATTCTTTTATCGTCTTGCAAAATGTTGATTTCGTTCTTGAATGCTTTTTTGCCTGTTAACCTCCCTATTTTGGCCCAGAGTTCCTTGGAATTGTCAAATAGTGTGATTTCCTTAGGATTTTTTTTTAAATCTCGTCCCGTTTAGCTCGTTGGAATAACGCAGCCTTTCTTTTGTATTCTATCATGTTTTCTTGTGATGAGTTCCTGTTAAAATTCCTTCTTGCTTCCGTTTTGTGTATCCAAGCTTCTTCGACCAGTTCCGACCACCATGGTTTGGAAGTGCGGGTGTCCTTCTTCCTGTTTTCCTTGTAGACTCTCCCGATCCTATTTGTAAGGTCTCCAACAGTTTTTACTAGTAGAGGGTTCATATTGACTATCTCTTCTCCTATCCTTTTCATGTTATACACGTATCGCATCACTTTCTTTACGTTGATAGCAAGCTTTGTTTCAATAACCATATGATGGTTTCCTAAGCTGAACTGTAACACTTTCGATTCTGCATCCAAGAATATATCGGCTGAACAAAGCGTAACATCAATTGATGTTGATATCCTATTCAGTTGAAGTGGTACATAAGTCTTATCGCCACTGTTGAGTAATACTAATCCACTTCCATTTACAGCATCCATAATTGTATCACCCTTACTATCACCCCATAAATGATGGGGTGCATTGATATCACCTTCTAGCAAAATTCGTTTGTATGGCTGTAGTGAATTCAGATCCTTATTGATATCCTCATTAAACTTATCTGGTAGAATTGTTGATATTACGGTCAAATTTAGTGACAAAATAGAAACACCACAAATTTTTATGTGATCAGTGATCGAAAATTGAACTTTTCTGTAGTTCAAATCCTGTTGCAAAAATATCGCTACTCCTTCATAATTATCGTATCTTGATTGTAAGATGAAATGATAATTTGAAATATGATATTTCCTAATTTGTTCGAATACTGGATTTGTCCAGGTTTCTCATAGCAGTGCTATTTCATAACCACCCTGTACTAATTCTCTCTGGATTTCTGCTTTATGATGTGACAAACTTACGTTGTGATGTGACTACATTACGTTGCGGTATTTTAATACCGTTGTCCATTGTGAATTTGTTGAGATATTTATTTTTTTATTCGAGTGTGATTTGTCTGTTCTGTAAAACAACATCATGGTTGCTTTTATGTTCTTACTAGCCGCCATTTCCGCTTTGCATTTGTCCTGCTGCTGAATGTGTTTCCATCTTTCTTTCTCCGTAACTTTGAACGGATTGCTTAAAGCTGTTCCTGTTGCTGTTTCTTTACTTAATTCGGTTTCTGAAATTTGGTCGTTTTGCTTGTTGCTCGTATTCTCGTCCATACTTTTGCTGTTTCATCGATGTCTCTTTGAACAAGTTTGTTGTTTGTTGTCCTTGCCTTGGATGATCTTGACAGCAGGTGTGATTTTGCTCCTTGGCTGATTCGTTATAGCCCATTGCTCACGTAGTGTGTTATTGGGTATTTATTTAAGTTCCCTAACATGTTGGTTGTGACTGGAAACTGATCTCTCGCTTCTGAATACGTTAGCGTTTGCTTTGCCATCAATCGCTTGATATTAAGTTGCCGACAGGGACAGTCCACTGACCCAGACGTATGGGTAGACGATTTGCAGAACGCACATTTGGCTTCATTTGCGCAGTTTTTGAACTGTTCCACTGTTTCGTGCCTCCATTGTTTCGTGCCTTCCACTGTCTCCTGCCTTTGCAATTTGTTGTTCTGTGATTGAACCTTAGGCAGTTCTAGCAGATGACTAATTTCTGCACCAACGGCGTGACTCGGCTAGAGTCGCAAAACAGCCTGACCCATTCGGGTAGAGCGTTCGATCAAAACATGATGCTTATGCGGTATGATGCCATGGGCAAATTATCAACGAACCTATTGAGTCGCTTGATACTAATGATCGGTACTTCGCATACGACATCTTCTTGGATTTCTTCGACAGGAATGTCAGCAGGCACTCCTGCAATCACCCCCGTGACACTCACCAGATGTAGCGGCACATAGGCTCGATACTTTCCTATCGTTCCAGCTTGAACATCCTGTACTAGTGAGTTTGCTTTCACATAGCTGTTCAAGTAGACCATAATATTGTTACGGCCTTTTTGCTTCTTTTCCACGATATGTCTTCGGTACTGGTCTATTTTCCTCAGTGTTGAGCCCAAGGAAAACTTGTTGATCCTGTCGCTTTCCATGAGTGGCTTGAAGTAGATCCTGTATGGTTCCGAGTTCGCTGTCGTGTACTCCACGTTTACGAGTGCTTTTTTTTGCTGTTGTTTTCTCGTTACTCCACAGTTTCCCGATTCATGTTGTGCATGTTGTGCTTCCAGACTTGCAGCTCCCGCAGACATAATCACATCAATAACAGATTCCAGGATCATCTACATCTACATCTAACTATCACAAAGCTATCAGTGGTACATGAGCGTCTTCCAAACGTCTTCTTTTGCCTGTTGAAGTGACAGACTTGTCCGTGCTTCGACCTACCCCGCAGGGGATGTTAGGCAAAAGTTGACGTCTTTAGTTCGAGTACCACTGTACACATGCCCTTTCGCTCAACTTTTCAAACATCTGTTTGATTTCCTATCTACCGTACACTGACGGAACTTTTAATAAATTCTCTTCATATATATCATTCTAGCCAAAAACATTAATGTTCACTCTTGGTGCCTCTTGGTGATTAGCGAACATCTCCTTCTACAGAAGGAAGTTAATTTTCCTTGTCATCACGGTTGAGCACCTATCTCACTTTATTCGCCTTCATTTTATACCTTTGATTTGCTTTTGCTAACGTTCGTAAAAAATGCGTTTGCGCACTTCCAATTAGTAAAACGCATTTTTTTCAAATGCAACAACAACGTAAACATGTTGTACCAGAATATAAAGTCGGGAGGTTAAGCTGTCATATATTATAATAATTATGTATAGTAATTGAAACGTTTAAGCGATCCGTGAAATCATTCAAGAACTACAGTGAAAGAAAAGTGTCCGAGATTTAACGTGGACAGGCTTTATCCCCCGATACAAGCAGTATTTTGCGTTTTATCACTGATTGAATCGATGGAAGTGGAACCGTCTCCAGTTCAACGCTTACTTTTACTGATCGTAGAGAACTCTTCGACCCTCATAGGGTTGGAATATGTTAGTAGAGAGAGAAGAAAGGGACTGATATAATGAACTATTTGTTTCCTTAATAATAAAAAAAATCTAGTATTTTGTCCATGATTTCTCGAGTATGAAAACCTAAATTCATTCTATCTTAGATTAGACTGAATTTTCAATAATTTCCATCTCCAATTCCCTTCTTATCGTTTCAGTAATAAAGAGAATAAGGAAAACCACCATCGTCCTACGTTTCCGCTGCCGGTAAAAACCGGTGGCCCTGCCGAGGACGACGTTGGTCAAGACGCTCCACCTCGACGGGTCCGGGACCGCACTCCAAACAGCATCGATGACGATAAGCAGTGCCGTGTCGCTGTCGGCAATCCGCGAAAAGCCAGTTATTCCCGAGCGACCAGCTATACTGTTGAGGCCCCAGAGCTTCAAGGGTTCCATTCCGGAGATTTCCAAAGTCAGCGAAGGAACCAACACGTTAATCAGCTCCGGTACTGGATCAAAAAGCTCAAAGCCTCGAGGAGAAACCAGTTCCGGAACGAGTAAAGAAAGTGGCTCAACTGTCCTCGAGAGGACTCAATATACAACATCGACAAAAGCAGGTGGCGATTACCGATGGGCTGATGAGAAAACCTCGAACTACATGACAAACCGTCATCCCTGGTGGTCGCGGTGCCGGATGGTGTTCCCCGCTGGCAATGATGGAGCAACGGATCTCTCGGAAGTGACATACAATCGCCGACGAGTACGGTTGTTCCTCGCAGAACTGACGATCGAATCGATGAATAGCGCAACAACAACAATCAACAACAACACCTAGTCTACAGCATGTACCGCAATCGCCTCGTGGTTTTGATCAGGCAAAAATCAAGCGACCTCAGGTTCCTGCTCCACCACCACCGGTTGGGCGGCCAAAATCATCCGACTCGACGGATTTTATAACAGAACGAGCTGTTGATTTAACAACACGGAAACTAGGGTATTGTTATGCTGGGCTTGAGATTCGCGTTCAACAAGTACCAAAAAGCGGAGATGGTGTGATGGGTTCGATGGTGCTCCGAAATTGACGCAAGGTTCCTGTGTGTCAAACAATGGAATAACTTCACACTTGTAATTTGATTATACGTCAAGGACTGCTTTCAAGAAAGCACTCTGCCACAGCACAGTCAATTTCAATGATTGAAGTGCAATCCGAATCACATTTCCATCGCATGCTGATAGCAAGTATGTCTTCGCTCGTTTCGCGTAACAAAAATACAATACCGAGTCAGTCAGATAGCTTTTAATTAAATTTTATTATTTTAACGTTTTTTTTTATTATCCTCTCTCGTCGGTCGGTTTTAGTTTATTTTCGTTTGCGTCGTCCTCTGTATACTATAGGGACCTAGTCCTGAAAAGTGCAGAACAGTTTGTGGGTTTTTTTTGTGTGCGAAGGAAAGAACACAACAGACGCCCGAGGATGCTGTGTGTCTATCATGTATTCTAATTGAATTGAGTTCGGTCGCCATTCTGTTACTTTCAATTCATCCTGCCTTCCACTTCCACACCATCAAGTGAGTGCATTTGCCTTTATTTTGTTCGGTTTTTCATTCCTATTGTTCGGATTGTTACTGTTGTGTAGCATTGAAGCAAGCATCTGTTTAGAATAGCAAATGGAAAAGTGCATTACGGCTAGCTTTCTGAATCAATTTTCAGCTATGATATAAATGCAAGGTACGCATCATTCAATATTCGTCAGGTGATGTCAACAGCAGTAGTGGGAGCATCAGAGAATACAGTCATGTTCGAATGGCAAAATCAAAGAAAGGCGCCTCATGGTAGTTAGTTTGATATTGTTATTGCAAATTTATATAGGTACATGGTTGTTATGTAGACTGAGTTATTTGCATTCTATTGTTTCGTTTCATAGATGACGTTGCCGCCTGGACAACATCATTATTGTCAGAATCGATTGATTAAGTTCATTGGTGAGCCTGTTTGGGCATTTGAATTCCTGAGTGTGGCATTTATTGGTAGGGCGCAAGAGTTGGCATTTAAATAGAAGAACAAATTGCCAAACAGCTCATCGACGTCGATTTGATTGTAATCCAACCAAATAACTGAAATTTAACCAGATTATCACTCGTACAGTTATCTTATTCTACCATGAAAATAGAACATATTCATTGAAGTAATAAACCTGCTTGATGCCTTAACAACGTAGTCAAGAACCCCTCTCGTTTTTTTAGATTGAAAGATACATTCCATCGTTTGCAACTGAATCGTTTGGCGCCACTACTTGTGCAGTGACTTGTATGCATAAAAGCAGTTTACTGAATATTTCGGTTTAGCTGGGCATTCATGATTGATTTGTTAATTCGTGTTTCGAGGTGATATCGAGGTTCAATTGCTTACTTGTCTGTTTCTAATGTACTCGTTTACCCACATACACGAAAAGTACTCGCCACCCTATAATAAGTGTTTACCGAAGCAGGGCCATGCATTTTCGAAACTCTAAAATGAACTCGATCTAATCAGGAGACAAGATACAAATCCATCTGCATTGGTCTTGTTGTGTACCTTGCACCTGGGCAAACTAAATTCCAAGTACTTAGGAATACTTACATTTATTATTTCATCCAATAACGGTGAATTATCGACAATATTAATATCATTACAGCTTCCTGGAGTTCCGAAACAACAGGCTATATGTGACAATTGTAGCTCGCAACTGCCTCAGGCACCACCGTTGGTTTCCCTTCTTTGCCTTGATACTGGCCTGATATCGAAATGAAATTAATTGTTACGTATTGAAATTGCTGATGAAGAAATGTTTGTTCCCAACCACTTCAAGTTCGATTTCTCTCAACTCGCTGACCATCATATCCCTATTTCTTTGTTTTTAAAAATTTTCGAGAATTTCTCCATACCCAAGAAGACGAAAAATCTTTAAAATTTCCGAAAAGTCTACGGAACTTCAGATTCATCAGAGAAGTTCTACGGAAGTCTTGGAAGTATTATGAATTTTCAGAAGTTCTATGCACTTCTCGGAAATGCTCCGAAATTACTGTAAATTCTACGGACTTCTGGGCACTTCTACGGTGTAATCAAAAGTTCTATGGACTTCTCAGAAGCTCTGTTCAGAAATTCTACGGATTTATCGGAAAGTATACGGATTTCTCGGAAATTCTACGGCCTTGTCAGAAGTGACACGAATAAAACGGAAGTTCACCGGACGTTTTTAAATTTCACAGACTTCTTGGAAATTTTACAGAAACGTTGCCATGGAATTTTAACACTGGCTACGATTTCTAATAACCCTGTACGTCCAATACGACTCAAAATCCTCAAAATGTCCTTCATTGGAACATGTTTCTGCACTTGTCTTGTCTTAAAGTTTGATAAAAGCAAACTAGGTTGCGGAACCCATAAAATAGTTATGGGTTAAATAGCTATTTCTCCGTGGGAACTAGGTTTCCGGAATACCCCGGAAAATGTTCAATGTGGCCAAAAATCTTTAAAACGTCCTCCATTGAACTTGTTTTGTAAAATCTTGAAGATTGATGTGTCGTAAGCTAGCTTTCGGAACCCATCTAAATGTGGCCACTTCAACGGGAAAACCAGGTTTCTGGAGTACACTGAAAACCAAACATCCTCAAAATGTCGTCCATTGTTTTTTTTTTTCAAAAAAGTTTGACCTTTGATATGTCGCAAACCATGTTCATTACTTCATTATTCAGAGGTTCCTCATCCGGAATCAAACATACCCTACTACACGAATGGATGAACACATTTCTCAATACCTACCTTTAAGAACTACCGAGCAGTTTTTCCACTCCCAGTGCATGCAGTCAATAAGCTTCCTATCATTCCTAGGAAGCCTCGATCTGCATTCTTCTGTGCCAGACGGAGCTTGTCACGCTGGTTTGGTGATCGCATGTAATATTCTCCTTATATTTCTACGATTGTGTGGCAGAATTCCTCAAGTGCTTCGTTCGCATTCGATTCTCCGATTTGAATATAATCATCAGTGGCGTCTGAAGCAGTTCCGTAAGCTAGTTGTCGTATTGCTGCAGCGCATTTCTGCACACCGCTCAATTCCGGTTTTCCAGCAGCATCACATTTTAAACGGAAGTAATCATTACGTGCAGTCAATCCTTCTAACACGCGCAAAAACATGGCCTTTGGCATCCGGCATCTTCGTTCGAACAAATGATCGGGATAAATAGATGTCGGTGAGAAATAGTGGTCAATGGTCCTGGTGTAATTGAGGGTTTATGTGGTGCCGCTGGAGATACGTCTGCACCGAGAACGCATTCGAGCGCCCCTAGTTGTTGCTTGGCACGAGGATGACGACGAAGAGAAAAGTACAGTACTTCATAATCTCCAATTGTTAGTGTTTTGTATTGTGCGTGCGTGGAGTAACGATTATGATGTAGCAGGAGATGTTCGCTCATCACCATGGTGCACCAAGAGTGGACAGTAATGTTTGCTAGAATGAAAGATATGAAGAGAAAGTATTGAAAGTTCCGTCAGTGTACGGTAGGTTGGAAATAGAATAAAAGTATTGAAAATTGAGCGAAAGGGCATGGGTAAAGTAGTACTCGAACCAAGGACGTTACTTTGCCTAATATCCCACTGTGGGTAGGTCGAGGCACGGACGAATCCACCACCTCAACAGGCAAAAGTAATGCGTTGAGTACGTGCTCATGTACTACTGATAGCTGTGGATAGTTTAGCGGTAGTTTGTATGCACTCTGTTTTGATGCGCACATGGGAGAGGAACTTCTCCTTTTTGGAGTTGTTTTGATTCGCAACGTCACTCAAGTTTTGCGCTCGTCATCTCTAACGGAGATGATAGTTTTCCATTCAAGTGAGTGATGTCGCGTAAAACAACTTTGACGGATTATTTCCACAAAAAAGGAAATGCTGGACCGGTAAGCTTTGCAGTTTTCTTTAGGTAAGAACTCTTCGAAGCTGGGCCCGCAACATGGCGAGATGGAAGACGATGATTCCACTGACAAGAAACAAGCAAACGAAATGGATTTTTAAATGCCGAGTGAAATGAATACTATGAAATGGACGCTCATTTAAATCTCATATCTAAAATTGAATTTGTCTGTTTCCAGCCTCACCCAACACAGAAAATGCCGGGGACCTTGACGCAGAAGTTTCATCTGACGAACCGGTTTCTAAGAAAATGGGAACTGCCAAAGAAAAAGTGTAAAAATTTAAAACTGAATGGATACGTGAATCGGAATATCAGTGCTTTGAAAAGTACTGGAAGGACGAGTCGTTTGCTTGGTGCAAAGTGGTGCCTTGATAAGTTGAGCGTTAGAAGAGGAGGAAAAATCAAACCTGGTGACCCGTCTTTTATTTAAGCGCTATAAGGAAGCTGATTCGAAAATCATAGCTGACGATGATACCAAGCTGGAAGGCTTCGCAAGTGTTCAGAATCCAGACGAAGTGATGTCAACACAATCAGAACTGAAGATTTCCGCTTGGAAGGTTGAAACAACGTATCATTCAATTCAATACATAAGCTAGCAGATGTTCTTCGTACCATTGATCCAAATTCCAAGGTGCTGGCCGAGATTAAGCTTGGGAGAACAAAAGCAAGCGTTATTTTTGGTGGAGTGATAGCAGAGAAGTAGCATGCCAAACTGGTTGCGAAGATACGGGAATGTCATTTCTCGCTGATCGTCGATGAGTCTACGAACATTAAGGCTACAAAGGCTCTTGCAATGGTGGTGAGAATTTGCGACGAGAATGTAAAAGGCGACATTCAGGTACGTGATGAGTCTTACGCAGTAGTGTCGCTTGGTGCTGCTGATCATAAAAGCGTATATAATGCAATTGTTCCGTAAGGACGGCATTCGTTTGAAAAGTTTTGCGTCGGATTGTGCGGCAGTTATGATGAGTGTCAAACTCAGTAGTGAGGTTGCTAAAAGCTGACTGCCCTAATTTAGTTATCATCAAATGCACCTGCCATTCGTTAGCAGTATGCGCGCAGCTATGCCTGCGAGAAAATTCCTGACTATCTTGAGCATTTACTGAAGAATATATACAGCTTTCTATCGAACAGTCCGACAAGAACGAGCCAATTTGCCCTGAAATACTTGAGCTGAAACCCCAGAAATGTTACATCTATCGGCTACACGTTGGCTGTCCTTGGAGGCGGTAGTCAAAAGGTGTATCGCCAGGTTGATTTTATTTTTCACGTTTCAATGCAAAATAGACAAAAATCAGGCAGCATACCGAATACTGACATACCTTCAAGACTCCATGAGTAAGCCCATATTACTTTTTGTGGAGTATATTTTGCCCCAAATTAATTAGTTGAATCGCTTGTTCCAGTCAGAAAAACTCGAATTCACGATGATGCACGAAGAGTTGCAAGACTTCTACCAGGCGATTTTGACTAATATATGTTAGGAAACTTATGTTACGTCTATGTCTAATTCCAATACCGCGGAATACGTAAAGCATCTCAAAAGTGGAAAGAACACTTACATTGGACTGGCAGCTGAAGAAGCAATAAAATCAATGGACGGCGGAAGCAAAGCATTGTTCGGGATATTTGTCGCAGTTTCTTCGTTGCGTTGGTGAAACAAATACGAATGCGGTTTGATTTCAACGATCCGACTCTGGAGGCAGCAGCAATGTTAATCCTTGAATGTGAAATTATTTCGGAAAGATAGTTGTATAGTTGCAGAAAAGGTTCATGTGCAGGACTGGTGAACGAAAATCGGCTGTCTGAAAAAAAAAATGGGTGGTTCTCATGCATTTCCAGCGCTTCGATTTCTTGTTTTTAATATTCTTACGATGCCGCACTCCTCAGCACCCGTTGAGCGATTTTTTTCCCAATATAACAACAATAAAACGAAACTCCGAAAGCGCCTAAGCAACGACACAATGAACGCGATCCTGAAATCCAAAAAAAATGATTAACTGCGGGGAGGTAGTTCAAAACTGGTTCTCACAGAAAGTATGCAGTCGATAGACAATATTCAAAACAACATATTGTTTTAAGCTTTTGCTGTAATATTTTAATATTTTGATATTCAATGGTACAGATTTTTTGAGTAGTAGTACAGATGAAAAAGATGTTTCAGACATCAAGTACAGATGAAGATGTGGCAACAATGCTATCGACTCATCAAGATTGCAATGTGGATGACTGTGTGGACGTATGGGAAAATGAAATCTAGACAAAATAGTCAAAAGGTCGAAAGTAACATTTGTAAACAATGACTTCTAACGTACTTTTCTGCGATCTGCTTGCTGCCACAAACAAAATAGCATTAGAAACAGATACAAGGAGTTATTACCTTCCCGTCGGTAATGGATATAGACTTAGTGAGAATCTTAAGGTATTAGAGAAACTGAAATTAGCAAGTTAAACAGGCATCACTGCCATACAATAAAAGATCAATTCAGGTAGAGAATGCTTTGAAAAATAAAAACGAGAAAGTGAGAGAGAGAGAGAGAGAGAGAGAGAGAGAGAGAGAGAGAGAGAGAGAGAAAGAAAGAGAAATTATTCTACATGTCGGATTGTACCCGAATTTAGAAAATGTGAGTAATGAGAGTGTATGCATGTGCGTATGCAAAAGCAGAAAGCGAACCGAAAATAAAAGAGAAACGTACGATCGGGTGCGAGAAAACTCGGGGTGTTTCTTGAGTCGTATGGGGATCGATTTGCAGACGAAAGGATCCGAACTTCATTCCGTTAACGATTGTAGAGGAACACGGTCGTGTTATAGTTTTACGTCGCAATAAACATGGCCGAAAAATCCAGTCCAGCCGAACAAAACCACTAAAAGGTAGGGTTTTTTTCATTAGGGCGAATCTGAAATTGAGAGACTCTCTTTGATTACTTTCTCTTTCATTCATATTCCATTCAGCGTTACGTTTTTCATTCAACTATTTGTAGAGTAAGGTAGCCAGTACTGTTGTGTTTCTATCTGTACTAAAGAATCCCTCAAAAAATTTATAATGGCGCTGTAATAAATGAAAGAGAGCGAGAGAGGAGAGAGCCTCTCATTGTTAGATTCGCCCTTTTGAAAAAAAATCCTAGAATTGGTTCGAGCTATCTGTGCTGCCAGCCACTGGCACACACTTAAAAGGCTTCGATAGTACCATAAAACGCTTTATGGACCAAGATGGGCAACATTGCCTTTATTGAATCATGCAGACTTCTCAAGATATGATTGCAATAAACTGCAATTGCATTCTTTGCCATCCTTTCAACTTTTGGTTGAACCATTCTTTGACCTCAGGGCTATAATGGCTGCTAAGTCAGGCCAGAACTTCACGGGATATTCGTGCGATTGAATGAATAGATACAATTATACTTTGAAGACACTCATCTGGGCAAACTTGTCCATTCATAGTCAATCCAGTGGTGAAAACCATTCTTTGTTTCTTTTCGTTTAACAAGGTAAAAATTTTGACCCGGGATTTGTCATGTTTGTGTATGTTTCATCGTTCATTAAAATACTTCCGTTGTACTTGGCCAGTACTTGCTCGTACTTCCTTGCACGAGTTTTGGCAACCAGGTTCTGTTTCAGCGTTCTGCTGGGATATTTGTTGGCATGTCGATACCTGCACATCGATTCGCCGAACTGTGCTAGACGCAGTGACTGATTCGATTGTCTGGATTACTGTCGATTTTAGAAATTTGGGAACATTTGCGATCATTACTTCTGCACACGTTGGGTTCTCATATATAATGAGTGTGCAGAATTCTCTCACGTCTTTCTCGTTCCATCTTCAATAACTTTTGAAAATGTATATGAAAGTTGATGAAATTTCTACAGCTGAATAAACAATCCTTCCGAATTAAAACGCTATCATTCGCTGCGACAACTAGATGCGCAACGGTAATTAAGAAGAACCGGCCAAATACTAACTGAAACGAATTTTAGACAGTTATGTCAATTTGTCGGTGGAAGCAATCCATCTCTAATGCTCTCAAATTCGAAATGATTTTTTTTTAAAGAGCAGCTTTTTCATCATCAATGAGACTTTCTTTTTTTTTACATAAACTGATATTAATAGTAAATTTTACGACACCCAATCACTACCGTTCGTTTTCATCGTTCCATTTCGAACCGTCATCTTGCCAAAACCTTATAGGGTGCGGGACGGGTTTTAAGCAGTTTATTCAACATCTTGGACATTTGATAAAGCTATTTGTTATATATAATTAGAATTTGCTAATATTTAGATGTTAATCTTTCTGCTTACTTCTGATCTATCAAAAACGAGCATTAGACTCAGAAAACTTCTTAGCCATGGAATAAAGCTCCGAATTGCAGGGACTTATTAAAAGCATTCGAATTGCTTTCCGATCAAGAAAATGTATTCTTCAGTTCCACAATCTATACACAAACTAACAATATTGTATGAGTGCGATTTCGTGCCTGTTTGCGAAGGCAAAATGAAATAGGCCAGTTCACGATTTGCTGCAAACGTCAATTTCCTCAACCAGCTCCTTCGTTTTACCATAGGACAGGACCTGCCAGCTGTTAGTGCAAAAACAAGACCATTTACCTGTCAAAAAAGACCGTTTTCTATTGGTCGCTTTGACAATCGCCTCTACCGCCTCGATCGAGTTATGTTACAAGCAGGCAGTTTGTTGTTGGTTTGGCGGTGTTGCTAGTAGTCACTGTTTTTTCACTTTTTTCGTTTGTGACAACTCACACCAAATTTTTATTGCTGGAAAACAGCAAAGTTTTGCTGATTTTTTGTGCTGTTATTTCAGCAATGCCTACAGCAAAACCAAGATTGCTGATCAACCAGCAAAACTGATTCAAAAAAAATTACAGCTCTTATACTGAGCCTGCAGCAAAATACTCACAATTTGCAGAATAAACCAGCAGCAGATCAAGACAAATACTTTTGCTGTATTTTCGGTAAACTACAGTATTCGCTGAAAATACAGCTTAGCTAATGTTTTGTTTTCATTTTTGTTTTACAAATAAAAAAACACGTTTTCGGCATTAAACTAAGTAAAAGAAACCCATGTTTTACAATCGATGTGCAAAGGTAAAACATTTTTTTCGAGTGAATTCGCAATCTTTTGTTTGCCCTTGTTTATGCATTTTGCACCACGTGATGGATTTTTTTTTCACTAATAATGAGAAGTAAGCGTTCCGAAGAAAATAACATCAATCAACATACATAAATTCACATTTTGTTATTTTACTTACGTTTGGGTATTTTCGGATGTAGATGTGTAAACTTGCCCAGTATTACATTCGTACTCCAAATACCGTAATTGACCTTTTTAGCTGATGGAAACATTCCGGTGAAATAAAGTTGGATCTAAAACTAAGAACTCAATTTGTAATACAAAGAGACACGAAAGCTTCATTCGTTTTTATCAGCAATCCATCAAACTGACAGGCAAAATAGTGTGCTGGTCTTCGGTAAATATTAGTTGCTGATTTACAATCAGTAAGAAAATATTTGCTGATTTTCGGTAAATAATACTCGATTCCATAAAATGTCAAAAAGAATGCTGGTTAACAGCATAAATGTGAATGCTGAAGAATATTCAGTAAATATTGATGCTGAGTTTCAGTTATTTGTTAAAGATATGCTGGTATATCAGTAAATAGTGTTTTGCTGATGTGTTTCCTGCAAAAACTATTACTGGAATCAGTTAAGATTATTTGGTGTGTAGAGGAAATGCGGAAATAACAGTTCACTTTTGCAGTGGATTATTTTAAATCAGTTCGAAATGAAGTGCAAGGTGAACAAATATGGTCTCAGTGACGTGTCACATCCGGGTCTCCGTTTTCATCGGTTCCCGAGAGATCCAATCGTTCGCCGAGAGTAGGTGAAGGCCTCCATTGAGAACGCATGCGAAAGAGAAAGACATTCTCTTGCTCAAGCTCTCTCCCCACAGCAGAATTTGCAGCGTAAGCATCAATGAAATTCAACGAAACCTTATCAATTAACGTTTAGTTTGATGTAGCTTCATTTCCCGAACGACAAAAGAAAGTTTTTGGATTACTTTATTTTCAATGGGATTACTGTGTAAACATATCTGGCAACATAACATATCATAACAATCATAAATTTATAAGAGGTCATCTCTCTCTGAGCTGGCAGGTCCTGTCCTAGGTTTTACCCATCCACTCTCGAAAACAATCAACCAAAACATGTCGATTGCTATGATCACAAACTCGTCTTCTAGCAGGTTATGAGACAGCCGTACACGAACGAACTTTTAGTTTGTCATCGATCTTTAGACTGGCAATGTGTATTTCTTATTTCATTTACTCACACGGAAATGTTAGACAAAGTGACTGTGACGACAAACGGGATGCTTCGTTTAAAAACAAACAAATGTAAGAGACAGCAGGCTTCACGTTACAATACCGGTGCACTATATCCATGGTTAAAAACGAAGAGAGGAAACATGGGCTCTCTTAAAAGCAACAGTGATGCCATAGCTGCCGCTCAACAGCGAAGCATGATTAATCGTTGAGTACTATTAGTCAGCTCGGAAACATTTATTTTCATTGCATATGTTAGTGCCAGATGATGGAAAATATAATCATAAGCAAATATCAACCTCAAATCACTGGAAGAAACATGAAATAAATATCGATTTCAGAAAATGTACACATGAAATAAATTTAACTCAATGTTCAACATCACATTCTGCCAACAAAGCTAGATTTAAGAAGGAGCTGATGAAGACATTCCCTCCGATAAACGCGAACAAATGCAAAATACACAAAGGTACAATTTCAGTGAACTTGTTCAGCAGGTAGGAAACTGATGATTTTCTAGATGATGTATTTTAAATCTTCAAAATGGCACGAATAAATTGGTAATCAATCATGAATTATGCATTGAATCATTAGCCCGATAGATAGAGTTTATGTTCGTTTCATTAAAAGTGAAATAATTTGGAAAATTTAGGAGTTTTGGATCTATTTCCTAACAACTGATTAAAACAGTCACCCCTGATTAAGCCGTTCTCTACTCTATGCACAGATTAACTGTGGTATTCATGCCAAACGATTCAATCACAAACGGTTTCCATCCAAACCTAGCTTAATCAAATTCAACCTTATTCCTCCCAAAACCCAATGTTGGTAGCATAAAATTATCCCTCCACCCAAAATGGACAGCTCGCCGCCCTCCTCCGCTGTACAAAATGGCACTAATTTAAGGGATCCTAATCCCCAACCTCATCGCATATCAACGGCAATCATTATAATATCATTATCTACATCACCCTTTCGACACGAACCGACTGCTCCATATGTCCAGGGTCATTGTAAACAAAAAACCCACTCTCATCTATGCGTCCATCCGCCACGTGACCCTTGCAACCATTAAATTTTATCATAAATTTTAATTACAATCTAGTACCGGTTAGGGAAAATTAGTACATCTCCTAAAATTTTGCCGAACTTGCGCATATGAGCAAATCAAATATAAAATAACCGAGCGTGGCCGCCACCCAGAACAACAACATTTATAATTATATTAGCAGCCAGGTGTGCATCACCAGCAACCTGCATCGTTTCACCTATTCACCTATTCACATTTACATGCACTCTAATTACTGCACAAAGTGATTAATGCTATTCCTATCATCATCTCCCCCCCCCCCCCCCTTGCTACCCGTGCAATATCATTTTGGCACTGTTTTTCAGGACAAATTTTTATCACATTTCAAATTTAATCTCACTGTCGCTGGTAATAACTTGTTGGACAATTTAAATTGGAATTATTTTTTTTTTCATCGCCAGCGTCGATCAATTGATTATGATCCGTGTTTAATCCGTTCATGCACCAATGCACTCCATTTTCTTTTTTCATAAACCCAATTCCCACATGGTAGGTGAGCGTAATGGACAGACAAAAATCGACAAAGAGAGAGAAACAGGAAATTTATGTTGAAACTGCAAGAAAAAAAAACAAAGCAAACAGCAATTGTTATAATTATGATTGTAATCAATTTATATGAATAACTTCGATTAAAAGTGCATGAATTAAAAACCAGGAATTAATGTTAAATAAGTGAAGAATAATAAATCACTGCTGTGGAATAATGCGGTAAGGCTAGGTAAAATTTGCGGACGAGTCGAGCGGCCTGGCAGTAGTTATGTAACAAACCAATAATTATGGAAATAAAGTTTGTTGATTTTTATTTTTATTCAACAATAATCGGAAACATTGTCACGTTCTGCGTATTATTTATGGATTACTGCTTGTGGGAATATCCGAACGGTCCTTAAAAGTAATTGTTTTCCAGGGTCGATGATTTATTACTAATCAGTTATATAAACTGGTTACAAGCTGGATAACATTTATGTTATAAACCTGTTCATAAACCACGTAGACATATTTTTGTAAATCTTAGACCCCCCTTGCCCCCTCTTAAACTTTTGTCCATACAATTTTTGATTTTTTGTATGGCGCGTGGACTTTGGTCAGGACTGAGTGATGAGCACTAAGCATTGAGCACTGAGTGCTGAGCACTGAGAACTGAACACTGTGTTATGAGTGCTGAGGACAATAAGTTCTGAGCACTGAGCAATAAGTGCTGAGCACTGAGCACTGATCTTAAAGACAGGGTGGCCACAGACTCGGGAAAATCCGGGAAAAATGCGGGAATCCAAAATCATCGGAAAATATGCGGGAAAAAGGCGGGAATTTCAAAAGTCATCGGGAATTTGGGTCATATGGAAGGAACCATACTCACACCTTTTTCAAATGATTTGAGTTGCGTTTTTGTTATTTACTTGGTCCACCGATCTCATTGTTCAGCCTATTCAAAACGTATCGCTTAGAGCATCTTCAGCGGTGGTCTATTTTAACATCTTTAAAGGTGATTTGCATCAGCAAACTTAAAAAAAAACCAGCTAAAACAGACCAACTTAGCGTTCCCCGCACCGGTGTGGTGTTTCTTGTTGTTAAACCCACCAACACCTATCATATTGTCAATCATACAATATCCAGAGATCAGAAGTTTTGTTTTTTTTTTTCAGAGACCGAGGATTTTTCGCAAACTTTTTACCATGGTTTTAGTGGTGGTGAGTGTGTGAATGCATGCATCTCATTTAAACGATATTAGATAGTGCTAATAGTGATAGATATCGCCACGCCAACCTATGACAAGAAGCACTTTCTGCGACGTTTCGACATGCCAAGGGATATGATCCTAAACGTTATGCGACAACTAGAGTCAACTGATGACTTTTTCCAGCTGTTGCGATGCAGCTGGATATGTTGGCCTTAGTGTTACATAGGTGCACTGCAGTCTGTCTCTCGACGCAAACTTGGGGGTTGGTGACCCTAAGGAATTTTTGCAAATCTGCCCTTAAGACATACGGCCCGCAGTATTTACGCCCCCAATATCGGAAAAGGTTAAGAAACTGATCCACAAAAAAATCTTGTTAATTCAGTGCACTTAGAAACTCAGGGAACTTATCAGAAGCTCGGTATACTTTTTAGATTTGACTAAGACTTTCCCGAGGTTTAGCTATTCTACCTGATGGCAAAGGAACATACCATAAAATCAGGGAACTTTCCAGAAAGTCGGGGAGCTTTCCAGAAATTAAGGGTTCTTCCTAGAAGTTCAGACAAGTTTCCTGAAATTCAGATTGTTTCCTAGAAATTCAGGGAATTGTCCACAAATTCAAGGAGCTTAGCACGAGTTCAGGGAAGTTTCCAAAAGTAAAGGGTTCTTCAAAGAAGTTAAAGGGGGCTTCCAGAAGTTTGGAAAACTTATCAGATTATTTTGGGTATTTTTCAGAAGTTCATAGAACTACTAAAGATGTTCAGGATACTTCCCAAAAAATTCAAGGAACTTTCCGGAAAATTAGAGAACTTCCAATAGAGAACAGTCAAAAAATTCATGCAGCTTTTCAACAGTTTGCGGAACTTCCTAGAGGTTTAGTGAACTTCTTAGAATTTCATGAAACTTGCTAGACATATACAGAACCTCTTAGAAGTTTAGCGAACATGTAGAAGTTCAAGAAGCTTCCTTGAAGTTCAGGGTTTCTCATGAATTCAAAAAACTTCTCAGAACTTCAGAAAATGCTCACAAAGAACTCCCCCAAAGATCAAGAAACTTTCCAAAAGGTCAGCAAACATCTCAGACGTTCAGAGAACGTCCCAGAAATTTAGAAAATTTCCCAGAAGTTCAGGGAACTTTCCAGAAGCTCGAAAAAACTTCAGGGGATTAAGCAATTCAGAAAATTTTTCAGTAGTCCTGCGATCTTCCAAGAATTTCAGAAAACTTCCCCCAAGATCGAGGAACTTTCCAGAATTTGAGAAAACGTCCCAGATAAACAGGAAACTGGATTTTTTTAGCATTCGAAAAGTTTAGGAAACCATCAAAGGATTTTTCCATAAGTTTGGGGAGCTTCCTAGAACTTCAGGGATCTTTCCAGGTGACCGAGAAACTTTCCAATCGTTCCGAAAACATCCCAAAAGTTCAGAGTATTTAAGTTTTAAGAAGAACTTGAACATCTTACTACTCGATAATTTTTCGAACCCAACCAAAACGAGAAAAAAGAAACCAACTACGTTTTAAACAATTTCATAGAACTTCCGCCTATTCACAATCTTGGAGATCATAAAAAGTTCTTGTACTATTTAACAACATCTCGGTAATGTTAACTTTTCCATAGAAATTCCACGGCTTCCAAGATTTTTTTTTCAATTTCTCGTAAGTTGTTTAAATATGTGTGATATTCTGCTTCTTATCACAGAATATGTACCTGCTGGAAGTTAAAACAACTTCTGGAAAGCGAAATCTGATTTTCTTCCCGTTCCCGTCATTTCCAGAAAGTTGTTCTTATTCCATGGATGATCAGCAATCTTTTTGGAAGTTCATCCAAGTTTCCAGAAACGTTAATAATTTTTCGGCAATTCAATGAACTTCTCTAAAGATTCACCATTTCTCTTCTCGAAAGACGGCGAGCAAACTTCATGATTATCTGGAAACTTCCAATTATTTTATTCAACTGCCGAGAAGTTTAATCAACTTCTGGCATGTTCATTATAGATATTTCCACCCAATCTTCATAGAAGTTCTGAAGTTCATTAAATTAAATTTTTAAAGAGTGCGTTCAGTAAGCAACTTAGAAGCTTATTTAAGTTCTGAAATGATACAAAATAGATCCGGTATAAAACAAAATTTACATACTCCAGCGACAAATAAATCCAAACCACGATTTGAACCACCGTTGAAGATGCCCTTTAAAGATCCGGCAACACAGCTGTAAAAGGTGAGGCCAGAAATGAACTTATCTTTCATGTGGTGGCGAATGTGTTTGAAGTTTGGCGAATTGCGTTTGTAAGGGTGTTAACATGGTGAAAGAAGAACTTGGGCAGCTGTGCTTTATGCCGTCTGACGTTGTTTGTCGGATTCCAGAGAAAAGGAAATGGTTTGGACAAATTTTGGCTAGAACCAAGAAGGAGCTACCAAATTTGACAACATTTGTTGAAAATTGGCTCATTCTGTCGAACCAAAAGTAGTATTTTAAATAAATTGAAAGTGTCTGGTGGTAAATCAAACTGCAAAAAGTTTGGGAGCTCAGAGATTTAGCTACGAGTAATTTATATTAACTCATCTTAACAGTCGGGAAAATAAACCAAAAATGCGGGAAAAATTCCGGAAGAATGCGGGAATTTTTATATTAAGATTGTGTGGCCACCCTGTAAAGATCTGAGTGCTCAGCACTGAGCACAGAGTATTGAGTGCTGAGTACTTAGCACTATGTGCTGAGTATTGCGCACTGAGCACTGAGTGCTGAGCACTGAGCACTGATCTTTAAGAAATGAATGCTGAGCATTGAGCACTTTGCACTGAGCACTGAGCACTGATCTTTAAGAACTGAGTGCAGAGCACTGAGTACTGAGCACTGAGCACAGTCAGCACTGAAATTTTATTGATTAAATATTGTGTCAATGATTGGCCGCTGGAAAATCAGTGACCGAAACTGTCGTTTTACTCGTTAAACTTTAAGTTAGCAGATGTGAGCTGTATGCTGTAATTCCAATGCCCTACTTCCAACGCACAGTGGGAAAAAAAGTGTCCGAAACGCGAAAGAATTCTATTTCTCAGGTCGGAGTGAAACGATTTCTATAAATGTTACCTTAATTTCAAGGAAAATTTCCAAGGAATCAAATGGACGTGGTCTCATTGGCCGCAAGGAACTGGTTGGGGAGCAAATGAGCTCATTTTACTTTGGTTCCCCTAATGTTTCCTTGTTGTTTCGATATTTCTTTGCTAGTCCTATGTAAAATTTTCTGCACAAACGATTGGTGTTGGTTTCGTTCATCGCACAGTTCTTAAAACGAAGATATGGCTAATTTTACCCTGATTCTCCCAATATTATCGGAATAAAAAAAAAATCATTATAAGTAAACATAGTAAAGCTCAAAAGTCATTTAATAAATTCGTGAAAATGCTATCTCCTGCCTACTTTATACTGTTCAGGTGCTTACAGCTGACGGCACGAATTAAAGCAATGAACTTCTTTGCATTCATCCCGATTCTCCCCGTCTCTTCTACTCACATTTTGACAGTTACCGGTAGTACCTTTCCTTGTTATCTCCTTAACTCTTATCGCAAAAAGTAAGGTTAGTTTTCCTTGCAGTTGGTAATGGATGAATGCACCGAATGAACTGAAGTTTAAAACTTCTGAAGTTTAAGAGGTACCGTGTCGTCATAGGATAACACGTTCTATGAATTAACTTACTTTATGAGTTATTATTTCTTAGTCCGCTTTTCTCCTTAAAGACTGTATTCGATGAAATTTGGACACACAAAATAGGTCTCCAAAAATTTTCCTTGAGCCCGAATCAATTTTCAAACTTTCTGGAAATAAAGTACTACTAAATGGTTAAGTTTTGACATCATTGGTTTATTGAACCTCTTCTCCCAACCCAAATGCCCGCACCTTTGCCTTGACCCCTCTCATCAAATTTTTGGGCAATGATAGGACCGACTTGCTTACTTACTTTTAACCACACTTTCTTTAGTTCAAGTTCATTTTCTATCAGTTTTGGAGTTTAACGTTGCCTTCATAATTGCCCAACATTTTTCAATTGGGCGAAGTTCCGGAGTGTTTGGAGGGTTGACGTCTTTTGGTACAAAAACTACATTATTATCTTTGTACCAGTCTAAGACGGCCCGATGCCAAATCCGGCCAAAACAGTGTCAGGCCATCGTGAGATCTCAAGAAGGACAGAAGTTGTTTTTGGAGGCATTCGTCCTTGTAGATTTGTCCGTTGACGGTCCCAGAGATGATGAAGGGCTGAATCATTTTGTCAAATCCGCAGATCGCTTGCCAGACAAGGAATTTTTTGGCGAATTTCGACAGTTTCTTCTTCCGTACACTCTCCGGAACGGCCAACGCAGAGGTGGCGACGTAGTGTTCCTGTCCTGGCATTTGTTTGGTGTCGGCTTTAATGTAGGTCTCATCGTCCATCACAATGCAGAACGGTTTTGTGAGCCAATCCCTGTACAGTTTTCTTGTACGAGTTTTGGCCACCGAGTTCTGTTTATCGCTCCGGTTCGGTGCCTTCTGGACCTTGTACACCTGTAATCCCGAACGTTTCATTGTTTTCTGCACAAAACAAACTGAAACTTTCGCCTTTTTCGCAACATCCCTGATCGAAATGTTGGGATAACGCTTAAATTGGTTCAATACCATCCTGGCCTTCTCCGGATTAGATGTGCCACGTTTTTTGCCACTACCATTTTTCCGCTTGGTTGTCTTACGGTCCTTGTACGTTTTGATCACATGAGATACGGTTGAATGTACGATTCCGAGCTGTCTTTCGATCCACCGATGAGAAGCGTTTGGGTTTTCGAAGTGAGTGCCCAAAATTTGTTAGCGCACTATTTCTTCAATGGAAGCCATCTCTGAAATCCAGGCCTATGACAAGGACCACTTTTTCACGTAGACAACATCTCAGCAAGCTCAGCTGTCAAAATAATGTCAGTATTGTAAGTTGTGTCTGTTGTTGCTCGTTTTCGTTGTACACGTCATACAAAGCAGAAAGATCGCTTTCTGTGGTGTTTCACATCAAAACAAACAACCAAAACAAATTATTAGACTTCTATTTGGCAGGTAACAGTGGGCCCAAATCAATTTGGGCCCAGGACATCCTGTCTACTGTCAATCACTGCTATTGATATAGGCCTGTCAATGGCCTGGGTGAGTTGGATTAGTGACTGTGCAGGGATTTGCGTCAGGAAGGGAGAGAGACATATGAAACAATTTCTTCCCGAAGAAAGGTTTACCCTAAATTTAGCAACTACTCTCAATCATTCCCTATTTAATGCCCCTTCTCTTGTTAATTTGTCATGTTCTCTGTGGAGCATTTTGACGTTTTGCCCACGCAATCTTGTGCACCGTTCGCTGTCTGGCATAAATTTCAGTACTTTCATGCTCATCTAGGCATAATTGACAAATATATTAGTTTACGTTTCCTCTGCTTGGTAATATTTTTCATTTTCAGCTGCGCATTTCTGCATTTGTGTGGGTTTTGACTCCCCTAGCCCGCGTTGTGAGGTTTGTGCGTTATTCCTGGTTGTTTGATGAGTTCACGTTTGCTAATGACTACTGTCATTTTTATCATTTTCATTGTTTGCCCCTGTAGTCAGTCCATATGTTTGTTGGGGTTTGATTGATTTCTACTTTAAGAATAAGATCTTCTATTATCATATATATTTATTTATATTTTGATATTTTTTATGGTCCAATTGTTATGTTAACTCTAATACTTTTATTTTTGAATATGTTCCCTACTATTTCCAATTTTATTCCAAATATTAAATAGTTTTCTGATCACATGAAGCTTTGTTGCTATTAATATTATTTTTCAGGATATCCCGGATGCTTGTGCACTACGTATCATCTGTGTTCGTTGTTCAACAGGGATAACCCTCTCCCCATTAACATTTCATGACGTATTTCTGTGGTCTATTGAAATAAACCACCCACACTTGTGAATGGCTCCAACTTCAATCCTTACTGTTGGTTTGAATCGGTCCTCAAACTCGATGTTTCGACGTATTTTTGTATTCCACTGAAATAAACCACCCACACTTGTGAGTGGCTCCTACAGCATCCCTATTGCTGGTTTAAATCGGTCCTCAAACTCGATGTTCTTAACGTATTCTTGTATTCCATTGAAAGAAACCACCCCAACAGCATCTTTACTGTTGGTTTAAATCGGTCCTCAAACTTATTTTTGTATTCTACGCTACTAAACCACCCATACTTGTGGGTGGCCCCAACAGCATCCTTACTGTTGGTTTAAATCGGTGCCAAAATTTTAATAATTTTAGTGTTCATTCCTGTGCAGAGAATAATCCGGGAACATATTAAAATATCTTATGCGCTGCCGACGTCAGTTGAATTCCTCACACCGTTTTCAAAAACGGATGCTGCTACAAACCCAACCATTTTATCCAACATCCCAGTGATTTCTCGTGGAAGTGCAGAGGTGTTCTCGGCATCCAATAAAGCGAGTATCACGTCAACATATTCCTACCCATTCCCTACTTGACCTGCATTCGGACGGAGCCGGCGCTGGTATTGCCTTAGTTTTGGATCACCAGTTCTTACACATTCAAGATGTATGTTAGTCCCAAGCATCATCTGTTGGTTCTCCGTGTAATTACAGCTGATCTGGCAATATGGGAGTAGCAACCTCGGGCGGTCAATCATGCTCATGCTCCAAACAAAGTGATTATTTAGGTTGTAAAAATATTTTGTTAGAGCAGTAAATTAATCATTTGAGTTTAAAAATAAATGTCATTGTTATGAATCAAATATTATTTAAATTAATATAACACAGCAATGATAACTTTGAATAATTTTATTGGTTTGATTTGAATGAAATTTTGAATTAATTTAGAACTTTTTTTATGAATTGAAACAAATGGAAACCTTTTATTGAAACCCAACAAAATATGTTGTTGGTTCAAAGCAGACTGATTTCTTTGCGTGCAGACTCCTACAGTAAAACTGATTTCAAGCCCTGTGAAAAACCTAGTGGAATGGGATTTCAAACATACGCACCAAACCAATGATCCACCATCCGTCTCCATGGAACAGTTTCCGAACCATCAAGCATAACGCTTGTTCCTAACGAGTTATGGCCATTTTCTAGCGCCATAAATCATATCTTAAACTATGGCAAACGAAAGATGTTCTGCAAGTGTAGCTTTACTTTCTCGCACCATCCAGCAGCATCGCACAACAATGGGTTTAGTTCGATACTCTCCTGCTTTATAACTCTCACCTGCTGTTGACATCTGAACAAATTGCTTCCCTGTCACCTGCCCTGCTGTAGTTGGTGACATTCTCCTACCACGTGGTGGCACCATCATTTATTTATAGCCGGGTTTTTGTTTCTCTTGTCCCATAAGGCTCTTGATAATGACGAGGGGCACTGAATACAATTCTCGATTCAGGATACTAATCAGAGCCAGTCATGTGGAACGATGTGTGTCTTTTTCATCTCTATATGAGGAATTAAGGCACAGGTATCGGTAATAAATCAAAGGTAGCAGTCAAGCTGTCGCTTTGTTTCTTCGTTTGCAGGGGCAAAATTTACGTCTCTCGAAGCGAGGGTAATAATCTTTAGCATACGAAAACTAACACATGGTTACAAGAGTCCAAATACTTTTTATCGTGCCGTACTTAAATAACTTGATTTCTTCGAAACGTTTTCTCTAAGATTTATTATTTTTGTTGTTGTATCAATTCTAAAGGTGCGAACTTAGTTACTCTCGAAGAACAAAAGAGACAGACACGTTCTGCTTTGGATTTCGTTGGCAGCAAATCTATTTTTAACTATTGGGAATGATTTAGGAATAATGGAATGGATAATGGATTCTATTTCGAAGAAATCGTAAACTCTTAAGCTTCGATTAAGCTAAAAGCAATCTGTTCCATCCAAAGTCTTTCATTTTCCTCGGTGAGTAATTGGAGAAAATTTCAAAATATAGCCGAACAGTTGCTATGCAACCACGTAGAGATCAGAAGGCCAGTCTCAAAAATGGTATCCTTTCATGGCATAAATACGTATTATTTATAACTAGCTTAACCCAGTGCGAATGCTGCTACGCTTGCAACTAATTGAATGAACATTTAATAGAACTGGCGCGTTTATGGTTCTATTTCGGAATAAGTTTTTTTTTCTTGTCTAATTACTTCTATCAAAACTTGCCTTTTATCCAAGAAATACACATTTTGAGTTTTAGTTGCCTGGATAACTCTCATGTTTGGTTGAAAATTGTATTTCATTTGTTTGTGAGACCCCCCCCCCCCCTCTCGTCAAGAGGGAGGAGGGATCTTTAATTATCATCTTTAATTATACAAAAAAATATCAACAAGCTAAATTTATTTCCATTTGCTTGATTAATTCTCGAGTTATGAAGAATTTTTTTTTCATCTGTATGAGAGCCTTTCTTTTCAGAAGAGGAAGGGGTCACGAAACAGCATACATCTACATGCCAAATTTGGTTCCATTTGCTTGATTAGTTCTCAATTTATGCAGAAATTTGTGTTTCATTTGTATTGAAGACCCCCCCCCCCCCCTCCTCCTAGAAGGGAGATGGGATCTTTAACGACCATACAAACATTGTTTGTCTTCATAAACCTCTACATGCCAAATTTGGTTGTATTTGCTTAATTAGTTCTCGAGTTGTGCAGCAGATTTTGTGTATCATTTTTATTGGAGCCTCCCCCCCCCCCCTTATTTCAGATGGCGGATGGGTCTCAATCCACAAAAAATACATTTTGTGCCTTCAAAAACCTCTACATGCCAAATTTGGTTCGATTTGCTTGATTAGTTCTCAAGTTATACAAAAATTTATTTTCCGTTTATTTCAGAGTCCTCCCTTCCAGAAAAGAGAGGGGTCTCTACATAAATACATTTCTTGCAATCAAAAAGCTCCGCATTCCAAATTTTATACTTGTTTAGGATGTATTTTTTTTTTGTATGGTAGCTCCCCCTCTCAGAAAGAAGAGGGGTCTTAAACCACCGTATAAACCTATTTTGCCTTCAAAAACATCTACATACCATAAAGGGTGTATTCGATAAAAATGGCACACACATATATACTCATCAAAATTAAACTGATTATAGGATTTTCTTGAAATTTTCAGGGAATGAAGAACTACTAATGAGTTTTGATTTACAACATTTGTTTTATTCAATTTCGTCTCCCATCCCGAATGCCCGCACCTTCCTTTTCACTCCACCCATCAAATTTTGAACAACCGATTTTCCCAGTGTTTTTGTTGTTTTTACCCAAATTTTCTTCAATTCGAGCTCTGTTTTTATAGTTTTGGGATGTTTGTGAAGTTCCGTTTTCATAATTAGAATTTTTCAATTGGACAAAGTTCCGGTGAATTTGGTGGGTTCATATCCTTTGGCACAAAATTGACTCCGTTGGCTCGGTACCACTCCAATACGTTTCGAGCGTAGTGGCAGGATGCTAGATCAGGCCAAAACAGAGTTGATCCTTTGTGCTTCTTAATGAATGGCAAGAAACGCTTCTTAAGGCACTCTTCCGTGTAAATCGCACCGTTTATTGTTCCGGAAGTGATGAAGGGAGCACTTATTTCACCACATCCGCAAATCGCCTGCCAGATTAGAAACTTCTTTGCAAATTTCGATAGTTTCTTCTTTCGAACATCCTCCGGAATATCAAACTTCGACTTGGCAACGAAATATTCTTGCCCAGGAAGTTGACGGAAGTCGGCCTTGACGTATGTTTCGTCATCCATCACTATGCAACCGGATTTGGTGAGCAGCTTCGTGTAAATTTTCCGGGCGCGGGTTTTCGCAGTGATGTTTTGTTTTTCATTCCGGTTTGGGGCTTTTTGCTCTTTGTTAACATGTAACTCAGCACGCTTCATGGTTTTCTGCACAAAACCGACTGACACCTTAGACTTTTTAGCGACATCTCGAATTGACATGTTTGGACGGTTCTTGAATTGTTGTACGACTTTCCTGGCCATTTTACTGTCCATTGGACCACTTTTACGACCACTCCCTTCCTTCCTTTGGACACTCAGACGCTCCTTGAAGGTTCTTATTGCACGAGACACAGTTGTATTTGCAATTCCAAGCCTTTTAGCAATCCACTGGTGGGACGCCCCTGGATTTTGATTATGAGTGCACAAAATTTTCTCACGGACAATTTCTTGTTTCGACGACATGACTGGAACTACTGAATGTATAACTATGAAACTTGGCAGATGTAAATAATACACTATGGATAAGATCTACTCAAATTTCTAGGTTTTTGACTCATACGATTCAAAAGTTACAGAAGATTTTCTGTGTGCCATTTTTATCGAATACACCCTTTATTTGGTTCTATTTGTTTGATTAGTTCTTAAGTTAGGCAGAAAATTGTGTTTAATTTGTATGGGAGCGCAGATATGGGACGGGTCTCTGACCATCATTAGAACCAAGGATGCCAGATATGTTTCTAAAACGTCGGCGATAAAAATTTGAAATGTCTGGGAATGGTTAAAGTCTGTAAATATTTTTTTTGTAATAATAGACTTCTTTCGACGAAAAGACATAATAAGAGAGCGAGTTATGTCATTTTCACTAAATGTGTGATTATGTCAATATTTTTCCATCTCTTTCTTGGGTTGTATGTAATCTTACACTACTGTTTCATATTTTCTAAGTGATACTTAAGCTTGAAGCATTCGCACAGATGACATTTTCCAAAGTTTTTTTTTATCTTTTTTAAGGTTCTGCACAGTTTTGTTATTAAAAATCAAAATGTAGTTTTCGTTTGATAAATTCAACAGACTCTTTTTTTTCGTCCAAAACTAGTTATTGAAATACAATTAATTACAGTTTAAATTTTCCGTTACATAAATTGAAGAATTGAAAAAAATATTTTTAATTCTATCATAAAAATGTTACGTTTCTTTGAAACTTATTGTTATGAAATAAAATGTGTGTATAGAAGGGATGTTTATTGTAGTTAAATTCTATGGGCTGTCAATTTGTGTGTCTTTGATTTATCTTTCGGTATTGAAAAGGTGCATTGTATATTTTTGTTATATCGTGTACGTGTATTTAATGGAATATTAAGTGTAATTTTGCGTATTATGTGTTTTACGTATATCAGTCCGGTATAAGAAATATGATTTTTTTATCCCGCTCACTTTGGACTTATCTAACTGTACCTTATTAGTGAGTTTTTTCGTAGCTTGTATTTATGGTTTAGTTGATGGATAGACTAGATTGCTTCTTAGTTGTCAGGTGCAACAACCTATAATTGTCATTTGAAAACAGTTTCAGTGCAACAAAAATGAAAAGTCTGCAATTTTACAGACATGTCTGTAAATATGGCATCCCTGATTAGAACCTTCCCCGGGCACAAGAACCTCTGCATACAAACTTTCATGCCAATCGGTTCAGTAGTTTCCGAATCTATAAGGGTCAGATATACAGACAAACAGAAATTATTTTTTTTTATACATGTATGTATAGTATACAAATAGATGAGTACACAGAGTGAAAATTCAAAATGGCGGCTACAAAATGGCGATTTCCGTAAGCCTCTGCGCGTAAAACATGGGATGACAACTTCAAGCCTGCAGCCTCTTTTAGTGGACAGAAATCGAATCTCTATTATCCTTTCTGAAAGATAATGAAATTTTCTACGGCTTGAACAGACAATTTAAACTTAAACTCATTGCAAAGTGATCATTTGAACTGAAAAGTTTAATTTTACGCTACTTTTTTCATTTCAACCATGTTTAAAAATTATAAATAATTAATTATTATTTCCAATTTTTAGTTCAATCCGTACACAAAATTAAAACCTTTCAAACAGTTATTTGATGGAGGGAATCGGATTGAAAGTTCAAGCTCAGAGCTTGAAGTTAGATTGAAAAACATGGTTTCGAGAAAAACGGGTTCAAAGTTTTTAGAAAGTTTGCCTTGGGATTACTCTTTTATTTGATCAGTTTTCACGACTACTTTTCGATCGTATAGGTTTTCAGGATCGCTGAATACGAATTTGTAGTCAAATTGTCGAAATTCAAAATGGCGGATGAAAAAAATTCGATGTTACAAATTCTGACCAAAATGTCTATAATTTATTTTCGCGGTACGAATTTATCATTAGTTTTTGAAAAAAAAAACAACAAATGAAAAACGGTGAACCAAAAAAATCTTTATCCTCATGCAAATTCGAAACAATATTGCAATTTTGGAGCACCCAATGTCTATTTTCGTCGCTTTTATCTTTCTTTCTTCTTCTCTTCTATTCTATCTTAGTCGATTATTCCTGGGCCGTACAATATACCTTCCTCTACTTCAAATTGCTTCTATTTGGCTTCTTCCTGGAGACGATGTGCAAGGTGGGCGTATCGAGCAGCGGTCGATATTTGTCGCTCAGCTTCCAGAATTCTCTTAGCGTTGGCTTCCTGGGCGTATCGGCTGGCCTCGTTGCCAATACTTATGTTCATGGTATCAGAGCTTAAAAATATCATATTCAATTCTCAAATTGCACCCTGACTGAGTTAAAATATTAGTCATCACGCACTGTTCTTAGCGAACATGAAGTAAACACAAATTTGCCTTCATGAATCTCTTGTGCAAGATGAGTCAACTTGTTTTGTGTTGCTTTACTTTGATCATTCATTCGTTCCGGAAAGCAGTGAATGTACGTAAGTGCAAACAACTCATTCAATTTCAACGTTCTACCGTGAAGACGAAAGAACAGTCATTCATTTGGAGAATCAATGAAGTGAAAAAAACCATAACTTCTCGAATCGATCCTGCAAATGCCTTTTTCTCGAACGAATGCCCCGCAAACTCTGGGGAAGATTTCGGCCATTTAGCCTTTTGGCTTCCTTTGCCTTCAGCCATGTTCGGGAATACTTGCAATCCTGTGGCAGAAAAAATCACTCACGAACGCGAAAATGAATGACTGGTTACCAGAACATTCAGTCAAGCAACCAAAATCTCTTGAGGCTTGAATAGCCGTGTCCTTTGCTGTGGTGTGAATGAGTTGTGTGGAACACAAGAACAACGGAATGACTGAGCATAGCAAAATAGTAAACACGAATATATTGCGTGACTGATAGAACGAAATGAAGGGAGCGAAAATTGTACCTACTGAATATTTTTTTTACTCATCGTTCACAACGGCTGTCATTTTTTTCGAGCTCTGCATGGTATGCATGATCTTCAGCAAAGCTGATCTTCCCTCGTTGAATATACACACAGCAATGCACGTACAGATGTCGATTTCTTGATGTCCGCAATAAAGGTGCTTTGGCGCCATTTTCCACAGTCTTTTAGTGTCCCCATCGCCAATATAATATTTATATTCAAAACCCAGAAGGGATTCCGATCTGCCGAACATTTCACGCACGCCGTTCACCTCCATTTTGCCCGCGCTTCCAGTATGATTCGCTGTGCAATTATCGACGTGATTTTCCTGCCATTCTAAATACTCCGGAGTATCTTTTTTCAAAGACCAATGTTGACAGGCTTGGCAGTACGATGATTCTACAATCACGTCCAAAATTTTGACTCAATAAGTGAGACCAGACCGAACAGCGACGAAAATCTTCGCTTTTTCCAAGAACCAACACCGGAAACTGATAAACGCGTTGACTCGCTCCCAGCTGCGGCGTTGGCTGCAATTTCTTCCTTCGCTGCCTGCAATTTTGATGACGGTCTTCGATGCAGCGTACAAATTATCCAAGAAGTTGTAGTTGTAGTTGAGTTTTTGATGTTCATTAGACAGCCCGCACCCGAGAACGCGAAAAGCAAACAAAAGCCGTCGGTTTAATTCATAAACGTTTTGCGACATCGGAGACGAATAAATTTGACGTTTTGAGCATGGACAAACTACGATGAGTTTGAACCCCACCCCAGGTCCAGCCGTGCGTCCAAATTTCACTGCCCCATAACATGACTTGCAAATTGAAAATTTACTCAACGCGTTGAACACCAGCAATAAATTGCAAATGACGTAGGTGTAGTTTTTGTTCAATTCACTGTCGTCATAGCCCGTGTCTTTCAGTTTTTTCGCTGATGAACTGACGTGATCCGCACTTGCATACCCCCCCCCCCCGTATATCGATTTCCGTGGGATTGTCCCTTCAGATTCCGAGATTTAGTTTTCAAAAAAAAAAAGAAATGTGTGGGGATATAAACTTTTTGCCAAAAAAAACACCTAATTTTGAAAAGGTGAAAGCCTATCGCAATTCACGATTTTTTTGAACTTTTTGGAAAGTTTAAAGGCCACACGGACATTTGATGAAACATGCTTCAACCACTTTTGAAATATGCAAATAGGTTTTCAAACATTATGCTGCACATTCACATTCAGCAAAAGTAACGCAAGCCTGGTGCAAGAACACTTCACCGGACTTTATACCTAAAGAATCGTAGATAATCTCTTCGCCAAACGTAAAACCGCAGGAATTTTCCTTTTGGAGCATTTCGGATGAAAAGTTTAAAAATCCCAAACCAACGAGCATTGAGCAAAACAAGCCAACGATGCTGAAACTGTAGAACGAGATTCCAGAACAAGAGATAGGGTAACGGGATGTAATGTTAGCCTAGGTCCTTGATTCGGCCTATGTACCAAATATGTCATTATTTCTGCGATAATCAACAAAATCGTGTTGCTATCAGGATGACCGATCTATTTCAAAGCAATCGAGAAATTATTAATCAATTTATAGTTGTTCACTTTCGCGTAATTTTTGATTTCCTTCACTTTTCAAACACCATAACTCTACTGGTTAAGCTGAACAGATTATCTACACACTCTTCGAATGATCTAAATTTGCCGAAATTGAACCTTTAAACCGAATAATGCAGCCAAGATGTACAGAGAATAGTCACTCGTTATAAACTAACAGGTCACATAGGTAAAATAACAATGATTTATCATGAAAACCATAGACCCAATATAAGGGACATATTTTGTTTCTTGGTTCCCAATTATGGCCTGTTTAATGGAAAGCGTGGTAAAAATGTTGTTATTGGTAACATTTACAATGCAAATGTCTGAGTTTTGATTGAATATTTTTCATATAGCTTATCTTAACACAAACTAAAGGAACAAAATCTGTGTAGAGTGAATTATAATGTTTTGATTGCCGAATTACCGCTTAATCATATTTTAAAACCACTTGAGTGTTTTTTAGCAGTTAAAGTATAGTTTGATTTATAAAATTGTTTGTTGGGTAGAGCGAATACAGCTGGGAACGCCTTAAATCTGAAAATCACAAAAAAAAATCGTACATAGCCAACATTTAATAACAAATCTTTCGAATGGGACGAACTTGCATCCATGATTAGACCCAATTTGATGACTATAGACCGACATTACATCCATATCCCTCGAAAGCTTCTGACTTTATAAAATGAGTTGTGTAACTTTTCCTGATACATACTACCAGATGGTTTATTAAACATATCTTAGCAAGTGTATAGTTGGTTAAATTTTGCTTCGAGCTCATATATTTTATGAGTTATGATAAAAAATGTAATCGATTGTTGCATACTAGGCTGAGTCAAGGGACACATACCCTACGTTCCGCTAGTAATGCTTACCGGAACGGCTTAAGCCCATCAGTTAAAGTAAAAGGTGACCGAATTGAACTCTTAGTTCATCCTTTTGTACTTTAATATGTTGATAAAAGTGCCAAAAAGACCAAATAAAAACTTTCATTTCATTTGAAAGCAATGACGATTTCTTTTTGCTTTACTTAATTGGGCAAACCCTGTAAAGTATATCACCTTGATCAACCTTGATTCGCGGAATCACCACTGTGTGGCAATCGCAGACACCCGTTTTGAAGTTTCTTTTTTTTTAGGTTGCCACATCTGTCATTTACATTCTATGCAATTGTTAACTTGATAAAGTAAAAGTTACTCCGTATTGAGTGCATCTGCGATTGCTTGCGTACTGGATTGTGGATAATTTTCAAAATGGAATTAAATTTGCCAAACAAACGACGAATTGTCACTCCCTTCATCACTTCGGAAACTATCAATGGTGCCATTTACACTTAACAGTGCCTTGAGAAGCGTCTCTTGCCATTCATTAGGAAGCACAAAGGATTAACTCATTTTTGACCGAGCCAACGGAGTCAATTTTGTGCCAAAAGATATGAACTCACCAAATTCACTGTAACTTCGCCCAATTGAAAAATTCTGGGCAAGTATGAAGACGGAACTGAGCAAACATCCCAAAATCTGTAGTACAAAATTTGATAGATGGAGTGAAACAGTGATGTAAATTATCAAATCATTCATTTGAATTTGACCTAACACAAACCATCAGTCAATTCTGGCGACCCTTCTGTTCATTTCTAGACAAAATCGTCAAAAGGTCGAAAGTAACAATTGTAAACAATGACTTAAAACGTAAATTTGCCGGAAACTCCTGGTTGCTAACATCTACATCCACTACCGACGGGATGGTAATAACTCCCTGTATCCGTTTCTGGTGCTACTTGGTTTGTAGGAGCAAGCAGATCACAGAAAAGTGCCGCCAGAAGTTATTGTTTACAAATGTTACTTTCGACCTTTTGTCTAGATTTGAAATATTGAACCACCGATATATAGATTGGAACTATGTGAGTGTTTCATTCAATCACGGTCTTCGTGTCAATTTAATCCACCTTATCAACACACATTCATTTGAACTGCTGTTGAGTTTAGCTTTTGTCAACTGAACAGGACAGTCATTCGATTGAAGCAGTGACCAAGAATCAATTGAGTTTCTTGTGACATCCAAAATAGAAGGCAGAAAACGGAAGTGTGAAACCATTAAAACTTTTTCTGAAATCGCAACCCAATTTGTGCGAAAGGAAGGGGATCGAGTGTATTGTCAGATTGACGGAAATATCGCTTGCACATAAATAATAAGGAAGTATGACGTAGGAAACTTTATGACGTCTACTGCCTACGACAGTAGGAAGTCGTATTTTTAAAACGTGGAATTAAAATTGAAAGAAAAACGGAGGTGGATAATTAGGAAGAAGGATACGACAATGCCTGTCGAGGCTTCAACAAGGAAATTATAATGTGATGTACAAACCTTTTATTGATAACTATCATTGATGGGCAATTTTATTGATTACTTTTTTCCTATACCATACACAGATATAGAAAGAAACACCTAATTTTCTGCGATATCTAATAAACATACGGGGAATGTAAGATTCGGCTTAAATGAATGGGATCTTTCATGTACATTTAAACCAAATAACGCTGAAATTTGGTCTGTTGTAAGGAAGACTGCAAAAAATGTTGTATGCTGAATGCAAGATTGCAAACAAGAACTTTGCTTACGCTTGCTTTGGCTTGAAATTAAACGAGGAGAAATTTTACGCGTCTGTTAGAATTCATTATTATTTTTTCTGAGGTGAGCAATGCAAATTGGCAAGGTTGCTGGTTGCTTATTTCTGTAAGCTCAATTGTCAAAAGTGTTCGTCAGTGTGCAACATATGCGGCATGGATTGAAAATGGAAGGGCCGCAAACTCGTCTAGTGTGTATGACAAAGTGGCTGGCACACTGTTCTAGGCGACTTACCCTTGTTTGGTGCCAACTATTTTTCCATGGGGTATAGTCGCGTTGTCTATAGTTTCAATTACCTATTCGCCAGTGGCGCAAGTGATCGAGTGAGTACAGAATAAAAAACAATGATATTTCCCGTTGAGACATGGTGGTTCACCAAGCTGTATTTACTCAGCCTTACTCAATGTCCAATGTTGAATATTTGATCTGGTTTGCCTTGATTTTAATTCAAGAGAGATCGCAGTAGGCATTGCTTGTGGACGGTACATTTGAAATGAAAGAAAAGTTTTCCCTCGAAATAATGAGCGGAGTAATGATGCCGCTCCTGTTCACTTTCGGTGTGTGTCGTGAAAAGTTTTAATTAGGGAATGCAAGAAAATAAGACGATAGTGAGGCAGCTCATAAAGAATCCGAAAAGACAAGAGCATCATTCGTCGGAAACTCTTTGGTAAAAATTAGGTGCTCAATTTACAGGAACTCGAGAAACAACGACGCCGATCGCGAGTGATACCGTGGTCCGTTACAATGTAAAAAAATAGTTAATTCTGTTCTAAAGTCATCTAAAAGAAATTACTTCCGCATAAGAAAATGCTTATTATAGCACTGGCACTCAAGTTTTTGTGCACTTACCAAATTCCCAAACACATTGGAAAGGCCGCATGGTGCGACTCAGGAAATAGTGGTGGGTTATATCAAGGATATAACCGCAAGGTTCACGCAGGACCGCGTTGGTTTCAGGGTTACAGGCGTTGGTAGCAGTTATGGTCGTCTTTTTTGTACGTATCATTACACATATGGTTGGTAAAAATAGTTCTTTAGTTTTGCTTTGGACTTGTCCCTTCTTGTGAATTTTGCTTCATACTGAACTATCATGATCCTCATCTTTCTAGGTCATGCTATTCAACGCTAGTATAGTTATAACACGCAAGATGAATCTAAATAATTTCATAAGGGACGAATGGCAAGTTTTCATATTTTATCATTGCATTGAAACATGAATTTATTTCGGTTCACCTTGCGTACTATATACTAACGTTGATAGCTTAGCCCTGAATGAAGAGAGGCACGAACATACAGTGCGAAGCAAACTTCTACAGGGAGTACGGCCCTCAGTTGTAAAATCAGACACCGGCATCAAAGCAAAATAATTTTGCAACTGAGGCGTGTGACTATTTCTGTATTCATCATGGAATGAAACTTAATGAAACAACAAAAAGAAGACCATTTGAACCATTTGTTATCCGTTTTTTGGGACCCGGATAGGGAAACTATATTTTCAACCTGTTCATACTGAGATTTGTATGGGAGCAAAAGCAGGTCATGTTTACGTAAAAAAATGAAGTACTTATACTAATAGCACTTAATTGATATTTCAATGCAAAAAAAATGATCATATGGTGTGTAAATGAAGTCATTGTGTTCAGGCGAACGAGAGTTATTTGGATTCAAAAACCTTTCACTTTAGCGTAACGCTCTCATTTTTCTAAATTTTGAAATTACACCCGCTGTAAAAAAAGAGAAACGTAGTCCTACGTTAAAAAAAAACATCAAATATAGTTCTGTCCGGAGCATGTAATAAGATGCTGATTGGGTGAGATCGTATCAATACATTCCCATAATTTTAAACTAAATACTCTACAGAAATTTTAAATTTAAATTTATTTTATATAGTTATGTATGTATTCATATATGTAAATTTGTATGCAGTTGTGTATATATTATCAAATCAGCCTCATTCGCGTCTTACTTATAAATTGTTATAACATGGATTGGAACTTGTTACTTCAATATATTTCCTATGCCGCATAATTGGATCTCACTATCATAATATTCACTGCTAAATCTATGCAACGACACAAATTAGCTATAGATCTGTAATGAATATAGATCAAGGCTTTATTTATTCATTTATCATATATTTTTTGCACAGTTTACATTTAACTGGCAGCCGTAGAATCTATTGATTCAGATAGCGGAAACTAGAAACAAATGATCATACATGCAGTTGTATATCAAAGTAACGCAATCTAAGAAATCTCACAAGTGCTCTTTCACCACCCGTTTTCATATGTTAAGACAATCTACTCTTTTTAGCGAGTGAGTAATGGCGCTATAACCATAAGCCATAGGGAGCAAGGACTATAGTTAATGCTCAAGTCCCAACCGTTTGAGGAGAAATGGAGCATCACATAACCTTTTTAAACTCGATGCTCCTACCGACCATTCTTAAATATTTAGTTTTGTACTGTACAACAAACAGGGCATTTAGTTCAACTATTCTCTCCGACTATTCATTTCCTTTTTCCTTTGATATCTAATGAAGGCGAGGTGAGTTTCCCGTGTCTTAAGGTAGATACCAAATACTCCCTATCACCAACGGACGTGGCCAGGTGAGCAATCGAGGAGTGTCTTCGTGGAGATTGTTGCGTGAAGAAACGTATCAGTAACTGCTTCCGTTTCATGGTGAAATGCAATGTCTTCAATGAATTATTCCTCATCGTAGCACCATCCACGAGGTGTGCAAACGTCAATGCTTATGCTAATGCTACTAGTTTGCCTTGATTTCATTTCAACATACTTCACATGAGATTCAATTGTGAAGACCATGTTTTTTGCAACAAAGAATGCGGTTGCGTTTAGACTAGCCTATTTTAGTTCATTTTGAGTTCAGAGCATTTTAATATTAAAGCATTCAGCTAAAATATTGCTATACTCTATGTAACAGTATGGATTAATTATACTAGAGGTGGGCAAAATGGCTAACTATAGCGAGTGGCTCCGAAAAGTTCCGCTCATTGAAGTGAGCTAGTTCTTCAGAACCGTTCATTTGCTCTTTTCCTAGCACTTAGCTTATTCGGATCAGCGTATTGAGATTATTTTTTTAAATAAAAATGTGTATTTATCGTTGAAATATTCGATTTGTTTTTTTTAAATGTAATTACAATTTACGAAATATGATTCGCCTACTACATTTCTCACCAACCAGTTGTTCTGCTTTGAAAAAGATCTGTTCCCAAGGTACAGTGTTGCAGGAATGTACAACCTTTTCACCATTATCTGATGCCAATGCCGATTGGGGTTCAGCTTGCTAATTGTCATACGAAGTATCAATATCGCATTTTTTACACGAGACCTTGGTTCGTCGCGTTGTTAATCACCACATCTCCAAAACCTTGCTTCTTCTCTTCCGCGGTTTAGCTCGAGAAAGATAGCTTGAGCGATCAGTTCATTCGATTCTCTTTTCCCGAACTGCTTGATGAGACCATTTTCCAGCTCATCTACCAACTTTTCGATATTTGAAGAAAGAGAATCGTTTGAATGCAGATACGTTGATACGGTCCCTTATAATGTGGGCTACTGAGCCTGAGGTAAGGGAACAGATTTTTCTGACGAAAGTTCAATCGAAACCTCATTGAAAAGGCCGAGAAGCGGGTCGAATCCAATAAGGCCTAAGTAGAACTTACAGCATCTTTGTTCAGTATAGACTGTTCCAAAAAGTTTAAGCACACTTTCAAAATAACAAAAAAATCAGTTTATTTTTAGTTTAAAAAAAATTATTTGGCTAATCATATTTGTATTTGTGTTTTAAATGATATTTTACTCTCGTTTAATCAAAATATTTAATCATAGCCAAGACTCCTAACTTTTCCTCGAACATGACCCATTAGCTTCTGCACAGTGGTACTTTCCACCATTTTGACCACTTTTGGCCAATCTTTTTTAAATTTTTGGATGTCGTCCGCTGGTTTTATAAATTTTCGAAGCTTAGCTTTGGTTAAAGCCCAAAAGGTCCCGATTGGTTGTGCCTCCGGGCAGTTCGGCGGATACATGTCTTTCGGCACGAAACATACATTTTGACTTTTGTACAATTCTAAAGTGTCCTTTGCGTAATGACATGACGCCAAATCAGGCCAAAACACTACTTGAACTTCGTGCTACCTGATCATCGGCAATAATCGCTTCTGGAGACATTCCTTAACGTATTTCTGAGGTTTTATCGTCTCCGTTGTGATGTACGGACTAGATGTTTTACCACACTCGTATATTGCCTTCCAAACCATAACCTTCTTACCGATTTTTTCGGTAAAAATTGCCTTCTCCGTTTCGGGGATGTCTTTGTCTTCGCTTACAGTATAGAATTGTGGTCCGGGAAGTGTTTTGTAATCTAGTTTCACATACGTTTCAACGTCCATTATTATACACACAGAATTTCTACACAATAACGAATCGTAGAGTTTGCGGGCCCGTGGTTTCACGGACACGGGCTGTTTTAGGTTGCTTCCGGTATGTTTTTAGCCCAAGCCTTTCTTTGGCACGCATGACGTTACTCGACGAGGTCCCTAGTTTTTTCGCAACATCCCGAACGGAAGTCGCTGGTTTTCGCTTGTAGGCATCCCTGATATTTTTAACGATATCCGGATTAACAGGACCGGATTTCCGATTACTCTTTGGCGCATCTTCAAACGTACACTGTTCTCTATATTTTTGAATAGCAGATCGTACCGCTCCGACGCTTACACCCTCTTCCTTAGCTAATTTTCTCAAGGAGAGTTCGCTCACAGTGCACCATTTGTGCACGATACTTTTTCGTTGTTCCGGAGCAAGACCGCGCATTTTGATCGGTAACACAAAACTGGGCACTTTTTTGATGCTATGTCATTCAGGAATGTGCAAACAAAAGGACGCAGCCAAAACATGTTGAAATACTTAATTATATTCAAAGTGACCGTTTTCTTTTTTTTTTGTTGGGGCGTAGAATCACTGCGTCCACTGAGTTGAACTTTTGTGGTATACCCCTGTTTACTATACTAATTCGCATCTAAAAGCTAGATCACCATTTGTCAAGTGACCAGCATAAGACGCGTCTCCCAGTCAGGCAAAATTGAGTTTATAAAACCCACCACCTTCCCAGGATTTGCAGTCCAAATTTCTTTAGGTTGCATATAGCCACTGTACAGAAATTTAAGTCTGCTCTTGTACACAGCATCACAACTGCAAAGCAGATGTTCCGAGGTTTCATGTTCCATGTTACAGAAACGACAGATATCATTCTGAACCTGGCCAATGTTTTTCAAATGATATCTACTCGGGCAATGTCCGGTTACTATGCCAGTATAGGCACAAAGAACTCTCTTATTTAGCTCCAGAAGCTTTTTACTAATTGTAACATTTGGAATTACAAACCTTTTCGCTTGAGAACACTTTGTGGTGACCAACCAATTGGTCATCACCCTTTGCTCTTCCCAAGATTTTAATTCCATTTTTATGGCACAGTATGATATACCGGTTCTGGGCCAATAAACTGTGCATTTGAACCTTGTTTAGCAAGCTCGTCTGCGTTGTCATTGCCTTCAATGCCACAGTGTCCCGGAACCCAGAATAAATTTACCGAGTTCTCTTGGCACACCTTTCGCAATGAAAGAATGCATTCCCAGACAAGTTTGGATGTACATTTATAATTACTTAACGCTTTGAGTGCCGCTTGGCTGTCTGTAAAAATACAACTATTTGCATATCTATATTTTCTCTTCAGACAAACGTTAACACATTTTATTATAGCAAAGATTTCCGCTTGGAAAACCGTTGGATAGTTTCCCATCGCCATTGGGATTTCTACCCCAGGGCCGAAGATTCCTGCTCCCGTTTTTGTTCCAATTTTTGAGCCATCTGTGAAGAATTTTATGGAGCCATGACGAACAGTGGGACCTCCAACTTCCCAATCTATACGTGACGTTTCACATATGTTGTAAGGAATGTCATGGTTTTCCACAGGTTTCATCCAGTCTCCATTCATATACATCACTGGCCCATTTTGAAAGCTTTGTGAAATTCTCAGGTGACCGACTAAGCCACCAGACATGAAAGTTTTCAACCGTTTAAGTCTAAGCATACTCTTTTCCGCTTCTAGTTGCACGTATTCGTGCAAAGGCAGCAGATTTAGTATTGCATTCAACGCATTTGATGGAGTGCTGCGCATCGCTCCTGTAATAGCAATGGACACTAGCCGTTGAAGTTTTGTAAGCTTTTTCTGTGCAGTAGCCTCTTTTGTTTTTGGCCACCACACAAGAGAAGCATACGATAGTTTTGGACGTATTATCGATGTATAAATCCACATTATCATTTTTGGTCTTAGACCCCATTTTCTGCCAAATGTTTTTGAGCAAATCCAGAAAGCACTGGTTGCCTTACCGATCACACACTCAAGATGAGCATTCCAGTTCAGTTTGGCATCCAGTATCACTCCTAAGTATTTAACCTGTTCACTAAGACGGATCTTTAATCCTCCTAGCTGAAACGTTTTTAGACTTAACTTCCTTTTCCTAGTGAAAGGTACAATTACTACTTTTGCTGGATTAATGCTAAGGCCCTCCTTGATACACCAAGACTGGGTAAATTTTAGGGCCCATTGCATTCTTTCTAAAATGATGTTGTCAAATTTTCCCCTCACTATAATGACTATATCGTCTGCAAAACCTACAACCTCGAAAACTTTTTCCTCTAAGCTTCTTAGAAGCTCGTCTACAACTAAGGACCACATAAGTGGTGAGAGGACTCCTCCTTGGGGACAACCTTTCGTTGCCCGTATTGTAATAGACGAACTTCCCAGCTCTGAAGTGATTTCTCTTTTTGCAAGCATGGTATGAACCCAGTTAATTATGTTCATGTCAAAGTTCCTTTTCTTCATGGCACGAGCCATAGATGAATAGGAAGCGTTGCCGAAAGCTCCTTCAATATCTAAGAAAGAACAAAGTGCTATTTCTTTTACCGATAGAGCTTTTTCTACCTTTGAAACCACACTATGCAGTGCCGTAACTGTTGACTTACCAGACTGGTAAGCAAACTGGAACTCAGATAGTGGATACTTGTTCATGTAATATGAATTGATATAATCATTCAACACTTTTTCCATAGTCTTTAATAGGACTGATGAAAGACTAATGGGTCTGTATGATTTAGGATGCGTCTTGTCTCGCTTTCCTACTTTAGGTATGAAGATAACTTTTACCTGTGTCCATGAAGTTGGAATATGGTTGAGTCTTAAACTTGCCTTAAAAATCTCAATTAGTGGCGAGATCAACACTGCTTCACCGTTTTGAAGTAATGCTGGAAATATCCCGTCCATTCCTACAGATTTGTAAGGCTGAAAAGATCTCAACGCATTTTCTACCCTGGCTTTCTTAAAGGTTTTGTCAGCCAAGTCATTTGCAGCAATTTTAGCTCTAACAGACATTTGAGATGTCCTTGCAGAACTTTTTTCAACTTCAAGTGATGCATCTTTGATTGGATCTACACACAAAACTGATCCAGGAAAATGTGTTTCCATAATCAGCTTTAAAGTTTCACTAGGAGTTTTTGTAAAAACTCCATCCTCATTTTTCAGATTCCCAAGTTGAATTGTATGATCTTTTGCAAGAGCCCTCTGAAGTCTTGCGACTTCCGGACTATTGCTTATGTTTTCACACGTTAGAACCCAGGATCTTCGTTTAGATTTTCTTATTTCTTTATTGTACTCAGTAACGGCACTCCTATAGGGAGTCCAATCTGAGGTTCTTTTCGCTTTATTAAACAACCTACGAGATGTTTTACGCAGACGTTCCAACTTAGAGTTCCACCACGGAACATCCCTGTTAGAGGACGATTCTTTGATAGGACAACTAATATGGAAAGAATTTAAAATCGTGTCATTTTCCTTTTGGGAAAATGATTCCAATTTTTGAACTGAATCAATCTTTCCACCTTCTGTAAATAACAACGAGTTTAAATGTTGTGCATATTGATCCCAGTTTGTTTTCCTCGGATTTCGAAATGTAGAAGTTGACCGATTTCCTCCACTCCATTCGAACACAATGTGTCTATGATCCGACAATGACGTTTCCTCAGAGACTTCCCACTTTGAAATACGTTCATAAATTGCACTATTGCACAATGTCAAATCCAAGACTTCTTGTCTGATAGCATTTGAAAAGTTAGGTTCGTTTCCCTTATTGCATATGTCTATATTGTTTGAAGAGAGATATTCCAATAAGCACTCCCCTCGACTGTTGATATCCGTACTACCCCATACGGTATGATGTGCGTTGGCATCACAGCCAATTATGAATGACTTATTATTTGCTCTGCAGTACTTTACAAAGTGACCGTTAAAATAAGGTGTGCTTATATTTTCTGGAACAATCGTTAATACAAGGGTATCTTGATGACATTTTCCTTGTAAATACTTTTCAAAACACCCTTGTATTATGTCACAGGCCTGGAGTCCGAACAAGGCATTAGGGTCCTCCCTTAGCTCAGTCGGTAAAGGCACGGCTACAAAGCAACACCATACTGGAGGTGGCTGGGTTTGATTCCCGTTCTGGTCTAGGCATTTTTCGTTATGGAAAATTTCTCGACTCCCTGGGAATGGGGTATGATTGTTCTTTTGCCACACAATCATACCAATGCAAAAATGGTACCTGGCATCGAAGGCTCTCAATTAATAGCTGTGGAAGTGCATTTAGCGCACTAATTTGGGAGCAGGTAATAAGCAAATTGTGAAATCAATAAGCTTGAAATGCTAATTAAGAAGAAGTAAGGGATAGAACAGAAAATAGAAAATAATTGTATTATGCACTGGCCTAAAAGCGTTGCAGTCTATGGGGAGTGATTTAAAGGGGACAATATCAATTTTAGTGTATAATCTTGTATGTTTAATCTCCTGAATAAATTCCGGAATCGTTTTGATCAAGGTAGTATTGTGCCTGGCGGTCATTGTGTCTGTCATATTTATGCCTATCGTACTTTTGAGGCACACTCGTTCAAGTTCGCTTTATACCTAAGGAAGTTGAGAAAATTTCCAACCCGAGAAACAGAGATGGTAAACCAGATTATGCGAATTTCGGATCAATAAATTCCTTTTGCCGTTCCCGAATGTACCTGTCACTCCGATAAATCCTGTAAATTTCCTCACAGTTTAAACTGCAATTACAAACTAACTTACGTAGTAAATCGGAACGAAACAGCCAAAATTACCCGGATCGCTTCCATTGGCAGTTTTACTTCCAATTCAATTCAATTACACTAAAACGCACATGTCTTCTACAACTTTCGCGCATTATATTCCGCAACAACCCATTAGATGAAAACCACATGATTGAATCTCACAGCAGTAGGTATACACCCTCGAGAACAGCTCAAGGTGAACAACGCATTTGGTCCTATTTGGTCCATCAATCGGATCTCTACATTGATTTTCTCTTTCATCAATAATCCACGAGCTAAACAATAGATTCTGTATTTTGGAAACAACTGAAAATGTCTTTCCACGGCTGTGGGAATGCCATAGGAAAGTTGACCGAGAGAATGTCTGTCAATGTTACTTAGGACCTAATGCAATGTTGGACCATCGAACTATGGAAAATCAGATCCAACTGGCAACTGCAGAACTCCAGTCGCGCTTTAGCGTAATAGTTTCCTGCCCGGTCGTCGCCGGTAGTAGTTCTTTCGCCAGGCTACCAACCAGTCACCAGCAGAAAATAGCTTCCGGTCGTCGTCGTCGTTGCCAATAACCTCAGTGGCAATAAATATCGAATTAACGATCTTTGAAAACTTCCTCGGTTCTCCCGTTGCGTTCAATCGTTCCAGCGACCATAGTCTGCCATTAGCCACGAGGAAGCTTCGAAAGTGACAGTCTGCCCTCTTTAATAATTGGCAAATCCTTGCAATTTCCAGCAGTTTTAACACCCACTGTTTCCGGGTAGATTTGATGCTCTTGACCTTTGGGGAAATAATTCACCAGAGTCATTCGGAAATAAAATGAATGTGCCATATAAATGTACCACAACTGTACAACTTCGTGAGAGGCCACATTTGAAAAAGGGCAATAAATAACAACCCTTGGAAAAAGTGGGTCATAATCGTATTTCTCACACGGACGCGTAAAAATTACACCGCGCGGTTACAGTTTTACACTTACCACCCACTCACGCTCCACCCACGCAATGAAGAGATTTTTGTTCGGGAAATTCCATCGTCTGACGATGGCGCCTATCGACGCCAATTCCCTCGAGGTTTAGAATGCGATTGAAAAATATAGGCGGAAGGAAATATACTGCCTTTTATCCCATTGCGCTTTTCATTCATACCGGCTAACCAACCGCGCCATCATCACCATCATCATCATCATCACATCGGCGCTGGGTCCAGGAAATGTATATATATATATGCTAGAGGATACTGTAGCCCCATGAAATAACACCCCATTTCTCATCGACGGACTGAAATTTATGAGAAATTTATCCCGGTTATTCTCTTTATCCGCGAATGCCACACTTTCGAACAAGAGCACCACTGATGGACTATCGAGGTATTGTGGGCGCGTTGAATAAAATAATCAATTCACCTACAGTGGTTTCCAGCCATTCTGACACACCTTCGTTCAATGGGCTAGTTATTCGATTGATTTGATTATTCAAAAACCTTGTGAAATTTGTTCCGAATAGTAATCACCATAACAAAATTTATTAACTATTTTAAAGATTTAATAATTTAAAGATTTAAAGATTTAATCACTATTTTAAAATGCAAATCCGTTCAAAATTATTTGAAATGTCTAATAACTTCCGCATATTACGGATTTCAAAATTATTCCGTGTTGATACTAGGTTAGTCAAACAGATTTGAAAGCGACATCTATGGAGCAGTAGAAAAACCTAAATTTCGTGACCATTTTAATATTTTATCTCTCACTAGCTGAACCCGGTGCGAGCCTTGCTACGCTTGCAACTATATGAATGAAAATTTACAGAACTGGTTCTTTTATGGTTTTCTTTTTAGGAATGACATTTGTTCGATTATTTTCGTTTGCTAATGAGTGTAATTTCTGCAAAATTAAACGTACGGGTGTGGTTTTAATTTAACCCTAGGATCGTTGGTTTATGCCATGGTTTTTCTTTCTGTGTAAAAGCATATCATAGATAAAACATTTATTTTCAAACTACGCCGTATACTGTTTGAAAGTAGTTTTCTCTAGCATAACCTAAGATTAATTCGTTGTGCATAATGTAGCACTGAGAGTAACTCAAGCATCCCCCATTCTTGACTAAGAATGAGTTCAAACTTTTATCATAACATGCTGCTTATCCGAGAAATACACATTTTGTGTTTTAATTGCCTGGAAATTTCTGTTTCATTTGTATGAGAGGTAGAGAGCAGAGAAGGTAAGGGTCTCTAACGACCATACAAAAAATCCTGCCTCCAAAAACCCCTTTATGCCAAGTTTGGTTCCATTTGCTTGGTTGGTTCTCGAGTTATTCAGAAATTTGCGTTTCATTTATATGGGAGCCCCCTTTCAGACAGAGAAGGGATCTCGAACCATCATAAGAACCTTCCTCGGCTCCAAAACCCCCTGCATACACATTTGCGTAACAGTAAGGATAATTCTCAGGCTTGGTTTAAATTTGTGTTTCATTTGTATGAGACCCCCCCATCTTCCCTACCAGAGAGAAGAGGAGACTAAAACCACCTTAGAAACATTTCTTGTCTCCAAAATCCTCAGAAGCCAAATTTGGTTCCATTTGCCTTATTAGTTCTCGAGTTATGCAGAAATTTCAGTTTCATTTATATGAGAGCCCCCCCTTCTAGAGCGTGGAGGGGTTTCAAGCTACAAAAGACAAATTTCTTGCCACCAGAAAACCCCGCATGCCAAAGTTGGTTCCATTTTCTTGATTAGTTCTTGACATATGCAGAAATTTGTGTTCCATTTGTATGTCCATTCCCCTTTACATAAGAGAGAGGGGTCTCAAACTATCATAAAAACCTACCCCGGTCTCATAAACCCCTGCATTCAAATTTTCACATCGATCGGTTCAGTAGTCTGCGAGGTTCCGACAGACAGACAGACAGACAGACAGACAGACAGACAGACAGACAGACAGACAGACAGACAGACAGACAGACAGACAGACAGACAGACAGACAGACAGACAGACAGACAGACAGACAGACAGACAGACAGACAGACAGACAGACAGACAGACAGACAGACAGACAGACAGACAGACAGACAGACAGACAGACAGACAGACAGACAGACAGACAGACAGACAGACAGACAGACAGACAGGCAGACAGACAGACAGACAGACAGACAGACAGACAGACAGACAGACAGACAGACAGACAGACAGACAGACAGACAGACAGACAGACAGACAGACAGACAGACAGACAGACAGACAGACAGACAGGACAGACAGACAGACAGACAGACAGACAGACAGACAGACAGACAGACAGACAGACAGACAGACAGACAGACAGACAGACAGACAGACAGACAGACAGACAGACAGACAGACAGACAGACAGACAGACAGACAGACAGACAGACAGACAGACAGACAGACAGACAGACAGACAGACAGACAGACAGACAGACAGACAGACAGACAGACAGACAGACAGACAGACAGACAGACAGACAGACAGACAGACAGACAGACAGACAGACAGACAGACAGACAGACAGACAGACAGACAGACAGACAGACAGACAGACAGACAGACAGACAGACAGACAGACAGACAGACAGACAGACAGACAGACAGACAGACAGACAGACAGACAGACAGACAGACAGACAGACAGACAGACAGACAGACAGACAGACAGACAGACAGACAGACAGACAGACAGACAGACAGACAGACAGACAGACAGACAGACAGACAGACAGACAGACAGACAGACAGACAGACAGACAGACAGACAGACAGACAGACAGACAGACAGACAGACAGACAGACAGACAGACAGACAGACAGACAGACAGACAGACAGACAGACAGACAGACAGACAGACAGACAGACAGACAGACAGACAGACAGACAGACAGACAGACAGACAGACAGACAGACAGACAGACAGACAGACAGACAGACAGACAGACAGACAGACAGACAGACAGACAGACAGACAGACAGACAGACAGACAGACAGACAGACAGACAGACAGACAGACAGACAGACAGACAGACAGACAGACAGACAGACAGACAGACAGACAGACAGACAGACAGACAGACAGACAGACAGACAGACAGACAGACAGACAGACAGACAGACAGACAGACAGACAGACAGACAGGAGACAGAGAGCGCCTCTGTTACAGATAGTAGCGATTATACTCGGTCGAAGTTTATTTCATCGTCGCGTGTGTAATCAGGCTAATTAATTAGCGAAGTGCTGTAGAAAGTGTTACCCACATATCAAGGAGTCGACTAGTGCTTGAGTTTTTAAATCTCTCCTAACGGAAGCCGCAAAAATTCAGTGCAAAATTTTCATTTAATTGATCTTGCTCCAAAACAGTGCATAAAAAGCGTCTTTACAACGGGCCGTGGCAGTAATACCGGCTGGCGTCGTATTGTTTAGACCGTGCCGTGCATGAGTAGCGCTTTGTTGTGTACGGAGCAGGCAACAAGTGTAAATTTCATTTGCTCGTGTCCCACCTAGCCAAATCAACCCATAGCAGTGGATGGGTAGAAGATTGCCTTCCAGCTGGTGGGGCTTGCGGGCTCGTGTCAATGCGTTTCCCCATACGGGAGCAACGAAAACGAGTGCGAAAAAAGTGAAAACAAATCTGCCGAGATAGTATCCTTTGAGGTGGTCTAGTGCGTAGAAGAAATAAGCTGGTCCAAAACTAGGCTGGTGCATTTTTATTTATTTTTTCAATTCGCGGCGTAAGGAAAATAAATATTCAAAAGTTTCGAACATATAATTGGTGCTTCGATCGCGCTTTGAATTCGTGTTCGCACGTCAGCGGAAATCAGGGCAGCGATTGTGTGGCGTTCCGTCGCAGGTGATCGTTTCTTCGAGGTTCAGGCCGTGAAGATTTCGGTAGTCTTGCAAAATGATGGAGGAGGATGATCCTCCACCCTCAAATACGTGCGATGAAGGTGGTGATGTAGAGACCGCGCATGTTAAAGCAAATCCGTTTGCAAAAAGTGGAATGTTGCCAAGGTCACCAGTGGCGAATAAAGTGGCCGTAGCTAGTGGAAGCAAGATAGCAGGGGCGCAAGAAATTCAAGAAGAGTCGGGCGGGCCTGGGCTGAGCCTGCTGTTTACGCCGAAAGCCAGTAGTGGCAAAACTCAGCCAGAGCAGCAGGGCCTTCAGCTTGGCAGAACCATGGTGATGGAAGTTAAAAGAAGGTTGATGAGCTCTATGAGTTCATCAAAGGGAAAAATAACGTCCATCACAAGATCCGGGCGCTAGTGACGGGCATTAAATCCACAATGTTAGCGGTCGAACGTGAGCAGCAAGATTGGAGAAATAGGGCGGAAAAGGCCGAAAAAGAAGTGAAGGAAATGTCAGTAAACCATCGTGCGGGTGGTAAAAGAGATCGCGAAACACCAGGTGAGGAAGAAGTGTCCAAGAAACAAAAAAGAAGACATCGGCGAAGTGGGGACAATGGAAGGCAAGGGTAGTAAATGGCAAATCGTGCCACGGAAAAACGAAACGAAGGAAGAAAAGAAGAAAAAGGAGGAAAAGAAAAAGGAAGAGAAGAAAAAGAAGAGCAGGAGATGGAAGAGGCTAGGAAGAAGGGAGAGAAGAAAAAGTGGACCGGCAGAAATGGAAAGGAGATGCCTTAGTTGTAGAAGTGAAGGGGCAACAACACATGCTGAAATCCTCAGAAGAGTTAAAGACGATCCGGAACTAAGGGAGCTAGAGCAAACGTGATAAAAACCAGGCGCACCCAGAAGGGGACATGCTATTCGAATTAAAGAAAGATCCTTCGGTCAAAAGCGCAACGTTCAAGTCACTCGTCGAGAAGTCTCTCGGTGACGGCGCAAACGTTAGGGCCTTATCACAGGAGACGGTGGTTGAGTGCCGGGATCTAGATGAGGTAACAACAGTAGACGAAGTGAGAAGTGCGCTGCAGGTGCAAGGTGAACTAGGAGATGAGCCGATGACAATCCGGTTGAGAAAAATACGGGGCATGCAGACGGCGGCGATCCGTCTGGCTACAGCCTCTGCCAACAAACTGTTGGCGGTAGGTAAAGTAAAAGTTGGGTGGTCAGTATGTCCGCTAAAAGTCATCCCTCGAGTCACAAAAGAGATGGAACGATGCTATAAGTGCATGGGATTCGGCCACCTGTCGAGAAACTGCGAGGGTCCTGACAGATCGGATCGGTGCCGAAGGTGCGGAGAGAAGGGTCATATCGCTAGTGACTGCAAGAAGCGACCTAGGTGCATGCTCTGTACAAACGAGGATGACAACGACCACATCACGGGAAGCTACAAATGCCCGGTGTATCAAAAAGTGCGGGCGAGCCAACAATGATCGAGATAATCCAGATAAATCTGAACCATTGCGACATCGCGCAGCAACTGTTGCAGCAGTCAACAACGGAAACCATGTGTGACGTTGCAATCATTGCAGAACCGTATCGAGTACCCTCGGATAACGGCAGGTGGGTGGTAGATAGAGCAGGAATGGCTGCCATACATGTTATGGGTAGATATCCTATCCATCAAGTGGTTTCGAGCACGCATGAAGGCTTCGTGATTGCCAAAATCAACGGAGTCTTTGTATGCAGTTGCTACGCACCACCTCGATGGACGGCGGAACAATACCACCAGATGTTGGATGAACTCACCGTACATTTGATCGGGCGGAGACCTGTCATCATCGCAGGAGACTTTAATGCTTGGGCAGAAGAGTGGGGTAGCAGATGTACCAACGCCCGTGGGTTCAGCCTTCTGGAAGCGCTAGTAAAGTTGGAGGTTCAGCTGGTCAATGAAGGCACCGTTAGCACTTTTCGCAGAGATGGTCGTGAGTCCATTATCGACGTTACTTTTTGCAGTCCGTCGCTGATGAGAAACATGTATTGGAGAGTGAGCGAGGAGTACACAAATAGCGATCATCAGGCGATCAGGTACACAATCGGCAAAGGGAACTCAGTTTCAGTACGACGGATGAATACGAACGAACGAAACTGGAGGACAAAGGAGTTCGATAGCGACCTTTTTACAGAAGCACTGCGTGTAGAAAGCACCCCCTCGGACGCGGAAGAGCTGACAGCATGGCTGACTGCGGCATGTGACACCACCATGCCGAGGAAGACGAAGCCAAAAAACAAACGGCGCCCAGTATACTGGTGGAACGAGGCAATCAGTAACCTTCGTGCTAGTTGTCTCAAAGCCAGAAGGCGAGTTCAGCGAGCAAAAACGGAAGCGGATAGAGAAGTGCGTAGGGTGACATTCCGGGCGGCCAGAACCGCATTAAAACGAGAAGTACGGAGAAGCAAGTCTAGCTGTTTCCAGGAACTGTGCCAAGATGTCGATGCAAACCCCTGGGGCAACGCTTACCGAGTAGTGATGGCAAAGTTTAAGGGTCAAGCGACACCGGTTGAAGGATGCCCGGACAAGCTGAAGACGATCGTGGATGGTCTCTTCCCGCAGCACGACCCTACGGCATGGCCACCAACACCGTACGGCAATGAAGTGGCAGGAGCAACTGGTGGTACACGAGTCTTCAACGATGAGCTCTTGTCAGTGGCAAAAGGGCTGAAGGTGAACAAAGCTCCGGGTCCGGATGGAATTCCCAACGTGGCATTGAGAGCGGCACTGCAGAGGTATCCCGACATTTTTAGGAGTGTGTTGCAGAACTGTCTAGAAGAGGGGAGATTTCCAGACAGGTGGAAGATTCAGAAGCTGGTGCTACTACCAAAGCCAGGAAAGACGCCAGGGGAACCAGCATCGTATCGACCCATATGCTTGTTGGATGTACTTGGCAAGCTGTTGGAAAAGATCATCCTAAACAGGTTGATGAAGTGCACGGAGAACGAGCATGGCTTGTCAACAAACCAATCCGGGTTCCGGAAAGGAAAGTCAACGGTGGATGCAATTCGGATTGTCATCGACAGTGCGTATAAGGCACACAAGCAGCAGAGGAGAGGTAATCGATATTGTGCGGTGATAACGATAGACGTCAAGAATGCCTTTAATAGCGCTAGCTGGGAAGCCATCGCCGAAGCGCTACACAGAATCAAGGTGCCTGACTATCTGTGCAAGATTTTGAGTAGCTACTTCCAGAACCGGGTTTTGCTGTACGATACACAAATGGGCCAGAAGTCGACAAGGATCACGGCGGGAGTGCCACAAGGTTCCATCCTTGACCGACGCTTTGGAACGCAATGTACAATGGTGTGTTAACATTGAAGTTGCCAACGGGAGTCAAGATCGTTGGTTTTGCAGACGATATTGTCCTGACAGTTTCAGGCGAGACGCTAGAGGAAGTGGAGATGTTGGCGACCGAAGCGATTGGCATGGTTGAGAACTGGATGCGCGAAGCTAAATTGCAGATAGCACACCACAAAACGGAGCTGCTAGTGGTCAGCAACTGCAAAGCGGTGAAACGGGCGGAAATCGTCGTTGGAGGGCATGTCATAGCTTCGAAGCGAGCACTGAAGTACTTAGGGAGTGATGATCGACGACCGGCTGAACTTCAACAGCCTCGTCGATTATGCCTGCGAAAAAGCGGCAAAGGCTATTAACGCAGCTACGGACCTACCAGTAGTAAGCGGCGTCTACTAGCTAGCGTTTCCTCTTCAATATTGAGGTACGGTGGGCCAGCCTGGATCTCGGCGTTGGAAAGCAAGAAAAATCGTGCTAAACTAAACAGAACGCATCGTCTCAGGGCCATGAGAGTTGCGAGCGCTTATAGGACCATCTCTTTGGAAGCAGTATGTGTTATCGCCGGAATGATTCCTATCGACATTATCCTGGTCGAGGACAGTGAGTGCTACACGAGGAAGGAAACCAATGGTGTTCGGAAGATCATGCGAGCGGCATCGATGGCGAAATGGCAGCAGGAGTGGAACACGGCGAGAAATGGTAGGTGGACACACCGGCTTATACCGGTTCTGTCGTCTTGGACAAACAGGAAACATGGCGAAATTAACTTTCACTTGACACAGTTCCTGTCTGGTCATGGATGTTTCAGAAAGTATCTGCATCGGTTTGGACACGCAACGTCACCCGTCTGTCCAGCGTGTAGACACGTAGAAGAAACACCGGAGCACGTGATCTTCGATTGCCCAAGGTTTGAGAAAGTTCGGAGGGAGATGCCAGTACTTAATACGGAGAACATCATCAAGGAAATGTGTCGAGAGGAGAGCACCTGGAATGCCGTTAATAGTGTAGTGACGCAAATTATGACTGAGCTGCAGCGCGAATGGATGGAAACATCAGCGGTCAAGCAGCGTCGGTGTCCCACGAGGGTGACTGTGAAGGAGGGCACGTTATGACGGCCGGCTACTCCATATCGGTACACGTCTCGATGGGTGCATAAAACAGCACAAAATAATGGCGAGAGTCGCAAGAGCCAAGACAACAGAGAGGTGCATGAGCACAGCCGCCCCCTGAAGTAGTCGCTTCATCGTGGTCCCGGGGGAGACGGCAAAGAGATATAAGGAATGTTTTTAGTGGTTAGGCACGGAAGCGAGTCCCATTACCGCTTGAGTGAGTCCCATCACAGTGCCAAATACACTACAGGCCAGGCTTTTGAAGCTTTTTTCAACCCTTTTATAAAAAAAAAAAAAACAGACAGACAGACAGACAGACAGACAGACAGACAGACAGACAGACAGACAGACAGACAGACAGACAGACAGACAGACAGACAGACAGACAGACAGACAGAAATTCATTTATACATGTATAGATAAGAACGTACTCAAAATTTTATTTCGATCTGTCAATTCATTCTTTTGCAGGCCTTCCAGAAAGTCACTTTCGCGATGGAACAACAAAGTTGGAGAAGCATTGGACCAAGTTTATTGGGCAATAAAAGTAATTTGGCCAAAAATAATGTGTTGTTAATTCAACTTCTTGAATAACCTAGTAACTATACTGTGTCGTCAGCAGTATTTCCTGAAAAAAACTCAGATTTACTCTTAGAGCGCCCCCTGGAGGACACGACCTGATAATCCCATATACATTTGACAGTTGAAAATTGTCGGGACACAGATGTTTTTCTCTTCCGCCACATGCCTATGCTTCAGGATCAAAAGCCGGGCCAAGTTGTATTGGGTTTCACACTTAACAGGTTTCCTATCTTCCCATAGCTTAGCCGGATTTTTTCTTATCAAATAATTCGCGCACGATTTTGTCCCGCATCCTATCTTTCGGACATTTTCAAAATCTCCGACGACGTTATCACCAGCGAATCACAGAAAGAGCACAGGGGCGTCTTCGCACAAGTGTACGCGGCAGCGATCCCAGGTGAGAGTTCTTGGGCGAAGACGGATGAGAGCACGTTAGAGCGGTCGTTTAAAAGAGAGAGTGACTCACTCACTCCAAGCCATCCCAGCGCACACTTTCACTCAGTCTATTTATCACCGAATTAAAGCGCAGTTTGCTTTATCTGTGGTGAGATATGATTGTATCCTCTGTGAAGGTACAAGTCTCACGCGCAGGCGTAAAATTAGTGCGAATTGCCATCTCTGCGCGACATTAGGCTCACTTTCCAGATCAGATTTATTTGGAAGAATTTCAACAACGATATTGGAATGTTATTAATGGTGTTAATGTCACTGCCTTCATTTCAATTTTACCACCTGCCGTTGATCAATCAAGAAAATATAAAGCTATTTTCGCCAGACTCTTCGACCGTTGGACGAAAGCGAGAAAAGTAAATGCGATTCACGTATGAACAAATCCTTTTTTCACATCGTTATTAATTTCTGGGAAGATGAAAGGATGTGATTTCTTTCGTGTTTTTTTTTTTGCTATTAGCAATCACAGCGGAGTCCGATACACAGCAGGGTTGTGTTGTGCTGATTATCTATTCAATGTTCAATCAGGACGGCGGATAGTCCATTGAATGTAATTTCAGTGAATGACATCCAGAAGCAAATTAAAATTATTTGAATGATGGACAAAATTATAATCTCGTTTTAAAAAATGCAAAATTTGATAGACGCATTTGTTTGTCCGCACATTCATTACTCACCAGCTCTTTGTCAAAAAATGAGCAAAATAGTTGCATTATCAATTCCTACTTACCGTCACGGCTTTTGCTTTAGCTTACTGTTTTCTACTACTTACATTCATTTGTACAGGCTCGATCGAATCAACATTGCAGAGCCAAATTTTCATATTTATCTACATCGGATATCTTAAAATTAAGGTTGGGGGATATAACTCATTACTTGCGGCCGTCTCGAGGTTAAAAGGAATATCAATTTTACGGATGGGATGCTGGGCGGGAATTAAAGAAAAGGTTTTCATAAAACAATTATTACAAATTCTGAATAGTCTAATAATACAATTATATAACTTACGTTTTCTTCTGACTTGAGCCTTTTTAGAAAGAAAAAACACACACACAAAGATAGTTTAAAAAAAATTATATTAATCATATAGGTTAAACAAACTAAAAAATGTTATTTAAAAACAGATAAATGAGTTTCATATACTCCAGATCACGTACAGCCAAAATATCTTGAACCGGTAAATTGCGATGTCTACTTCGAGCCCTGAGGGAATAATCAAGCTCAGATCTGACTCCGATGCTCAGCACATGCCCAAATAATGTGATCTGCGTCCTGGTAACCTTGTCCACATTCACAAAGATTGCTGTCACTCAGCCCAACACGGTATAAATGATCGTTCTAAGAATAATGATTGGACATGAGGCGTGACATCACGCGGATGAAGACACGACCCAAATCCATCCCCCCATGCCAAGATTTTTTCAACACCTTTGAGATGATAGAATATAGCCATCGCCCCAAATCTCCTTTACTCCATGTATACCGTCAGCTGATGAGTGACTGTTCACGAAAAATAGGGAAAAAAATCATCGAAGGCGATTTTTCGATCATAAATATCGCCTTCCATAGCGCCCACCTTTGCAAACGAGTCCGCTCTCTCATTTTCCATAATCAAACAATGATAAGGGACCCATACAAGGGTGATGATAAAATAACGTGAAAATAAAGCACTTAGAAGCTTCTGTATTTTCATGAGGAAATACGAGGAGTGCTTTACCGGCCGCAAGGAGCGAATTAGCCTCTATAGAACTGAGACTATCCGTGAAAATGAAGTACTAATCCGGTGTTAGTGAGGCAATAATATCTAGCGTAAAGTGTAATGCCGTTAATTTAGCGACATATACGAAACAAGGAGCTTGAATTTTACGATTGGCGCCTTGAATTTCATTAGAATACCAAAGCCTACTGACACATCATCCGTCAGTGAAGAACGATTAAGTGGAATCAACTTGCCCAAACTCTGCAGCAAATATCGCCGAAGCAATCATAGGACGACGATGCTCTGGGATTCCACGAAGCTACTGTTTCAATGATAAATCAAAATGAATCGAATTGCCAAATTGGGAGAAGCAAACACGATTGGGAATATTCGGCGAAGGACTGTGTTATGTACAAATGGTACAAAGTCATGAAGCGAATTTAAGGATTCAACTCGAGAAGCTTCTCAAAGATTTTGATTACTTGCCTGGAGGTTCATAATTTCACACCTGATGAGGAGCCGGAGAGATAATTCTGAAAACCGATCCGAATCTGGCAGCACTTCGATACTCATGATGTGAGTCGAATGCATGCAACCTAACGTGATTTGGTGTTATTTAATGTAAGAATTCTGTAGAGGAATGGCTTGTAAGATGGAACAGTGCCATTTTTGATATTCACAGCGACAACACTATCGCACTAACAAGTGTTAACCTCATTTTTTACTATTCTTCAATTTTCATTTGCTTTTGGAGTGAATACTCTCATTCAGTTTAGCTCTTCCAGGTTCAATGCTCGAAAGTGTTGGCATAATTAAAAAAGCAATTATCTCTTGTGCTTAGTAAGTGGAAATTTCCCATCGATATCAAAAGATTAACATTTGTGTTGGCTAGCATTTTTGGTGTATTTTTATGTTCCAAAGGCATTTCCAAACAAATCGTAGAGTGAAACAATTTTTTGATGTTTTGTGTTCATGGCGTCATGCTTGTAAGATGGAACACTGTTGAGCTTGTAAGATGGAACACATTTTTTTCGTTTTAAAACATATGAATTATATTTTTTGTGTTTGGAAATGCCATGGAATCAACAATAAATTGAAATATTACCTTACATTTTTTGAAATTGCAATTTTCGATGTATTTCGAAAATAGGCCATAACTTTTTTTTATGACTAATCATAATCAGTTCCTTGAGCAAAGTTGAAGCCTTTTAGTTTTTCTTTCGAAAAATGTCTTTGGATTTCCGGAAAAATAAAAAATATACATGTTACGAGTAAAAAACCGATCGAGTTTCATCTTACAAGCCTTTCCTAAACTATTGTTATTATTAGATAAACCGCACCAAAGGCCACGCCAGCTATAGCATTTGTTTGTTTAGTGAAAAAGTGCTCAGATTTTACCACACAAGTGAGCAAAACCCGTTCAAATTCACTTTACTACACTTTTAAAATCAATTTCGGTAGGAAACATACTAATTTTCAATTTTCCCCAGCATTTAATTATAACGAAGAAATAAGCGCCTTCTTTGCTCAAAAGCACAGCCTACTATTTTTCCTAAGTTGTAATTTTTTTTTTGCTTTGTTCGTTTTGAGCCCCGAAGTGTTAATGTGTACAGAAAATAGCAACAAATCACTGGAGCTGAAAATTTTTGAAAACCCTAAGTATTTTTTAGTAAAGGGTTACTAGTTCTTTTCAATTGGCCGCAGTTCCTGTGCTTTCGGGGGGTTCTGATGCTTCAGCACGAAATTGACCTCCTTAGCCTTGTACCACTCCCAAACCTCTTTCAAGTAATGGCACGGGGCTAAATCTAGCCAGAAAATCGTAGGACCATCGTGTGGCCTCAGAAGAGGAAGTAGACGCTTTTGGAGGCATTCCTTTAGGTACAGCTGCCCATTGACCGTTCCAGTTGTCTCGAATGGAGTGCTCCGCTTTCCACACATTGCTTGCCAAATCATATATTTTTTGGCAAAATATGACATCTTCTGATTTCTAATGTCCTCAGGGACATCGAATTTTTGATGAACATCGAAAAACTGGAGCCCCGGGATCTGCCGGAAGTCTGCTTTTACATACGTCTCATCATCCATAACGAGGCAATGTGGTTTCGTCAACATCTGGGTGTGGAGCTTCCGAGTACGTGTTTTACCTATCGTATTCTGCCATTCATCGCGATTAGGCGACTTGTGGACTTTGTACGTGTGTAGTCCTTCACGTTTTTTCGCATCTTGTACGAAAGATGTGGTTAGATTCAGTTTCTTTGCCACATCTCGAACTGAACTGTTGGGATTCCTCTTGAAATCTTGCCGCTTGTGATCCTTAACACTATACAGAGATACATTTTTGCCACTTTTTTCTTTCCGACCGATGGTCAAACGTTCGTGGTACCGATTGAAAACACGAGGCACCGTAGAACGTACCATTCCCAGCTTCCTGCTGATGGCACGATGAGAAAGATCCGGATTTTTCAAGGTACGTGGGCACAATTTCTTTGCGCCGCTGCTGTTCTTCCGACTCCATCTTCGCAACGATTGCATATCAAGCAAAACAATGCATTAGGTCCTAAGTAACATTGAGAGACTTTCTTTGTCGACTTTCTCTTTGGGTTCCTACGGCTATGTAAAAACATCTTCAACTATTTTCTACATACAGTACGGTAGTATAAAGTGTGGTTAGTGATCCAATAGGTTGAAAACACCAGCAAATCGTTTAATAAACAAGCCATTAACCAAAGAGAAAGTCGACGAAGAGAATCTCTCAATGTTACTTAGGACCTAATACATTATTTTACTTGATATCTGCTCGTGAAACTTACATAGCGTAAACAAATACACAGTGAACTGATTCCACCCAAAATTTCAATAGAAAATACCCAACGGGTAAAAAGCCATTTAAATGTGGTGCAATTTGATTCCGTACAACCTTAACCTTCATATGCGCGATTTATTTTTTCAAATATAACGCCAGTAGATTGCTACCAAGTAACTAACATCAAATTCAATCAAGTGCCAAAGGTAAACAAATACGAATTGAAGAGGATAATTTCAGTAAATTTTTGAGTTTTTTCGTGCTTTTTGTATTGTTGTCAGTTATTTACAGCGGTGATCGAAGTAGGCGAATTTTAAGGGTATTATAGTGAGTTTGTTAATAATATTTAATTTTAAAATTAACTATTCTGGTGGCTTTCAGTACAGCGATCAAAGAGTGAACCATGCCAAAAGCAAAACGTTCTAGCATTGGTCGCCGTACACGCAATACGAATTAGCAAAGGACAAAATGGGCGAACCAAAACGAAGAGCAATGCAGTCAGCTGAATGAGACTTGACGTCTACGTAACACTGAAGCTTGGGCAGCAGAATTTAAAAATGTCCTTGCATCGCAAAGGTAGATTGATTGATAATTTAACAAACTTGGGCAGCGGTAAATTGATCAGAGGGAGTCGCACATCAAAAAATTAATGAAACTTTAAAGTCGCGTAAAATTTTCCCTCGTTTAGTTTCAAGCCAAAACAAGTTTAAAGTTTCGAAATGAAACTAAGGGATTATGTTGCGCAAATGGAAAGATAAAATTACCAATATAGAATTCACCTCCAGAGCTCTTGCGCACATTGATGTGTTCAATAGATCCTGAATCCAACCATTTCCTGTTAAGCATGCTTACCAGCGGTTCCTTTCTTTACCGCTTTACAGACCCAAGGTAAAATCTACCATCGTTTAGGTGCGTTGTTGCCACTTGCCGACGCAAACCATTAGTTCAAGCTGAACAATGCATTAGGTCCTCAGAACATTGAGAGACTCTCTTCATCGACTTTCTCTTTGCATTCCTACGGCTATGGAAAAACATGTTCAAGTATTTTCAACACACAGAACGGTTATATAAAGTGTAATTAAGAATCCAATACGTCAAAAACATCAGCAAAACGTTTAATAGACAAACTATTAACGAAAGAGAAAGTCGACGAAAACAATCTCTCAATATTACTTAGGACCTAATGCATTGTTCAGCTTGAGTTTTTGCAAATTTATTTCATGGGCAAGTCCATTGATAAAGTAGATCAGCGTTTTTTTTTTGCAGAGCCGTAAAAACCCATGCGAACAATTAGAGGAATATTGTGGTATGACCAAGGGGTGGATCGCTCGGCACAATTTTCTCCTGTGCTATTTTTTTTGCGTGTGTCAACAAGCGTTGCAATGTTCTGGTTGTTCTCGTAATGTGCCGAAGGTGCCGATGTGTTGACAGCCCTAATTGTTATTTTCTGCTGAGCATGGCAACCAGGCCTGCATATTCGCAAGGTTGCTGGTTTCATATTTCTACAAGCTCATCTGTCAAAAGTGTGCCTCAGTGTGCCACACATGTGGTATGGATTGAAAATCAAAGTGCCGCTGTTAGGAAACATATTCGTCTAGTGTATGAGACATCGGGGGTGGCACACAGTTCTATACGACTTACCCTTGGGTATGACCCATTCGATTTTTCCAATCATAATTGCGATCTGACCCTACATTTTGTCCCAGTTAGGTTCGAATTATCTAATAAATTCTATTACCTTACTGTGACTTAACCGCAGACTTCATGGGGTAGTAGAAGCCCTTTTCACAAAATTCAAAGCCGAGTCCTAAATAAAGCACTGCAATTGCAGAGCAAATATTCCGAAGTTTTACTTTCCAGTAGTCAAAATCGGCATCTCGGGTTCTTAAATTTACCCATTTTTTCCAAATGTTATCTATAAGGGCCGTGACCAGTGAATAGACCTGTTATGGTCCTCAGATTAGTTTTGTTCAATTGAAGTAGGCTTAGAGCGTTTTTCTCACTCGGAATAATGAATCGTTTTGCTTGTCGTAACATATCTGATGTTCCTACGGGAACTGTGATATTCCAGTTTGCTTGTACCATAGGCATTTCCCACTGCTTAATCTCCATCTTTAGAAAACAATCTGTAACTCCACATAACGGCTCCGGGCCTGTGAACTCAGCTTCGAAGCTTTCCCTAGCCTGACTATCCGCTGTTTCATTTCCCTCCATTCCGCAATATCCGGGAACCCAGTACAAATTGACTTCTTCCCCACTGGCTTCAATAATAGAATGCATTCCCAAACTAACATTGACTGACATGAACATGCTTTCACTGCATTAAAAACTGCTTTGCTATCAGAGCATATACAAATATTTTCGAATCTTTCGCGTCAAATTCATTACAACTGTTGGAGTGGAATGTAGCAATCATGAATGATAGACACATCCCCTCCTAGACTCCGGTTGGCCATCCACTCCATTGTCCAATTGAAACTTCAATGATGCCCTGATGCACCCTCCCATCCCAGTATTTATATGTTTTAAATCAATGAAATATAATAAGGTTCATGCAATATGTATCAAATATGGAATATATAAATGAAATAAGTATATATAAGGAGTATGTAATTTGAGACGGAAAAATTGGTCGCCTGTTCTGTATGTTTTGAAAATTGTATACCTTGCATGTCGAAATTTCCTTTCTGCTGGTTCTTGGGAGCAATAACATGTAACAGTTGTCAGAACCATTAAACATAATACAATCAGAAGCAATAGTTAATATCAAAATGCTGGTCCATGGTTGCTAAAATTGTTAAAATTAGTAACACCAACTGTCGAGCCTGTGAAGAAGAATAATAAATCAACAAGGAAACATCATCGGATTTCAGAACTAAGTACGAATGTCTGCCGCAGATTTTTCAGCCTCATGTATTGAAGGCACTATATACGTCTAAATAAGAGGAGTATGGAGAAGGTATTAGAGAGTAATTGAAATTAAAAATAATATACATTATCTGTCAAGTAAAATAAGAACAATAATAATAACAGCAATGATGATAACAAGATTATTGAATAAGTAATGGGCTTAATGAGTCAGATTTGCAGTTATTTCCGAACGCAACTCCCACTTCCCGCCACGCCACTAGATCTAGCTCAGATTTGTAAAACGTCCAATCCGGCGCAGCAAAAAATTAAAAACACATTCAGAACTAACTGCAAAAGTGTAACGCAGCTTCAGTTGCAGCATCTTGTAGTCAAGGCACTAGATACTTCTAAATCGTGAGAGGGAGAAGAACGGCTCAAAATCATCGTTAAATAAGACAATAATTAAAAGTATATAATCTATAATGTCAAAATAATAAGACAATACTAACATAAATCATGAAACCTTAGCAATGATAAATGGAAATGATTTGTGATGCAACTGTTAGATCAATATGTATTGTCATAGAGAATAGTATAAAAAATATAAAATATATGATATAAAATAATAATAAAAATTATATGCCGAATTACATGTTTGCAGATTGTTGTCCAGCTGCAATTGTATTAAAAAAAATGACTATTCATTATGAGCCTGAAAGTTAACATATATTTTAGGAACGAGAATTGAAAAATGAATTAAAGATTATTATACAACACTTTGGAATTTGGAGTTATATATCATATCAAGAATAGTTTATTTAAATTTCGATGTGCTGATCAGTTTGCTTGTATCAAAATAACCATTTGTAATGGATCTCAGGGGTACTAGAATGACAGACAAGATTCAGGCGTTATCTGCCTTAAATTTACCTGATATATCCCACCATTCTCAGGCAAATCCAGCATTAACCCCATGTGCATTAGACAATGCAGAAAACCAAATGTGTCCTTCTATCTGTGTGTGTGTTCCAGCATCAACTGTTGGCAGATGACGATCTACATATAATGATCTGCTTCATTCAAAACTACACCATATTGCCGATGTAATATTAATTTTTTGCTTTGTAATTCCGTTGATGCTGTTCAAAACAGATGGCGTGCACGGAATTAGGCTCGGGTTTTCACCGATTGAAATAAGAGAGCTTTACGGTATTATCAAAGTGCATGTAAACATCGCAACACGCGTCAAAAGATGGTGGCAAATGCAATTTCATGTTTCAAATCATAGAGTTTCGAACGAATTTGTACGAAATGATGGCAAACATATTACGAACGTTTGATAACGGCCAGCTGTCACAATCAGATTAACAAAAACAATCTTTTTTTTTTGTCTTGATTATTGAGATTTTCAGCCTCGGGGTAGTTCATCTTCCGTCGTAGTCCGTCAAACACCACTTTTGGGCATTTTCGTAACTTCTCCGGGGGTGAGATTTGAGCTCGTGACTTAGGCGTGAGAGGTATGGATGTTAACCAATACGCCGGGGTCGCCCTCAAAAACAATCTTTTTAAAGTTAATAATTTCAATTTAAGATAATACGACGTTTGCCCAGCTTGTAGGTAAAATGACTAGAGGAAGCTCTGAATTCATTTATTTTTTTCAACAACGTAAATTGTTATGTTCTGACTGTTTTTTCAGAAGACTTAAGATGTAGTTATTTTTCAAATGTTTTTATGCACCAAGCTGAATGTAAAATATTGCATGGTGAGCTTTTATTTATCCCGGTTACTGTATAACAAATGACACCTCAGGCAATTGCATATCCTTTGTTACCTCCTACATTTCGAACAAAACTAAAGGTCCATTGTACTAAATGTGCATTGGCATTGTGCTACTTGCTGATTAAAATCATCATTAGCTGGCAGTGCATTATCTGATTATACATTGTCTGATAACTTTAACATTTGTGTAAATGTTTGAGGAATGTATCCCTTTGTTATGCAAAGATGCGATCATCAGAACTACCGTTACGTTAGTAGTGGGAGAAGGGTCGTATAATACACATACACACCCATATCACTTATCCTCCAAGTTTATTATATCGCACAAGCTGATTTTCAGTTCCAACAAAGGCCCCTCCGCATAACAGGATATCAAAATTACCTTATAACATTCAGAGAATTAAGTAAACAACAACCTTGAAAAACAACAAACCCTTCCTCCGGCAGACCGCAAAATTTAATAATACGCTTCCATCCTGCCATTGCAATTAATTCCGCATTTGAATGCAAGTTATTCGCTGCACCGCCTGCGAGTAGTTTTATTATTTCGTATCTTTTTCATCGTCGTCATCGAAGGTGATGATGCTGTCAGACAGGCGGAAGTCTTACAAAGCCAGCCAGGCAAAAGTGCCACTCGCTCTGTTCAGCGATGCGTTTCCACTCACCAACCTCGGTTCGGCATCTGGCAGCATAGCCAGGATTTCAAACAACAAAAAGTGAGCTCAACCGTAGAAAGTGGTTGCCGGCAGCAGGTCGGCAAAAATTCATATTTCCTGTTACGTGGCTTTCTGCTCAAAGTTGAATTCTACCCCCCAGTGGCGTAGCATGGTGGTGAACATTGCTTAAATCCACCGACGACCGCTATTATGGCAGAATTTTCAGCAAATTTCACTGGTGTGATTGAAGTTACAAAAGTGTTATTAGTTTCTTAGATTTCTGCCTTCATAACTTCAAAGTGAGTATGCCAATTTGCCATGATGGCGACCATTTTTATGAAGTATCTCATAAGGCATTTTCATTTAACACTTCATACGACAATGACAGATTCTAGTATGCAAATAAATTCATGAACGGAATGAATTTATTTGCATACTAGAATCTGTCATTGTCGTATGAAAATTGTCAAAATGTATCCAAATCAGGTTTTTTTTACTGTAACGAGCTGAACAGAATCTTTAAAAATATTGTTTTTTAAATTATTTCCGTTACATAAGTTTTTAAAAAATCGTTTTAAGTTGTAGTGCAATAGTTTCAGCTCCAAGGGAAAGAACCCCCAAAACCAAGATACTACACTGACATTCCTCTTCTGAAAATTTTATTCCAACTAACCTTCGCCTACTAGTCGCAGCAAAAACGGCAACAACATGATTTCCAACAGCTGAACGGAGCTCTCGTTGGATGTAGCAGTCAATGCTTTACGTTTTGGTGACCGCCACAATGAGATCTTGAGCATGTTTATGCAAATAGTAGCTGATAGTCGGAAGGAGAGGAAAGCAATGTTCATTGGTCGGTTCGATAGTGCTCGACTAGATTCACTTGTGCTTGTTTTATTTGCTTATGGGTAGTTCCCTATCCGAATATTGATACCTTCCGGAGCAATATTTGATTACAGTCCATATGCTAGCTTTCGTACACAACCGTTTGCAGACATTTCAGAGCTCAATTTCTCGTTTCATTCTTAAAGAGAACTTTTTTATGGTTTATTTGACCGTAAGAGGAGCTCGTCAAAAATTGTGTTGATTCTTTAAAACAGTATTTGGTAACCGAGCATGACTAAATAATAGTCTGATGTTCAATTTATCCTGGATGCTATTCAAGAGACCTTTTTCCATTGAGTCTGATATTCTTCATATTTGGAAAACTTATTCAATGTTTTTGTTAACAAAAAGATAAATAAAGATTCAAACGTAATTTTCTCAAAACACTCATATCCCACACCGAATCTAGGATAATCATCATTTCAACGAAATACCATTCTGTTGGATTGCGGGAAATTGCTACTGGTTTCAAAAAAGTTACGTTTAAATCTTTGTTTACCTCTTTGTTGACAAAATTAGATACGTCGTTTAGAATAAGTTGTCGAAATTTTCTAGCAAAAGCTGCACCGAGTAGAGAAACGCAAAAGATGTATTGGTAATGAAAGGTATGTTAGGAGTTACAATTTGTAATAGATGTATTGTAGATATGAACATTATCTCGAATATTGCTTCAACAAATGATTTCCATGGACAAAATGCACATTTTTGGTTCCATCGACAAGTTGCTCCGTTATTTAAATGAGGTGCTTTTGCTTACCTTGGTTTTTCATTGAGGGCTTTTTAAATCGTGCTCACTATCTCAAAAGAAACAAAATTTCTCAGAAACCACTGAACTTGAATGCAGGTAACCATCATATAAGTGTTACAGTAGGTCCAAAGATTGTAGTTGAATAGCTTTGAAATCAGTCCTCAGGTTCCAGAGATATATCTGGAATTTGTTCCGAAAAACACCGAACCACTGAACCGAAAGACATTTGCTAAGGTAGGATTATTGCATTGGTAATGTATCACTATATTCTTAAAGCTAATCAAAGCTTAAAGCTTCATAACTTGGCAACTGTTGAATTGATGCGGTCCGGCATTAATAATGTTTATTTTGGGTTGAATAAGTGCAATAGTATAATCGCAGACAGACGATTGAATCTATCTAATCAAAACTCACACAAACGCAGCCAATTCTTGAAAGCATCCTGGAAAATGATGGGTTCTAGAATACATCATTTTTCTTGTCATTGGCCAGGCTAACTGCGTAGTATGTGCCGCAGAGACGATTCCATGAAATAAAGCGATTCCAGAAAGATCTAAAATCGCTGTACTACTTTGAATCAAGGGAAGGGAGAAATCGTGGACCTCCCCCAAACGTTTCCATGTAGATTTAAACAGTGTGATAATTTGTACTGTATCGTTGGGAGCATAGATGCTAGAAAGATAAGGTTATGCTCCCATTGGGTGAACTTTTGGCATTTGATCAAAAGCCTGGCAATAATTGCCGAAGTTATAGCACCTTATCTCGCTAACTGAAATTGAGATAGAAATTTAAAATTTAAATCATGAATGTATTATGATGTAAATTTTGTTATTGAGTATTTCCTAACAATAACAAAATTTAATACAATATACACTGAGATTCTTTCTCTTTCTTTCTATCTCTCTCTCTCTCTCTCTCTCTCTCTCTCTCTCTCTTTCTCTCTCTATCTCTCTCCCTCTATTCACAAAATGTTAGCAATGGGGAGTTGGCATTCCCACACTCCCCATCCAGAGTGCTTCAATCGGGTGCCCTGAGGGTCCCTCCCATACCCATGCAATATTTATATGATAGTGTATATATTTATATAAATGAAAAATACTGCAATCACTGGTATCTATTATATATGATCTGCATTCGGTTGATCGTGAAATGCAAGAAATGTTGTTTTCGTTCATTTTCACCGATAGCAGCATTCCACCAAAATCTTGATTTGAGGTATCCTGAAAAAGTTTTTCATTCTTTTTAAATTTTACAAAACTAATATTTATACTTTCTAATTTACCATTGCCATGGTGACTATTTGCTCCTTGATGTAAATTTTGTAACAGCAATCCGCTCTTATTTTTGCTCACCTAATAGTTGTGGCTACCAAATAAAGAAAGGGAAGATTTATTGGAAGGTAGTTCAAGTCAAATTAGAATTTATCATAAATAATCCTCTCTAAACAAACGTAAAAAAATCAAGAAAAAACCTCCCTATCTTCTCAAATACATAACGTTAGTAAGGTGAGCCAAGACTCACAACGATGCAAATGCGAGGCTGAAAATAGCATTAAATTATTGTGAAGGGATGTTGTAATATAAATGATAATAACAATTATATTTGTAATGTCTGCATGTCTGCTGATCCTGCTGCAATTGTAGACGGATTTGCACTATCATAGCCACTAGGGAAGAAAAGAATACTTCCACTCTTTGTGGTAGGATAAGATTACAGCATGCTACCTTACCGGGGTCGCACTGCCACCTGAAGTATAAGTTGACGCGATAAAGCGATTCATACTCAACCGCTGGATGCAAGGACAGACGCTCTTTGAGCCGCACCTCCTTGGTGCACATACGCTTGACACGCACCTCCTCAAGCTAGCTGAAGTCAGAAGGACAACAGTACCAAGGGTTCACTGGTGGTCTTTATCATCTCTTGACCCGGGAAGCATGAGGTAGGAACTTGTCAGAACCAGAGCTATGCTGCGGGGCACGCTCCATTCCAGTTGCCTACTCACCAATATGCAGCCCCGATTGCCTTCATCTCATTGACCTGTGTAAAAACATGGCCACGCTCAGGACATCAAGTAGCAATAACCTAACAGATGGCGCCACAGATTTGTTTTTATTGGTAAGGGAAAAATGAGTTGCCAGTCAAACTGTCAAATTTCATGTAGCAACAAGTTGACTAGGCGGCGCTACTGTGCAAGAAGATTCCAACATTATTACTCAACAAATTTGAATTGTTTTGTTCAAGCTTGAATGTCTGACTGTGGTAAAATGGTTGGGTATGAGAAGCTTATGGATCAGTTTATTTCAACGATAAACTCAACACACGTTTTAAATTGATTATTTCCTTTAATTAAATTCACGTTCTAGAAATGTTATGGTCGTCTGACGTCAACACTCGCTTGCTCACATATGTTTACAATATTAATTCTTCTAACACAAGCAAGCTGCCTGTTGGGCCGGACCTCATAGAAATGTCATTGCATGGTTTAGACATTCTGTTCAATTGTTACGCACGATGTAGGAAACGAATGTAGGAACATCGTAGTTAAGCGGTTTTTTAACGGTGAGCGACACGGCGATACATTCCCACTCCTGAAATCGCATGGGGTCAAGCGTAAATTTGTCTACATGTAAATTTTATAAAAAACCTAAGTTCCATGCCGTTGCGAAGGCTTCCAGCAAAAAGCGGTTGGATCGTGCCAAGATAACCTTCTTCAGCACGCTGGTCTTCTATTCTATTCGTTTTTCCGGGCGAGATTCTGTTCGTGCTGCAGCAACCACACGAAATGACCGGGTGTGGCGCCAACGAAGGTGCCAATCAACGGACCCCCGTTCGAATTTTCTAAATTATTTTTTTTAAACTTGATGTTATATCCTTAAATCTGGTGAAAAGTTTAAGACGGTCACTGCTTTATTTTTTTTAATTTTAATTGATTTTTTAAATTTTGAGAAACCGCGTGTTTTTTAATATTATTTTACCAAAATAATACTCTACGTATAAAAAAGCACATAAAAACTTTTATCGTAAACCCAGCCGTTCTGAAGTTATTGCGAATTTTATTAAAAGGAAATTTTCTTGTATCAATATTTTCAGCCATTTTCAAATGTTAGTCGCGATGTCCAAAAAAAAAATGTATGTTACATGATAGATTATTGAATAAGAAACAAATCTTTCTCTAATGTCTCTAATGACGCAACGGAAGTGATACAAACTGATGCTATCTGAAGTAAATGATCAAACTCAAAAGTTTTTTTTTGCAAAACCGATTAATACACAGAAAAAAATAATTAATTTTAACAAGCGCGTAAAATTTCTCCTCTTTGAATTCTAATCCAACGGAGGCGTAAACAACGAAATTGCTTGCAACTCTTCATGCGCCATACAACAATGTTAACATTCTTCCATACAACAGGCTAGATTCAGGCGTTATCTGGCTTAAATTTACACGAAATATCCCATTTTTTACTGCCAAATCTAGCATTCCCTTTATGTGCATTAGATAACGCAGAAAATTCAATGTTTCTTTTTATCTGTGTAGGGTTAAGGGATGCACCATTTTTTTTTCAATGTTCTATGGCCTGTTGTAAAAATAACGTATTGAAAATGTTGTTATTGATAAAATTTTAATAGTAGTGTTTGAGTTTGCCATTGTTTATTTTTCAAATGGTTCCTCTAAACACAAACCAAAAGATCAAAATCTGTGTAAAGAAAATTGTAATGTTATCAGTATCGAATGGACGAATGGAAATCATATACGAAAATCTCTAAAGTACTTCAAAGCAGTTTTATTTTAGTTTGTTTTCTAAAATTTTGTGTTGTACAGAGCAAATACAGCTGGCAAAGCCTTAAATTAGAATACCAGATAGAAGAAATCGAACGAAGATTGCATTTAATGATAAATCTATCGAATTGGACATAGTTGCATACACGAAAAGGCCCAATTTGGTGCTTATAGACTGACATCACATCCATATCCATCGAAAGTTCCTGACGTTAATAAATGAATTGTGTAACCTTTTGTGAAACACACTACCAAATGTCTTAAACTTATCTAGGCAAGTGTATAGCAGTTTGAATATCATTTACAGATCAAAAAATGTATGTGCTATAATGAAAAAATAATGGATCGTTACGTATTAGGCTGAGTCAAGAGACACATACCCTATATCTGGATTTTTTAAGCGTTTTTTTGAGAAGACAGCAGTCAAGTAAATGTTTATGTATACCCGTGCCTGGAACAATTTATTTTTAAAGGTACATTTTAATACAATGGAGTCTGCCATACATTTGAAATGAAAATAGGTACAAAGTCAACAAAGTGCTATTATTGGAAATTTCTTCACCTCATGAATTGAGTTTATCTTTCATAGCTTGTAATGCTTTTGAAGTACTGCTTCTTCTCTCCCTAAACAAAACTATCCGAAACACATACACATATCCAAAAGCATCTACTTGATTCTTTTCCATCGCGTCCAAACAGTAACGGGTAAGTCTGACTGACACTGTGTCTGAGAAAAAAATGCCTGTTTTTTAATAATCTATTATGAACAATACATTTTGTTTTGGACATCACGAAACAATCTAAAAAGGCCAAAAAAATTGCAAAAACATAAATTTCGGTTAGGAAAATTCGCAATAACATGAGAAAGACTAGGCTTACGAATCTAGTTTTGGTATATTTTAATAAAAAAATACCGTTCTTAATATTTTCAAAAAAACCATAAATATTTACAAACCAAAACACAAAAAAAATTAGAGAAGTGACCGTTTTAAAATTTTCACCAGCTTTAAGGAAACAACTTCAGCTTTTCAAAAAATACAAATCAGGAGGATCAAATCTTTTGAGAAAATTAATGTTTAGGTTTTTTAAGCACAAATTTTAGAAATTTTTAATTTCAGTGTATTTTTTCTTAATAAACATTTCATTACCTATAACTTTGTGAAATATGACATTTTAATCAGATGAGCCGTTTGCGAAAAAAAATTATAAAATAAAATCCAAATTTTAAATACACCCTTACAGAAAGTTAGTCCAGCATAATTTTGGATTTTTTTTTATGAAAAATGAATTTTGTGTAGAAACCAACACATGGACAAAATTTCATGCAGGTCGGAGAGAATAGGGTCCAACCGGTTTGCTACTCTGGCTGGAAATGCTCAATGCCAATACCAATTTGAGGTAAGGCAATATCAAAATATTATCTCTCATGAACTCCCACGTAACCAAAACTTAAAGTTTTGCTATTAGGAATTTTGCATAGGTATATCACCTCTTATGCTGTGCTCTTATATACCAAGACCAGTTATCGAGATCAGCATTAGGTATTCATACGTTATTTTCTCTTGCACTGGTAGACTTTTATGGGGGAGGGGAGGGGAGTTGGCTGACCAAAGGGAGGGAGGGGGTGGGTTTAGATTTAAAAGAATGTGTACGTGGTTTATGAAGAACGTTGCTATTCGACATGGTAAACATATCAAATCGGCTGAAAAGTTCCTAGTCTAACGATGAACACAATTTTTGTTTCGTAATATTTTACTTAATTCATCAATAGTGTTTGCTTCAAGAGCGGTACTCTCACTTTCTTTTACATGTCTATCCCCTTATTGAAGAACACTTAATTTTTGGCCTTTAAAATAGGCGTTAGTTTCGTCGATTATCTCTGAAAGCCCGATTCAGAGTAAGTTTGGACGCATTCAAGTAATCATAACTCAAGAAATAAACATTATACACGATTGATCAAAACATCAAACCAAAGAGTATTTATTCAGCTTTCAAACGATACATAACAATATATTACATTTTACCGTTTAAAACGAACTGTTGCACTGTCGATGCCATCATGATCTTCACAGTCGCTGGCGACACTGTACCGGCGAACTTATTCCACTCGAAGTTTTCGCTTGACAATTGCCCAATATTTTACGATCGGTCTGATGCGCTGTGCTCTATCCACAGTTAGAATATCCTTGTAACGTTTGATTACAAGACACACTGTTGAAATTCGGAATTTTAACACTTATGCTATTTTTGAGGCAGACGACGAAGGATCCTCTCGATGTTTGTACACAATTAATTTTCTTCTTTCAAGTTCCATGATCCGTAATTTCGAGATACGGTGATCAATCGAGAAAACTTTTCTACTGTTTCTTTGTCAATGAAATATCAACAAAGCTTGTCGAATGATTTTTGTTCCAATCACCAGGGACGCGGTGGTGTATTAAACCGTGCGTCCAGATTTACTTTAAATCGAGCTTTAATTCGAGCGATATATCTTTTCATCATTTTTTTACGTCTGCGAACATGTAGCAGTCGCTGGGGGTCACATCTGGCGAATACTGTGGGTGCCGAAGCTTGATATCTTGATCTTTATGGAATATCTTGATTTCTGAAGTTGATATTGATGAGCGATATTAGAGATTAAATACCTTAAGATAAAGCCAATGGCAGGTAATGCACACACAATGTCATGTAAATACTAAATTGTGGTAAAACAATACCAAAATAAATTAGGTGTCTTCGTACAGGCAACAATGAATATGCAACTAGCGATGTGAAATTGGTTCACTGTTGTAGAACACCTTGGTCCGAAGTACACCTTGAAGTCAGCACCTAGCTATACATATTTGCGCCTTTTTTGATTTGCTGTGTTATTTTGACAGAATGTTTGAGAGTGTGTTCGTGTGAGTTCATTATAAGGGGCGCATTACTAAGCATGGGACTGAGCTTGGGACCGATGTGCTAGTACTGACTGAGCCAAGAAAAAAATTGTTTTTGTGTGGGACCTACTGGTCTTAGAGTTAGTCTATGGTACAGGCCTTACAGCAGCTCGTAAAAATCATAAGTTCACGAAAAACACCATATTAATACGGACCGGTAAAATCGACATAGACTAATGCGACGTAAAAAGACTAACGATTGAGAATTCGGCAAATGGCTAGGAGGTTTAGACGGTATAAGACGAGAATGCTGCAGCAAGAAACCCTTCAAAATGTTGAGAGCGATCCAAACAGAATCAAATACAGCAAACTCATCTTTTCCGGGATAAGAAGCGCCGTATTGGGGAGTTGGAGTGCAAAGAAATGGAGCAGTTGTATCGTGTTCAGGAAACGCGAAAGATCTACAAGAAACTCAACGCATCTCGCAAAGGTTTTGAGCCGGAAGCCGAAATGAGTCGGCATAAGGTTGGAGATAACTTGAGGTAATCGAAAGGTGGAAGCAGCACTACGATGAATATATAAATGGCGTAGAAGGAGATGTCACTCATCACCATGAGGCACCAAGAGTGAACAACAATGTTTTTTGGCTAGAATGAAAGATATGAAGAGAAAGTTTTGATAGTTCCGCTAGTGTGCGGCAGGCTTGGAAATGTGACAGATGTTTTAGGAAAATTGAGCGAATAGGGCATGTGTACAGTGGTACTCGAACCAACGACATTTTTGCCTAACATCCCACTGCGGAGTAGGTCGAAGCACGGACTAAGTCCGCCACTTCAACAGGCAAAAATGTCCGGTTGGAAGACGCTTATGTACCACTGTGGCTTGTATAGTTATTCTAGCGATCTATTGTGTGCACTCTGTTTACTGATGCGCACATGGGAGAGGAACTCTCTCCTTTTTTGGGTTTGTTTTGATTCGCACCGACTGACGATCACTGAAGTTTTTTTCCCCCGTCTGTCACATTTCCAAGCCTGCCGCACACTAGCGGAACTATCAAAACTTTCTCTTCATATCTTTCATTCTAGCCAAAAAACATTGTTGTTCACTCTTGGTGCCTCATGGTGATGAGCGAACATCTCCTTCTACATCATAATCGTTACTCCTCGCACGGAGAATATATAACATAACAATTAATGTATATAAATGGCGCTGACGGGGAACATCAAGGCAGCAGGAGAAATGACTTCATCGGAACGGTGGACGAGGGAAATGTATTACTTTTCACGATTAGAATTTTCAGAAAGTCAACAAAAAAGCAGTTGGGAGGGATTGTATGAAATAAACCACCCACACTTGTGTGTGGCCCCCACAGCATCCTTACTGTTGGTTTAAATCGATGCCAAAATGTGAATAACTTTAATGTGCATCTTGTTACAGAGAGCAAACCGGGACCATAATAAAATATCTTATTCGATACCAACATAAGTTGATTTAAGCACACCGTTCACCAAAACGGGTCCTGTTGCAAACCCTATCTATTTTATCCATCATCCCAGTAATTTCTCGTGGAAGTGTATAGGATTTCTAGGCTTCCATCAAAGCGATTATGAGGTCAACGTATGCCTATCAGTATTGTCGCAGTTTGGAGTCACCAATTTTTACACATTGAGGATGTATGCTAATCTCAAGCATGATCTGTGTATCCGCAGCTGATATGGCAATAACGGAATAGCAACCTGATTGGTAACACATTTAGTAGTCAAACAAGGATGATCTGATATTAGAATTTGTAATTAAATTGGTATGCATCTTAACTAAGGTATATCCTTCAATACAATGCGATATCGATTATTTATTTGAATTCATTTTGATTTTTGATAGTATCTCAAAATGTTCAGGTTGTGTCCCTACTTCTTGCCAGTATGTTGCCCAGTTATTGATACATTATCATGATGTAGATTATTTTTTCATCTTCCAAAAATTCCAAGTTTATTGCTTTCGCAAGTAGCTTATTGCTTGCTCTCAACTTAGTGTTCTAAACGCACCTTCACAGTTATCAATTAGGAGCTTTCGATACCAGGTACCATTTTTGCATTACTATTATTGTGTGGCAAGTACAATCATACCATATGTCCAAAGAGTCGAGAAATTTTCCATAACGGAAAATTCCTAGACCAGACCGGGAATCGAACTCATCCAGCTCCAGCATGGTGTTGCTTTGTAGCCGCGCCTTCGCCGACGGAGCTGAAGGTGGATATATTGAAAATTTACCAGTGATGATTAAAATGGCGTCTTTATTATGGCAAGCTTTCGTACGTTGACGAGCATAGTTCCTGTTAATCTCAAAGGCTTACATATACTTAAGTTGATTCAATTATCTAACGTTAGCTAGAACAGCGTTCGAACAATAGGATTAATTACGCAACATGCAATAATTGATAGTTCAAATTAGTTCAATTGATAAACGCTAAAGGGACAACCTAGCGTACCGAGCTACGGTTTGAAATAATCCATTACGGCACATTCCACGTTCGCATTCAATCCCGTGAGAAAGTGATAGCTACCCATTTCAAATTAACCTTCCAAGTCAACAACCTGCGGAGACGCCCATGCATGAGGTACAATCAAACACACAAATCAAATACCAATTCAATCAGCTTCAATCACATCAACTGTCTCCTTTAGAAGAACTTCACCAAGCGGAACCCTTATTCCTATCACATTCTTTCGTCCTTGTTTAGGAGTTTGCTTCACATTTAGCGTTCCGTCGTACAAGTTAGTGTGCGAGTTTGAAGTATTTCGTAACGGTTGCTGGAAAGGTGCGAGACCCGGCACTTATCCGTGCATAGGTAAGGACGTAGGAGCGACATAATCGAGATTTGCCACCACGCAGGATGAATTCCAATTATATGGGTAGAGTAAATTGCCTTTGTCGCAGTCGACATCGATCGTCAAGAGCTCTCGTTGGCCGATTCGATTTTTTCCCTCGATCTCAAGTCTGTAAAATAAACAAGTGAGCGTAAAATTCCAAACACGAAAGGGATGTTCTTATTCTCAATTGGTTTTCCTATTCGTTATGGGAATCGAATTTTGAACGGAATAGTTGTGGCCGTTATCACTGAGTAGTGACTCTCCAGGAAATGATGGAACCCAAGATATCCGGAACGTTTTGGATGGGTTCGTGTTTAGAAACTTGGCTATCAAAGTCGCATTTTCTTGGTATCGTCACCATCCAGAATCAGAATCCGTGTAAAGTTTCCTTCATAAATTTCCAACGCCTGCTGCATAAGTCAAATGATACTAATGAGTTTTCCCACTTCCCGTTTCCTTGTTGTTGGTGTTGTTGTAACCCTTGAAGGCACGTAGCAGGCAAGTTTTGTCGAGATGGGAAATCGAAACCTCCAGTTAGTGTAATGCATCTTTTGCTACAGCTCGTTGGAAAAGTTTTCCAGCTGGCAGATTTTTGGTTACATATACAGAGTTTGTGTTGAGATAAAATGCGTTACGTAAAATTGTACTTCATTCACAGCGGTTTCTCGTTTCATGACTTGTAAATTGATTATTTTGGAAAATGTGGCCATGCTGAATTTAAAAGCCGAAGCAAGAGAAATGTGGCTCCAATTAACACGAGAAACTTTCCAAGAAGATCTTATTGACTTCCATCGTTCGATGTTTGCTTAAAATCCATCCGTAATTAAAATTGTGTTTGCCGTTGGGTTTTGATCTTATTTCTGTTCGCAGCTTACCTCTCTTTTCGAATGTGTAAGGACAAATAACGGAATAAATCTATCGGATCCGTTTGATTTGATGAATTATTGAGAATCATTGGAAGTCTATCTATGCATCATGATTCCAAGTTTGTCTTTCAAGTTGAATTTTCTGCTTCTAAGGCAGAATAAAATGGGTTATGAACTAACACAGCTACACATACCTTGATTTAGAATGATTACTTCCTAATGGAACGGAAATTGGTGATTGGTACGAAGTAGCGGTTAGCCCCATTTGGCTTCTATTTGCATCAACTCCTGGTCTACGGGTATGATGTTTGAAAAATGTTCTGTTATTGAACCAACAGAGAAAGTTTGAAATCCTTCCGAACGGCATTGAATTACCGTACAAGATTGTGTTAGGCTATGAAGAGATGTGGTAGAAGGCTTGCGAATTTGAACATTCTTCCTTGATCATGCGGCGGCGAATGAGCTGTGCGGGGGAATGTGTATGTGTTTTCGTAATACAGCTTCAGTGATTTAATTAAAACTTTACCGAAGCAGATTGAACAAAGTTGTATATGAGTGAATTGCTCTTATCACATAGTATCGCACAGCTGCAATAGGGTTTCACAATACATTAAATAAATGGAGTATTAATGTGAGTCATTGTTTGTCAAGAGATATGGTTAGCAGTTAGAGGTGAAGATTTTGTAATTTCGATCAACGCCTGCTGCACCAAAGATGATTTTTTTATGAATACAGAGCCAAATCTTGCTCTTGTTTTCACTTGGCATTCATTATTCATTACTTATCACCACTAGTTTATTAAAGGCCGTCAACCTTGTCTTCAAGACGCTACACCATTTAAGCATTAGTATTATGGTTGAAAAGTACAATCATACTATATGTCCAGGTAATCGTAAAATTATAAGATCGAAAATAGAATCCGTCCACCTCCAGCATGTTGTTTTGTAGCTGTGCGTGAAAAATCCATGATTAATTGCTTTGAAATGATCCTCCTAAGGAAAAGGAATCATTAACTAATGTTCCTAGCATCTATGCTCTCAACAATAAAATAGAAATTATCACTTTATTTAACGCTATATGGAAGTGTTTGGTACGGGAGGTCAACCTTTTCTTCCTTCCCTTGACTCGAAGTAAAGCTCGATTCAAAGTAAATCTGAACGCACGGTTACCACCGGTTGGAACAAAAAGCGTTTGACAGGCATTTGTTGATGTTTCATCGACGACGAAATTGGTGAAATTTTGTTCTCGATTGATCGACGCATCTCGAATTTACGAATCATGGAATTTGAAAAAAAGAACATTGATTGCGAACAAACATCTTGAGAATCCTTCGTGGTCTGTCTCAAAAATAGCAAAAGTGTAAAAATTCCGAAAGTGAACGGTGTGTCTTGTAATCAAACGTTACAAGTATACTCTGAGTGTGGATTGAGCACAGCGCATCTATCATAAAAGTGGCACTAGGGACAAAGAGCTGAAGAGAAAGGTGTTGAGGTACGTGAAAGGAAACCCAGGTGTCTCCATACGAGATTTGGAAAAGAAATACGATCACAACTTTTCCACCGTGCGTAACATTCTTTCAAGAGAAGGATATAAGTCTTTTTGCGCCCGTAAACATCTAAATTCCCTGAAACAAAATTTAGAGGCCAAAAAGCGAGCACGATTACTATACGAACGAGTTTTGACGAAATTTGATGGCTGTATTTTAATGGATGACGAAACATATGTCAAAATGGATTATAAACAAATCCCCGGACGAAAATTTTACTTGACTACTGGTCGTGGGAATGTCCCTTCCAGGTTTAAATTCGTTTTTGTTGATATGATTGCTCGGAAACTAATGATTTGGCAAAGGAATCTGCAGTTGTGGCCTTCATACCGAGATTTTCATCACATTTCATACAATGACGTCGATGGTTTACATCAAGGGGACCCTCCCCTGGATCTGGGCAAAAATAAGGCAAAGTTTTTTCTTTTGGGGGGATTGAAAAGGCGTACGAACTTTCGGTTTTGACGAATCAATTTGATTATTATTCAAAATTTCAAAGAGATAAAAAAATTGTAAAAATTCAAAATGGTGATTTCCGTAAGCCTCTGCGCGTAAAACATGGGGCGACAACTTCAAGCATGCAGCCTCTTGTAGTGGACAGAAATCATATATAGTTATCATTTCTGAAAGAAAATGATATTTTCTACGGCTTGAACTAAATTCTGACAATTTAAACATAAATTCATTACAACGTGATCATTTAAACTGAAAAGTTTAATTTGTCGCTACTTTTTTTCATTTCAGCCGTGTTCAAAAATGATAAAGAATTAATTATTAATGCCAATTTTTAGTTCAAGCCGTACAAAAACTATAACCTTTCAAATAGTTGTTTGATGGAGGGAATCGGATTAATATATCAAGCCCGGGGCTTGAAGTTAGATTTAAAAACATGGTTTCGAGAAATCACCATTTTGTAGCCGCCATTTGAATTTTCACAATTTTTTTATCTCCTTGAAATTTTGAATAATAATCATATTTAATTGTCAAAACCGGAAGTTCGTACGCCTTTTCATTCTCCCACAAAAAAAAAATACAAACTTTGCCTTATTTTTGCCCAAATCCAGGGGAGGGTCCCCTTAAGGAGTGTCTGCAAAACCCTTCATTCGACTACACAAGACCAACGTTATGTTTTGGCCGCATCTAGCCAGCTGCCACTACTTTAAGGAGGTACTAAAATGGTATGCTGCAATCAATGTTAATTTCGTCGCCAAAGAGATAATCCTCCGAATTGCCCTGAGCTCAGACCGATCAAAAAATATTGGGCAATTGCCAAGAGAAAACTTCGAGGATGCGGTAAAGAAGTGACAAATGCACAACAAATGCGTTTAAAGTGGAAAAATTTGCCAGTACAGTGTCACCAGCGACTGTTCAGATCATGAAGGCATCGATCACAAGTGAAGTACGACAGTTCGTTCGAAACGGTGAAATGTAATAACTTTTTATGTACCGTTTGAAGGCTGAATAAATACCTTTTTGACCGTTTCGATCAACCGTGGATATTTTTAATTCTTGAGATGATCACTTGAATGCGTCCAAATTTACTTTGAAACGGGCTTTAGTAGAGCAATTTCAGCGAATTTGTCTGGAATCATTCTATTTTTTGAAATCCTCTCAGTTGCACATTCTACGCAGTTGAAAAAAATGATGCATTCAAAAAGTCGCCATTTTCCAGGATGCTTTCAAGAATCGGCTGCGTTAGTATGAGATTAGATTAGATTAGATTAAAATATTTCTCCCTATTTGGGAGTTACTTCATGACAAATGTTTGGCAGGCATTAATCTAGTGTTAATTGAAAAGATGTTCAAAATTTCATATGCAGTACATATCAAATCAATCCAATCAATCAAATCCAATCCAATCAATCAAATCCAATCCAAATCCAATCCAAATCAATCCAATCAATCCAAATCAATCAAATCAATCAAATCAATCCAAATCAATCCAAATCCAATCCAAATCAATCCAAATCAATCCAAGATCAATCCAAATCCAATCCAAATCCAATCCAAATCAATCCAAATCAATCAAATCAATCCAAATCCAATCCAAATCAATCAAATCAATCAAATCAATCAAATCATCAATCAAATCAATCCAAATCCAATCAAATCAATCCAAATCAATCAAATCCAATCAAATCAATCCAAATCAATCAAATCAATCAAATCAATCAAATCAATCAAATCAATCCAAATCAATCCAAATCCAATCAAATCAATCAAATCCAATCCAAATCAATCAAATCAATCAAATCAATCCAAATCAATCAAATCCAATCAAATCAATCAAATCAATCAAATCCAATCCAACTATTTTCTGTAACTGCCATGCAAAATTACGGATAAGGGTGGTTCTAGAATGGGGTGATTCGAAAATGTCTAAAAAATTTAGCGATTCGCGAAGGAGGAGGAATCAATCTTGAAAACTTTTGGACTAACTTGGATGACGAAGGGTGATCAGTTGACGTTTATATTTGACACTTCTTCGGAGCGGCATCGGCAGCTACACAATTACATCCCTGAGAACTTCTTGGCGCATCAATTGCAGCAGTGATGATCGTAGTATAGTTACTGGGAAATAAAGGGTGTTCCGATCAAAATTTGGTCAAACAGTAATGTGTGTGAGTCGATCAAAGTTTTTATTAATAAGTCTAATTCGTTTTCTTTTTCAAGTTCAGTTAATACAGAATACAGGAGAAATATTCAGCTAAGCTTCCTTTTTACCGAATCCGAATTGTCTTTCGTTTAACACCTGCCATAAGATTTTGTACAGTCTCCTTGTCTACTTTATTCACCGCAAAACGCCAGTTTGCCTTGAACTGTTGCACACAATAGCTTTTTGAGTTTTCTTAAGGTTCCGCTTGACGATGGCCCAATATTGTTTGATTGGGCGAAGCTCTGGCGTGCTCGGTGGGTTCTTGTCCTTGGAGCTTTACTCAGACGTTGTTGGCAGCATACCACGCATGGCCTTTTTCTGTAATGGCATGATGCCAAATCCAGCCAAAATAGAACGGAACAATTGGGTCGCTTCAGGAAAGGCAGTAGACGTTTTTGTAGGCACTCGCTCAGATAAACTTCCTGGTTGACAGTTCCGGTCGCAATGTAAACGTTGCTCTGCAAGCCACAGGTACAGATGACGTGCCACACAGAAATTTCTTTGCGAACTTCGACAGTTTGAAATATCTGCCCCCTTTCCCGTCCGGTTGCCGTATAAAAAACCTGTCCAGCTGTTTAAAGACTGCCTTGACGTACGTTTCATCGTCTTGTACCACGCAATCAAACTTTGTTAGCATCGTCGTGTACAACTTTCGCGATCGTGCTTTGGTCGACGTGTTTTGTTTTTGTCGCGATTTGGAGTCAACACTTTCTTGTAAGTCGACAGTCCAGCTCGTGTTTTAGCTCTATCCACGGTTGAAAGTTCCTCTATCCACGGTTGAAATCTTTGCGACATCTCGGACGGAGAGGTTGGGTTCGAAACAGCGAGCAACTCTTTTTGTCGTCGCTGTGCCCTCCGGCTTTCGGTTTCCTCCCGATCCAGCTTTCCTGGCTGTCGAAAAACGTTCACCGAACACTTTGAATACGTTGGTAAC
>JASCZW010001856.1:0-114154 GCA_034211315.2 Aedes japonicus | reverse complement strand
GGTAAATCGGTGGAAGGGCGCAAACTTTGTTTTCGTGTCCAGCTACGTCTGGCAAACCAGGTGTCTGCAATCTGCCGCTCATCGATAGTCTGGTCTCTTGCAGGTAGTTACACGTTTCCGGCTTCTCGTTGACAACCGAACGAGTGGGATCAACGGCATGGCTTTGCGTCTGCAAATCAATCCTTCAGAAGAATCGGCTGAATGGATGGTCGCAGTGCCGCTTTGTCTCCGTTTGAGGCGGGACTTAGCTTCTTTGGCGCTGGTCAACGAGAGAGGCTGGCGTTGGCGGGAGGTATAAGAGGTTGAAAGAAGTTTGCTCATTCAATCAATGTAAGTGGTTGAAGGAAAAGTTGGCGAGAGTAGAACTCTAATCAAACTGAAATTAATGACAGCAAGTTCACCGGAAGAGATATGAATGGGCCGTGAGAGCCTGAATGGGATGGCATTTTGAGCACTGCAGCAGAAATGGTTTCGTGGAGAGAGTTGTTTTTACACGCAGAAAAATAACTCCTTTCACTTTATAACTCCCTATTTACCTGGTTTTGCGTAGAAAAGTAAACCTAGAAGTTCAATGATTTTAATTCCAAATGCTGCCGTCGAAACATCTCCCGCAAATATTCTACGATTCCACGGCATGACGAAACTTGATTTGAATCGCGATTCTATGATTATTTTTAATTCCATTACAGCGACTCATCGTTCAGCTGGAATTCGCGTATTGCGTCAGACTACTGCGCCAACGCTCGAACTCAGAACTTACCATTTTTGACATGAATCAAATAATAAATAACAAGGTTTTTTTTTATAGATCAGCTTCGTAGACCTTTAGGCACTGCCTGACAGGCAGATACAACAAGGAGTTTGTTAAACGGCGCTTATTAAATGGAACCCTAGTATGCATCAGGACAATTAAAGACTTTTCCATTTTTACCGAAGTGATTTTGATAACCTTTGCTCCAGTATGGGTGAAATGCCAGTTTTTCTTGCGGAATAATCCAACGAGAATCGCCCCACTTCGTTCAGCAGAAAGAAGAAAGTTCAGGTCCCGATCCAGCGCTCCGTTATTTGGAAGGACATTCTAATTGCTGCTAACCTTGAAATAACTTCGGTTTTTCTCCGGTATGCTGCACTCAGTGAGTAGAGCAAAACGTGAGTCTTTTTTTCTGAAGGCAGTGTGGTTTTCCAGTGAAATAGAGGAAAATCCAAGCGGTGCCTTGCTGTGCGAATTATCTTCCGCTTATACACCGCTTCATCTCCCGCGTGGTGACGCTAACCAGCGATACACCACTACACCGCCAGCGGTCATCCGAGCAGCGTTGAGCGAGTGCACCCGAAGGCGATCGTTTCAGCGCACCGCTCCCCGCTCCCCGCATAGAAGTGCGACGTTCTGCGCATACGGTGCGTCAGCAACAGTAGCAGCAGCAGCAGCAGCAGCAGCAAAGATCAGTAATAATAGTTAAGTTTTTCTTTTTCCCCGTCCCTCATTCCACTGAGGTTAGCTTTAATTTGTGTGTTCCTTGTTTGTGTCTGCTGTGTGATTTAAATTGTTGGCAAGTAAGGCAATCGTGCATGTGGAAGAGGTTTCTTCATTTATGGACGGTTTGTATGAAAAAGAAACCTTGCCACCCGATGATTGAGTGCGGCACAAACAAATTTCCGACCGCGATCGTATCAATTGACTCGGTCGGTCCATGGGTTGTCTACTTTCAGCCCAAACATGAGCACACTGAACGATGTACCAGATACTACTGATCTGACGAAGCGATTTTCAGCCGTGACGAGAGATCTGAAAGTAAAATTGCAATAAACTCCGTGTTGTCGTCTCTCAACACTGAAACAGGCTAATGAGATTGCTGCTTCCCAGCATTTTACACTCGAATATCGGTTTATATTTCAACTCGTGATGTGGAGATTGTAGGAGTGGTCACAGAGGCGAGTCTGTGCCCTGAAATTTTGAAGAAGCGGGCGGTTGGCCGATTCAAGAACCTCTGCTCCCCCCAGTTCAGATGCTGGAAGTGACAAAATTAGATTAAAATATCGCACAGCGAGGGTAAGAAGAAAGTTACCCGCACCAGACTCGTTTCGGGTAACCTGCTTTCTGGCTCTGCCCTTCCTCACTTTTAGAACTGGACAAACTTCGGCTACCTGTGCGGTTATTTGTACCCCGGGTAATGATTTGCCAAAACTGCCAGCAGATGGGGCATACGGCCTCCCATTGCGGCAATGAGACACGCTAGCTCAACTTGCGGGGAGAAACATGAGGCTGGCCCTGTGCGAGATAACACACTAAAATGTGTTTTCTGCAAGGGAACCCTCCTCACGCTCTCTCGTCGTGCCCGGCGTATAAACAACGCGGGGAAAAATTAGAACGTTCGCTATAAACAACGTTCGAAGCAATCTTTTGCAGAAATGCTTAGAAAGCTTCGCCACCCGATACCAATACAAATCCTTTCGCTCACTCTCTCCAGATGACGAGTCTAGATTCGGATTTGGTTGAGGAGGGGGCATCTTTTAATTTTCCAGAAGGTGCTCCACGGAAGCGAAGACGCATCCGAGCTGTAAAAGCAGCTGAACAGAAGCCTCAAATAAACATGCCCAATTCAAAGAGCAGAGAGAAAAGAAGGATGTTCCGAATCCTCCTGGTTTCGTAGTGCCAACTACACACAGGATTTCCCATCTCTCCCGAGGACATCTAAATCTGATGCCCCGATTTTAAGAACAGAAGCCCCCTTCATCTGGGCTGTTTCTCGTTCGATGATATTGAGGAAGGTATTTTGAAGTACCTCGAAATGTCTGACCCTCTTAAAAGCATTGTTATGGCAATGCTTCCCACTGAGAAAACTTTTTTGAAGAAATTAACATTAAAGTGGCCCATCCTTGCAGCTATCATTTCCTTCGATGGATAATTTGCCAAAAGAGGTCGGGGATTTGATCACTGTTCTGCAGTGGAATTGTCGAAGTCTTATTCCTAAATTGGAATCATTCAAATTTTTAGCTCACAATATCGGTTGTGATGCATTTGCTCTTTTGTGAAACATGGCTTTCAGCCGAAATCGATCTTCCGATTAACGATTTCAACATTATTCGGCTTGATCGTGAGGATTCACGTGGAGGAGGAGTACTTTTGGGGATCAAAAGTGCTACTCCTTCTATAGAGTGAATTTTCCTCCAATTCCAGGTATTGAAGTTGTCGCATGTCAGGCTGTTATTAAAAATAAAAGCCTTTGCATTGCTTCTATGTACATTCCTCCTAGAGCACCAATTAACCGAAAACAACTTTCAGATATTTGTTCGGTTCTGCCTGCTCCGCGGTTGGTCATGGGAGATTTTAACTCTCACGGTACAGGCTGGGGAGAACTGTACGATGACAACCGGTCTTCTTTGATATATGACCTCTGTGACAACTTCAATATGACAGTTCTCAACAATGGAGAAGTAACACGCTTGGCTGGTCCATCCTCACTTGGTAGTAGGTTAGACCTCACACTTTGCTCGAATTCATTATCGTTGGACTGCACGTGGAATGTGATCCAGGATCCCCACGGTAGTGATCATTTGCCTATAAAAATTTCGGTTGCCACCGGGCTCACTCCGCCCGAATCCATCAACGTCACGTATGATCTAACTCGTAATATCGATTGGACAAGGTTCAAGACAGCAGTAGATGAAGCCTTATCAACGGTAGAAGGGCTTCCACCGCTGGAGGAATATAACTTCCTCTCCAACCTGATTTTGGAAAGCGCGCTTCAAGCTCAAACTCGACCAGTTCCAGGGACGTCATTTTCGCAGGAAACCTCCTTCCCCATGGTGGGATCAGCAATGCACCGAGGTTTACCGCAAAGTCTGACGCGTTCAAAGTTTTTCGTAGACGTGGAACACCTGAGCACTTTGAAAGGTACACGGCTCTCGAACGAGAATTTAAGAGCCTCATCAAGGCCAAGAAACGCGGTTACTGGCGACAATTCGTGGACGGATTATCGCGCGAAACGTCGATGAGTACCCTTTGGAATACGGCGCGAAGATTGCGTAACAGAATTACGAACAACGAGAACGAGGAGTACTCGGACCAATGGATCCTCAAGTTCGCGCGAAAAGTTTGTCCAGATTCTGTGCCGGCACGGATGATTCCTCGCGAAAACACGTATTCGATAGATGAGATTAGCCAACCCTTTTCAATGGTAGAACTCTCTCTCGCACTCCTTTCGTGTGGCAATCCGGCTCCAGGAGCTGACAGGATCAAGTTCAACTTGCTCAAGAACCTCCCAGACGTCGCGAAGAGGCGCATGTTGAACTTGTTTAATCAGTGTCTGGAACTCAACATTGTACCGGATGATTGGAGACGGGTGAGAGTTATTGCCATTCAAAAACCTGGTAAGCCCGCGTCCGACCACAACTCCTATCGACCCATCGCGATGTTATCTTGCATTCGCAAGTTGTTGGAGAAAATGATCCTTTTCCGTCTGGACAAATGGGTTGAGACGAATAACCTGCTTTCAGATACTCAATATGGTTTCCGTAGGGGTAAGGGAACGAACGACTGTCTCGCGTTGCTTTCCACAGATATTCAGTTAGCTTTTGCTAAAAAAGAGCAAATGGCTTCTGTATTCTTGGATATCAAGGGGGCTTTTGATTCAGTATCTGTTGAAGTTCTCTCAGATAAACTCCATGCTTGTGGTTTTTCACCATTAATGAACAATTTTTTGTACAATTTGCTGTCAGAGAAACATATGAGCTTTTCTCATGGAAACTCTACAGCTTTTCGATTTAGCTACATGGGTCTCCCCCAGGGATCATGTTTAAGCCCTCTTTTATATAATTTTTATGTCAAAGGCATTGACGGTTGTCTAGGTGACAACTGTACGTTGAGACAACTTGCAGATGACGGCGTAGTGTCTGTCACGGGACCCAATGGGGTCGATCTACAAGGACCCTTGCAGGATACCTTAGACAATTTGTCTACTTGGGCTCTAGAGCTAGGTATCGAATTCTCTACGGAGAAAACTGAGTTGGTAGTTTTTTCTAGGAAGCATAACCCTGCACAACCGAAACTTCAAATTTTGGGTACACCGATAACTCATTCCATGTCATTTAAATATCTTGGGGTCTGGTTTGATTCAAAGTGCACCTGGAGATCTCACATTGAGTACCTGAAGCGAAAATGCCAGCAAAGGGTCAATTTTTTCTGCACAATTACCGGGACCTGGTGGGGAGCGCATCCGCAAGATCTTCTAACGTTGTACCGGACAACGGTTTTGTCGGTTATGGAATACGGTAGTTTTTGTTTTCAGTCAGCGGCTCGGTCGCACATCATTAAACTGGAACGTATTCAGTATCGGTGTCTTCGTATCGCGTTAGGTTGCATGCACTCGACTCACACCATGAGTCTTGAAGTGCTGGCTGGCATGTTGCCACTTTCAGATCGGTTTACAGAGTTATCTCTCCGGCTCCTCACCAGGTGTGAAGTTATGAACCCCCAGGTGATCGAAAATTTTGAGAAGCTCCTAGAGTTGAATCCTCAAACCCGCTTCATGAGCTTGTATCATTTGTACATAACACAGGATGTCAGCCCTTCGCTTAATATTCCCAATTGTGTTTCCTTCTCCGACTTCGGAAATTCGGTTCATTTTGATTTATCCATGAAACAGGAGCTTCATGGAATCTCAGAGCATCATCGTCCTATGATTGCTCCGGAGATATTTGCTGCAAAGTTTGGCCTAGTTGATTCCACCAAAACGTTTTTCACAGACGGGTCTTTGATAGAAGACTCCGCTGGCTTTGGTGTATTCAATGAAAATTATAGCGTCGCTCGTAAACTTCAAGCACCTTGTTCTGTTTTTGTCGCGGAATTGGCAGCAATTTATTTTTCTTTAGAAACTGTTGCCTCTTTTACACCGGATCAATATTTCATTTTCACGGATAGTCTTAGTTCTATAGAGGCTATTCGCTCCTTGAGGCCGGTAAAGCACACCTCCTATTTTCTTATGAAAATACGAGGTCTTCTAAGTGCTTTATCTTCACGTTCTTTATTATCACCTTTGTGTGGGTCCCTTCTCATTGTTCGATTCCTGACAATGAGAAAGCGGACTCGCTTGCAAGGGTGGGCGCTATGGAAGGCGATATTTATGATCGACAAATCGCCTTCAACGAATTTTTCCATATTTTTCGTCAGATATCACTCGATAGCTGGCAGTATAAATGGAGTAGAGGAGACTTGGGGCGATGGCTACATTCTATCACTCCAAAGGTGTCTAAGAAATGTTGGTTCAGGGGATTAGATGTGGGTCGAGACTTCATTCGTGTGATGTCTCGCCTCATGTCCAATCATTATTCTTTAAACGCTCATTTGTTCCGTGTTGGGCTGGGAGACAGCAATCTCTGTGAATGCGGACAAGGTTACCAGGACGCAGATCACGTTATTTGGTTTTGTGCTGAGCATCGTGGAGTCAGATCTGGGCTGTATGATTCCCTTCGGGCTCGAGGTAGACAACCCAATGTACCGATTCGAGATATTTTGGCTGCGCGCGATCTGGAGTTTATGAAACTCATTTATGTGTTTTTGACTAACATTAACCTTAGATTGTAGTTTGATTAACTAACTTGTTTAGGTTAAATTTGTGAGGAATGTGTGCGCCAGTGTGTGAGTGTGGTTGTGTGTGTGTGTGTGTGTGTGTGAGTGTGATTGTGTTGTGTGTGAGTGAGTTATCCAATTAAAAAATGTAATTTGAAGTTCTAGATATAAGAAAACCATTGTTCCTTATGCTTTGCTCAAAATTTCCACCCCAATTTTCCCATCCTTAAAATTGTTATTCCTATTAACCTCGAGACGACCGCGAGTAATCGGTTCTATCCCCTTAACCTTAGTTCTAAGATAACTGATGTATATAAACATGAAAACTTGGCTCTGTAAAGTTGATTCGATTGAGCCTGTACAAATAAATGAATTCGTAAAAAAAAAAAAATCCAACGGAATATTATTCCGCAAGGAAAAGTGACAGCTCCATTAAGATTACCTGGGCAGACGTTACTAACGTTACGAAGTTTGTATTCCTTTTCAGCTGCATACAATTTAAATAATTCCGACAGTAAAAGCATTTCGTAATCATTACTTGTCCTATCCTAATTCACATTACTTTTGAGCTGCATACTAGCCTTTAGTTGGTAAAGGCTGACTAAAAGTAAATTTTTTACGCCCCTCGTGCGCCGCTAGAACGCCTCTAGTGTAAAAGGCGTCTAAATAAGGTCTGGCCCAGTAGCCACAACAATATTAGTGAAATGAGTAAAATTCGCTCATGACACTAATACTACTGCATTCCTTGCGCACGCTACACAAAAGCTCGGAAAGTGCTACGTCATGCTATTTATTTTGATTAGTTCGCTCCGTGATTGTTTGCTGTATGCGCTATAAAACTTAATTTTTCATCCGATTCCAGTCTATTGATGATGGAAAATTGGCTCTATATCGCTACTCGATTATCAGTACTCGATGTACTCAGTAAATGGCATTTGTATCATAATTATTTCCACGATTCAGCATTTATAATAAACGTTTCAACCGATGTTTTTTTTATCTGAGGCTATGCCCACCAATAGAAAGTTCAATGGTGTTACCTTATCACTCGTTGGCTCAGCAATGTTTACATTATTTTTGCTTTCAATACAAGGAAGCAGTGCGTTGCCCCAGACCTTATATAGACGTCATTGTTCTAGTGTTGGGAGTCGAACATCTTTGACAGTGGTTTGTTTACACTTATATAGAGAACAACTGGTGCAAGTTTGATCAAAGTAGTCGATCGCGTTCAGAAATAACGTCAAATGGAACTCGAAAGAAGAAAAGGTTGCAAGTGCTGATAAGAACAACAGTTTATCGAGTGCTTAAAGCCTGCAAGGAAACCCTTTGTGTGGAAAGGAATCTGCGGGCCTACAAAACAGCTGGAACCAGGGATCGTCAGATGCGCAGCAAGGTGTTGAGGAGCGTTAAAGCCTACCCCAGTCTTTCGATCTAAGATGTGGTCAGACTGTACAACGCCAACTCTCAAACGGCGTGGAACCTCCTTACCAGGGAAGGATGCAAGTGTATCTTTTCATATTTAAAGGTAACGATTAGCGGGGCGGAAAAGATTTCAAAGTCTTTGGCGAAACACGTCAATGGAAATATTGAAGTCAAAGAAGCTAAAGTATTCGTTAAACCACTGACAAAATGTACGGATAGGCTCATGCAAAGCTTAACTTCGGGTAATCTCGGGTGCGTACAAATTCAGCTTTATCAGAAAAGCCGGAGAGTCGATGTCTCCAGATAGTAGTTTCTCTGTGAACCTTGCTTGTGCAATTGACCGTCTCATCTCCAGTGGTTCGATCAGTACCGCTCCTCGTATGGTGGCAGGTTTCTTGGATCCGACAATTTTTTTAACAGCTTTAATTCGGGCGATCCAAATGGCATGGAAAAGTCTATTCCAGACGACCGCATTTGTTTCTAATATTGACCGTACAAGTGAGCAATTGAGGGACTTGAGGTACAGTTGCCAAGGAATTCGTCGGCAATTTTGAACATAAAGCCCAGCTTACGATTGGCTCTGGCAATAATATCGTCATACTGCGTTCAGAAGGTGAGCCCGGTATCAATGATAACACTGAGATCCTTAAGGTGCTGTACTCCAGTAAGGTAACGCGTTATAACGTCCCGATAACACATAGTCAAATGTGATCGGCTGGTGGTTACGATAATACGAAATAACGTTGCATTTTTCAACGCTGAGGCTTGGCAAGTTACACGAGCACCAATCCGCTAAGATATCCACCATGTCCTGTAGATCCAAGCAGTCCGAGAGGGATTTTATTATTGTGTAAATTTTCGCGTCGCCAGCGAAAAAGAAACGGCATCCCGAAGGTAACAGCAACGATTTTGAAACAATTGAGAACAGCAGCGGGCCGAGGTTACTACCTTGCGGGACTCCCGACTTGTTCGAGAATGATTCCGATTCAGAAGAGCCGATCTTGACCCACAATCTTGGTCATCAAGTAGGATCTGAACCAATCCGCACTCCTAGATGCGACGTCTGGGGTTGCAGGGAAGATGCACGGATGCCGGTCAACCGATACAACAAGGGTGGGATGATCGGCGTCAAGATCAATCAGGGCCTCGATTGGCTAAGAACAAGGTTGCGGCTTATCATTTTTGACTTATCCATATTCATTTGCCGATAGCTCTTCTCAGAAGCTCAATTTCAAAATATAATGTATGATGAACTTATGGTGCTTGAGTAGACCTACAACTTGGTCTAACAATACATAGCTCTATCTCTTATATCTGAGGAATAAGAGCGTATATTCACAGTGATCTTCGCGATGAAATTCGCGGTGAAGATCACGCGATTATCATCGTGAAGATCACTGTGAATATACGCTCTCATGTCGAAGATATAGGAGTTAGAGCAATGTACTGTTAAACAAAGTTGTAGGTCTACTCATGCACTACAAGTTCATCATACATCATATTATCAAATCGACCATCTGAAAGGAGATATTGGCAAATGAATATGCCTGAGTCAAAAATGATAAGCCGCAACCCTGGCTAAGAAACGGTAGAACCGGATAGCGCAGATCAAGCAAGCAATCATTCCTGTTCAAATGAGTGTTGATTTGAAAAAGCCGGGCAAGTCGAATCCATCCAGGAGGTGGTATAGCACTACAGGAAAAGCGTCACTGCAAACCAGCTTGGTTGAAGTCTCCAAATAGAAAAGTGGGAGATCGGGGGCTCAGTCGAGACAAGACCGAATCTTTCGATTCCACAACCTCACAGATGATCGAGCAGTCGGGTTTGACGTAGGACTACGTCTTTGTTTTCTATACTGGGGTACAGTTTAAAAAAAATCGCATTGCGACCGTAACGAAAAAGTGGTCAGGTTTTGAGCGTTGATATCGCAGTCATTTCTTAAAAGATTTTCATAATTTTTGCACCAATCGATCGGATATATAATTATATCTACGCATGATTCTAAGCTGCATACATTTGAAAAATTCATAAATGTTACACGTTGTCTTAAAAATTATTTTAACCCCTTCAGGCCTAATCGGTCGTATATGACCCCAGAAGGAATATGGCTGTATGAAATTACAAACGGAATTAAAGAGTACAATGTCATCGGAAACTTTTTTCTACATCAACTCTTCTGTCTTGGAAGTGAAGAAAACATATGTTTTTGATGCCTTATTGACGACCTAGAACAACCTGATGAAGAAGTTCAGGAATAAAAAATATATGCCTTATTGATTGTTTAAAGCGTATTATTAGATTTTTGGTAATAAATTTTAAATATTTCTTTATCTTTCTGGGATGTTCTAGGTTATCCAAAAAACAATTTAATTCAGAAGTTCAGATCTTCAGTTGTAATAGCAGCTTTTAGGGCTATACAAGATTATGATATGTATTCAAACATATTGAATGAACCTTTTGAAACTTCAGCAGTCATTATTTGATAATTTTGTGATGTTTTAGGTCATCCAAACTGTCCTTGAGTTCAGAACTACAGTAGTCTACAGTATCTACAGTAGTAACTATAGCTTTCAACCATGTTTAATGAATATTTTTGAACGTAAACAAATATTACGATAAAAACTGGGATGATCGGGGTCATCCAAGTTGTCCTTGAGTTCAGAACATACGATCTACTTGTGTAACAGTAGGTTTTTGGAACATGCAAAGAAACAATATGTATTTAACAATATTCACTGAATAGTGTAGAAGGACTTCAGTTCAAAACATAAGATCGACAGTTGTGACAGTAGCATTTTGGGCTATACAAGGTGACTGTATGTATTTAAACATATTCAATTAATCTCTTGCAAGGTCAACAGTCAATATTTTATAACTTTCCGATCCTCTAGGTCATTCAAACTGTCCTGGCGATCAGAACTTAAGATTTACAGTTGTATCAGTAATTTTTAGGCAATACAAAGTCACCATAAATATTCAAAAATATTCAATTATTTTTCTTAAAGGTCAATATACAGTAGCGCTCAAAAGTCATTTGACAAACAGTATTTACGTTCATTATACTCAATTTAAACTTTTCCGGAAAATATCAAAGTAGTGCAAGTATAAATAAAAAATACAGACGGTGGAGTGTATTTCAACAATATTCAATGTTTATTTGTTTTTGTAACAAAAAATAACATATTTCATCGAGTTTTAAATTGATTTTAAAAATGAGAAGAACAAAGAAAAATCAACATGTTGCACAAAATTATATCATTTTCAGTAATCGCAGGATGGCTGACATCAGTACTTAGCAAAGAAGCAAAGCCTCGTGATTGCATTACAGCCCGACATCTGTAATTTTATACCATTCCTCAAATTAGAATAGTTTCGGGTTTGTACACGTCTTTCGAGCTCTTCTCACAAGTGTTCAATGGGTTTCAGATCAGGACTTTGACTTGGCCACTCCATAACCTTGATTTTTGCTTTATTAAAATATTCCTTCAGCAGTTTCGAACGATGCTTCGGGTCGCTATCCTGTTGGAAAGTCAATTTCTTCGGAATTTTCTTTCGTGCAAATGGTAACATGTGATTTTTCAATATATCAATATATCGATATACCAGTTGATCCATGATGCCGTTGATACGTACCAATGGACCAACGCCTTTTTGGGAGAAACAACCCCATACCATTACATTACCGCCGCCATGCTTAACAGTCGTAACTTGATAACGAACATCGTTTCTGCCGTTGACAGGTCTGCGCACATACTTAATCCCGTCGGAGGAAAACAAATTGAAGTTGCTTTCGTCGCTCCAGAGTACTTCCGACCAATCTTCCTGAGTCCAATGTTGGTGAGCCAATGCAAAGGCAACCCTAGCTTTTCTGTTTTTCTCAGAAATGAGTGGTTTCTTACTCGGCCGACGACCATGCAATCCACCATCAGTCAAGCGACGCTTGACGGTTGAATAGTGATTTTTTATACCGTGGTGTTCGGCCAAATCCTTGTTGATATCCGTAGTAGTTCTTCTGGGATTAACTTTTGACATCATTGCTATCAAACGATCTTGCCTCTCAGTGGTAACTTTTGGTCGACCTGGCCTCGGGGAACTTCCGACGTAGCCTCTTTCGTTGTTTTTCTTGTTTCAGAAGCTCATTAGTTGACGAGAAATGCAAAAAATCCCGAGCAACTTGAGCTTGTGAGCGTCCTTCTTCCAAACATTTCAGCACGCCCTCCCTGAGCGCGAGCGGGTATTCAGATTGTTTGGTTTGATCCATTTTCGCTATTTGAACATTCATTTAGTGATATAATAGTGAAATATTATGTTAAACTTTAAACTTAGCACGAATAAGCACTCTGTCAAATGACTTTTGAGCTGTGGAATTACACCAAAACAGGGTTAAACGCTCTGATTCAAACAGAAATGCGCAACCGATGATACCAAACGAATGGAGAACCATAACAAAACAAACAAACGTCAGGTCGGTTGCGGGTGGCAGTGTTGCCGTTTTTATTTTTCAAAAAATTGAAGGTCAAATCACTTATGAGCGCTACTGTACCTTATAAAGCAATATGACATATTCTGGGTCAGCCAAACTATCCTTGAGGTCAGAACATAGGACATATAGTTGCAAAAAAAGCTCTCTGGGCTATTCAAAGCTACGCTATGTATTGAAACATATTCCTTGAATATATTGAAAGACAAACATACATTATCAGATAATCTTCTAGGTTATCCAATATATCCTGGATTTGAAAACTGAAAATCTACAGCTGTAACTGTAACTTTCTAGACCAGTTACAAACAGTTACTAGAACCAGTATCAATATGTATGTGACCAATTGAAGTGGATCTTCTGGAAGGTAAACGGATAGAATCGGATTTCTTGGGATGTTCTAGGTCACCAAAACTGCCCTTGAGTTCAGAAGTTAGGATCAACAGTCGTAACATTAGCTTGATTGCGCAATTTTGAGATATAACCCTGGGAAAATTGCACATTTTTAACAACAAAACGCTTGTATCATTTCAGTTTTAAAAGATAACTTATTGCTGTCTTCTAAAAAGTTGTGAGTTCAAGTAAAAAGAAAAATGTTGGATATCTCAATGAAAAATACAAGATAGCAAGTTGGTGTTTTCTGCAAAGTTTATGGGGATTGTGACTTCTACAATATTGTAGAATACTTTAAAAGCCTAGAACATCAGACGAAAATGGATAAAGACATTTAATCGTGCTCTGATGAACGCAGTTTATGGACGACCAATTCCAATTTTGTACGACATAGAGGTTAGGGATCTAACATCCTTACCGCGTGGAACAAACTTGACCACCTTCAAGTCATCGGTTTTTAACTTCAGCTGGGCTAGTTCGATGACCTTGGTTTCAGGAACATCCGGCAGAACGCCTGACTGGAATACCCAAAATTTGTCGGAATCTTGTTCAGATGGCCGAGAGGCTATCATACTTGGGTCCGCCGTGCTTGTTCCGATTCCAAAAAGTTCACATTGATCGGGAGTTGAGAAACAATGCCATCATGACCGTCGTTGACGCGACGCCTGTTTTTTTTTTATCTAGAAACCGTTACTAACGAAGTAAGACGAGGTGAAGCTGCAGTAGGCGGAAAAGATTCGATCAAGGATGTGAAGTTCGATCGTATTTCAGTTTTGGTGTCCACCAGAATGCTGTCGTGAATCTCAGCTTTTATTGCATCGATGACGGATTCGTTGACTTTGTTGACGGATACCAAAGCGTTGGAGAATTGTGTTGTCGCCATAAGATTTTTGCAGGCGGTGCACTGCCACACTAAATGTATATTAGTTGCGATGGAAGCACAGTGCAGCTTTAGCGATTCCAGAGCATGTTAAACGCTTGGACGATGAGCAAAATCCTCCACATTTCACAGACTCGGTTTCGATCGAGTCATCACATTTTTGACACACTGCAGTCATTACGTTGATTTTGGCAGCACTGGATGGATAGTTAGTCAAGTGACAGACAGGTGGCGAACGCTACTTATCGAACGACGACAGCTGATAGTCGATGTGATGCAATGAGGTCTATACAGGTGGTGAAGAGCAGGGTGTTTGTCGTAACGAAAAATGGAATGACAATAATATTAGTCCTACCTTGCGGATGGGCGATATTCTGGTTTGAGCGGTGGATTGAGCGTACGTAGGCGTTAATTTCTAGGATATAAACGGACGAAACAGCCAGGAAATTTGATCATTTTCAGCACGAGAACAGTGATGCAAACAAAATAACAAACAGAGTTGCCAGTTTTTCTCGACTTGATTTTGATCTTGACCTCCCAACTTTTCGAGCCACATTTCGCACAGAAAGATTGTGATTTTTCTCAATAATGGCTACCATCTACCACTTCCAACCTTCCGATCCACAGTCAAGCGCTGGTCAAATGATTTTCAAACACAAAACACGATACTTTTCGGTAGTTTTAGTTTCTTGGCAAGATCGCGTACCGATAAATTCGGAGTACAAAATTGCGCACTTCCACTTGATTCGACGCCATTTTACTGAATGTAACAAGAATGCAAAAATGTTGTACCATAGAACAAAGTGACGAATTTCAGCTGTCATATAAGTGAAACGTTTCAGCGAACCGTGAAATAATTCAAAATCTACACTGAAAGAAAATTGTCCGAAATATAACGTGGGCAGGCTTTAATTAAGCCGTTTTTTTTTGCATTGCTTGGATGTAAGACTTGTTGGTGGAAAGTCCTTGTCTAACGATAAATCCGAGCGTTCCTTGACGTAAATCAAGTTAATACTACATTTCATCAGGATTCATAATACCAAAGTGTGTTTAATTAAAGTTTCTACCCGGGAAGTGCAAGTACCAAACCACTAAATAATTTGACCTATTGTCCTAGAACAGTGACTCCGAAGCTTGCTTCTTTCCTACTTGCCTAGGGGGTGGTGTGGATGGGACATAGTAAAAAATATAAAGAAAACCACCACCCACATACACACACACACACACTCACACCCACACAATGCACTTCCTCGTTAGATAAGCTTTTGTTATTGTTTGAATTAGAGTCATCCCACTGCTGATGGCGGCGACGGTTTTTGTGTCGGTCTGTGTAAGTGTGTGTGTGAGTGTGTGGGGCTTGGGTGCAGGATGTAAATCCGATGCAGCAATCCAATTTCAAAGCTTCAACCACATCAACAAGGCATGGCAAGCGTGGTTAGTCACAGGTCGGACTCAGGTGGCAATAAGGGGTGATCATCCCCATTCCCTTCGGCGGGAATGCATTGCTAGTGGGACAGATGGTGGTTTCTACAAACTATTGAGCACGCTCCTTGTTAGGACTACTATTAAATAGCTGACTAGGGGATTGGATCCGGTGCAGTTGATTGGTATCAAATATCCAGCGGCTAGGCCAAACGCAGTTAATTAATATTAGGACAATCTGAAGCCTCGTGTGGCAATTCTACGATACTTGAACCAGTCTACTTGGCACCATGCGCGATGAGAGGAAACGTTCGGTTACTAGTATTAGGATTATGGTTTATGCGGGTGCGTATATATTGTCTCTCACTTGGTCTGCTCGCCAATGCAGGAAATGGTGAACAATTCCGGAGCGATTCGAGATTTGGGCGTAATCCTTTTTGTAAACAGATTAATTTCTCAAGCAAACAAAATCATGTGAAGGTGAATTTTCCCTTCTCTTAGAAATTATCCGATTATCCTGTTGTGTTTCACAGAAGCATTAATGCCTAACTCTTGAAACGTTCCGGCACCAGTCAACAAGTGAGGTCGGCTTCGACATTGATGGGAAGTTGGGAAAATTTTGCTGCTCTGGGTGGGGAATGCGACAGGTTTTGCGGTCTGGGGTTTGACACAGCAAGCCGCCCATCCCATTCCCTTTCCACTAAACTGTTATTGGGGGAGGATCGTTTGTATCAGGTACTGAAGCGGCTGTTGACTTTTTTTTATTTAAATCAACGAAAATCTACTGAATTAAAGGAACACAACGATACGATTGAAAAGATAAATTTAAACACTAATAAATATGACGGCTAGAGACAATTTTTAGATCCCAATTAAGAAGATAAAAAAAACCATCAAACACAAAATAATTACAATTACACTAGTTTACAAATTTGAACAAAATTATTGCGCTTCTACTTTTGACTTCGATTGACGATGGTCAATCGTACCTTGAATCTTAAATTGGGATTCAATTTTTTTTAAGTAGAACCGTTTTTGATACATGCACACATTTTGAAAGTTTGGGTTATTTAAAAATCAGAATTTTTACTGAAATGTTGAGATTTTTCATTGTTAAGCTTCAATTTTCAATCTATAAGCTTTGAACAAATGTTTAAATAAATATTGCATCGACCATCTAAACATCCGCTTTTAAGTGAAAGAAGCCAGTTTTTTGTTTTTCAAGTTTATAGCATTTATTTTCAAGTTTATAGCATTTTTACAATAATAATTAACCTTCAGTTAACAATTTTTTTTTAACCTGTATGGAAAGCAAAAATAAATTATCAAAATCGAATGAAAATCGTAAAAAATATGATCACGTTGGATTGAGAACCGATATTGAACATTTTCTTATGTTACAATTTTCAAAACTTATTTTGCGTTAGGGGCAGTAAATATTGATCGAAATTATACAATAGATTGAAACATCATGTAAAAAGCAGTTCTCGTTAGAAGCAATGACATCATCGGGAAGCTTTATTTCAAATCGAACAGATATCGAACTCTGAAGCTGTTTTGAAATGTTTTTAAAATTTAAATTTAGATTTAAAACATCTGACGCTTACCAGTTGACCATGAGGTAATACTAGGTTACAGAAGTTTAATACTCGAATGGCATATACTATTTTAAAAGCTCAAAATACATTGATGCTCTAATCTAAGATTTAAGTGAATTGTTATGTATTCAAAAACTATCCGGATTAGAACCACTTAGGGCATCTGCAGTGGTGGTCTATTTTTTGACCAACTTTATACTTGCTTAAGAACTTTGCAAGTGAAATTAGATAAGCTAAGTTTACTATCCACCGCTTAAGCATTTTTTTTATCATTGTTAAAAGAATTTGAAGCATACTCGAAGGTCCTCATTCAAACGCTTGAACATATTTAGGCTTCCGAATCAGTATGATTTTGAAAATTATCGTTTTTTTTTTTATTTAATTGGATATAATAATTTCACCTTAAATTTTTTTTTCGAACGGATTGGATAAACGATTGTTATAGGAAAACCATGCCAATTTAAACTCTTCCTTAAGCTGCTCACTCAAATAAACTATAATAAAGAATTGAAAAACGAGGAAAATTGAAAATAACACCTCCCATGATCAGTTTAAAAAAAAAAATGAAAAACTTAAACACTTTTTTAAATTATTACTAGTAAACGCGAGTAAATTCTGTGAAATGCCACTACAGAGAGCTTATCATGTGTCAAAAGATAAGGTTCATGTAGTAAAATTAAACAGAATTTGCTCGCGTTTACTAGTGATAGCTTAAAAAAGTGTTACAGTTTTTCCAATTACAATCGTTCTACTAATACGCTCTTAAAAGTGTTTTTAAAAAAAGTGCAGTGAAAAATAAAGAATTGAACATTGTTTCAAGCAATCCTTAGTAAACGAGCACTCTACACTGAAAAAGTTCGTAAGCCGTTGATAAAATAGGCCTACCTGTCATAAGATTTTTCTAGTGGAATCGAAAGGAATTTGCTCGCGTTTACTAGTGATGTTTTGACAAAAAAAAGTTTCAGTTCTTCAGTTAATATTTATTAAGGTGGCTGTATCAACAGGGTGAAATCATAAGTCCTTAAACTTCTTGTTAGGGAATATCTGGGAAAACCAAAATTTCACGCACGACAATTTCTAGATATTATCAATACCTTCCATTTGGTGCAAAGAAATTCTCGAAATATTTTGTAAATTTCATGTCTTATCAAATTTGGTAACAGGACAGGACTTTACGTTTTTCCTTCCCTCCCAGAAACATAGCAAAGATAATCCTAGCGCACGTTGTTAATTGCTGTCAAAGTCAGCGTGGTGTGCATCCCAACATTGGAAGTAAAAAACAATTTACTTTCAAACAATCCAAAAGATCCGGAAAATCCTTAGTAGTGGCCAGTCCTTGGAATCAGTCCCAAAAGGACGATTGTTTTTAGCAATCAACAATCAGTATATGAAAGTAGAATGAACTTCAATTCCCTGTCTATAAATGTCCCTTCAGAGGTCATGTGGTGGCTTTCTGGAACATCCGTAAAAGTGCAAAACTTTTGGAAGTTATTCAAAAATGTAAAACATGAAAATATTCTAAAGTCCAATAAAAAAGGCGGTACCATCATACCCTATGCCCAGGGAGTCGAGAAAAATCCCTAACTAAAAATTCCTAGACCAGACCGGGAAGCTGTGCTTTTACCGACTGAGCTAAGGGAGGACCCCTTATTTATATGCAAACATGTTATTAAATTCTCGTTGATAAACGTTCAACATTTTTGTATCTTTTTGTTCTGTTGTAGATTATCCTAAATGTACTTGAGATCAAAACTTCAAATCTACAGTTTTAACAGTAGCTTTTAGGGTTATTTAAGCTTACAATACCCTAGCAGCACACTTGTTGCATTTCGGTTCTAGTATCTGTTATGTAACTGATTCGAGTCACAATCAAGTTGCTGCAATCACATTTTGACAAATGTGTGTTTCTTGGGTATGTATTCAAACAATTTGGAATGAAGTTTTTGGAACGTTAACAGTCATTATTTGATAAGTTCGTGCTTTAGAGTACAGAACTTTAGTTCTACAGTAGTAACAATTGCTTTTAAGGCTTCACAATGATACGCTACACATTTAAGCATATTTAGTGAACATTTTGAACGTAAAATATATATCATGAGATAAACTTTGATCATCGATGTCATACAAGCTTCCCTTGAGTTCAAAACATAAAATCAACAGTTCTAAGAGTAGGTGTTTAGTGTATGATGAGGAAAATTTGTATTTAACAACATTCATTGACTGGTGTGGACGGTCAACATACAGAATCTTGGGATATTCTAGGTCGTCCAAACTGTCCAAAGTCCAAAGTCCAAAACATAAGATCTATAGTTGTTAAAGTTTTTTGGGTTACATAAGGTAACTAAATTATATTATATTAACACATGTTGAGTTGACAATATGTATTTAAATATATTCTGTGAATATTCTAGAACAACAGTCATCATTTTATAACTTTGTGATCCTCAAAGTTATCTTCTGACGTTCTGACGTTTAGAACTAAATTGTTCTGGAGTTTAGAACTTAGTCGTAACAGTCGTTTTTAAGCAATAAAAAGTTTCAAAAATTATTCAAACACTTTCAAATAATATTCTTTAAGGTCAACAAACATTATAACGTTATATGACTTGTTAAAGGTCATTTAAGCTATCCTTGAGATCAGAACATAAGACCTGCAGTTGTAACAAAAGCTTGTATTTTAACATCTTAATTGAATATCTTGAAGAAACAACAGAAACTATTAGATAATCTTCGGATGTTCTAGCTTATCCAAACTATCTAGATGTGCAGCTTCTGAAATAAGCTATCCGCTAATGAATGGAGTGGAAATTGACGGCATCAATCCAAGTCATAAATATTAAATAGATGATAAATAGTTGACCATCAAGAAGAATCGATGAACATATCATAACTTTGTACAGACCAAACAGCTACGGTTACAATTGAAGATATACGGTTTTATATTCCAGGACAGTTTGGATGACCCAGAATATCCAAATATTATCTCGTAGTAGGTGTTGATCTTCCAGGACGTACACCGAATATGTTTGAATACATATCATAACTTTGTATGGTTGATGCAGCTACTGTTACAATAAAAGATAATAAGTTCTGAACACCAGGACAATTTTTTTGGGCATATAAAATCCCTAGATTATTTCAAAATGTCTGTTGGACTTCCACGGCATTCATTGAATATGAGTAAGTTCATATCGTTACTTGGTATATCGAATGAAGCTACTGTTTATTTCGTGTCGGGTATTTTCGTCACTGCGACCAATTTTTAGATCTATTGTGACATATCCCCTTTTTGTTGTTGCTTTAGTTTTTTTCAGCATGACGCATCACTATTGATAGAAGTGATCGCCAAAGTCTGACCTAAAGCATTGTCCCAGGACGGTATAACGCTCCGAATAAAGTGTACTACCGTACTGGGGTTTGTTCTCCAAATCTCAAGGGGTTCTAGTAGCCCTTTGTTAAAGAACTTCAGCCTTTTATTGAAATTTGCCGGGCAGTGGCATAACAAGTGTTCCGAGTCTTCTCTATCCATGTTACAAAATCGACATGAATCATCTTGAAGTTTTCCTATCAGCTTCAAGTGATAACGGCTCGGACAGTGACCGGTTATAAGGGGGTTATATATTGTTAGATCTTTTTTGGTAAGATCTAGTAACTTGCGAGTCATTGAAATGTTTGGAGTAATGAACCGCTTTGATTGCCTAGCTTTGAAAGTGTTGTTCTCCACTTTTAAGCATTCCCAGGCTTTCATCTCCATTCTAAGAGAAGAAGCAGATACACCACAAAAGGGTTCAGGTCCTACAAACTGATGAGACGATCCGAGTCTTGCTAGTTCATCGGCTTTCTAGTTTCCATCAATTCCAGAATGACCAGGAACCCAGTACAAATTGACTTGATTACGACAAGACAAGCTACTGTTACAATTGTAGGTCTTAAGTTCTGAGCTCCATGATAATGAGGACGACCTGGCACATCTTGAAAAAATCTTTCTTACACTTTCCGATCATTTCTATGTTATTGAGCACTAAATCCATCAGAATACACTAAATTCATAGTACAATAAAGCTTGAAAAAAAAAAATAGGTTTAAAAGGGTTAAATTTTTGAGCATATCTAGGTCTACAATATAATGCTTGATTGACCTGTTCTCCTTAGAAACATTTTTGATATTGCTGAACCGTTGTAGGTTGAAGGTGGGCAGGTTGGAGGTTAAGATAATGCGTGAGTCGGCATCGGATATCGCCATAATATCCAACCCATACCGCGTTCCTGCCAGCAACGGCTATTGAGTGTGCGGATAAGTCCAATATAGTGGCATCATGGACGACGGGCAACATATCGTGGTAGCCAAAGCAAATGCAGTGTTCTGCTGCCGCCGCCAAGACGTTTGATTGAACAGTTTTCTTATATGGTTGATCGTATGAGATTTTAGTTAACTGATCTACACCCATTCGTAAAAGCGGGGGACCCAGGAATATTACGATGATCGACTCGATATGTAACTTACACGAACGTTCGATGCGACCATGTCTAGGTCAGATCTGCTGCAGGTGATCATTGGGGAACCTTTTTCCGACGACCCGAATCTCTGGCTCCCTGCCACCGTAGATTTGTCCCATAACCAGCGTTCCAGTATCCCAGACCACAACGCTGTTATAGCGATAGAGGGATGATCGGTTCAGCCGAACACTGGCCATCAAGACTTTGGCTATCTTGCTGGCTCCCGAAATATTCAGGGTTGTGTTGCGAAGATGCCGTCTTCCTAGACGCCTTGAAAACTCTGACTTTGGTATAGCTACCGAAGCCAGGTAAGCCACCAAGTAGACTTATATGTCTGCTGGACACGGCGGGTGAGGTGCTCGAGAGCGTAATCCTTAACAGAAAATGTACTCGGGGAAAGCCTTGTCAAACAACCAGTTTGGCTTCTGGAAAAGCACAAGTCAACGGTGGATGCCATTTTGTCCGTCTCTAAGACGGCCGAAGTCTCAATCCAGCGCAAGAGGCGATGAGTCCGCTACTGTGCTGTGGTCACCCTTGACGTGAGAAACGCGTTCAATAGCGCCAGTTGGGAGGCCGTCGTCAACTCGCTCCAACGACTCCAGGTTACTGGTTGCCTGTACATGATTCTGGGAAGTTATTTCCAGAATCGGGTACTGGTGTTCAATACACTTTTATTGGGCCAGAGAAGTGCCCAGATCACCACAGGTGTCCCGCAAGGTTCGACCCTTAAGTATAAGTTTAAGTGTAAGCCATAAGTTCTTCAATGGGATGAAGATTATGGGGTTCGTAGATGACATCACCCTAGAGATATGTGGTGAATCTAACGAGGAGGTGGAGCTAACGGCCTCGCACTCCATTGTTATTGTGCAGAGATAGATGAGTTCCAGGAAAGTTCCAAGAAAATTGCACAATAACTACAAAGACTTCATTGAGTTGGAAAGGTCAAGTTGTCGTTTATCAGCCACGTCAATTACACCTGCAAGAAAGCCTTTATGGTTTTGTCGGCATTACCCCGCATGATTTCGAATAGCTCGGCAGTGCAAGGGAGCAAGCGTTTGCTCCTGGCCAGTGTCTCCTTGTCCATACTTAGGTGCGGTAGGCCAACAAGGACCACTGCTTTGAGTACCAAGAGCTACCTAGGTAAGCTAAGGTAAGCACAAGAGCTATTCGCAAGACCACTAGAGCCGCCTCGATGGTCGCTGGTTTAGCGGCAGCGAGAATTCATTTTATCTCTCAAAGGTCGGTGGACCTACCCGGAAATATCCGGGTGGGTCAGTAGGCGACATGCTGAAGTGAACTTCCACTTAACGCAGATTCTGTCAGGTCACGGCTGCTTTTTACAGTATCTACATATATACGTGCATACACAGTCCTTCGCATGCATTTAGTGCCTAGGAGTTGAAGAAACCTTGGAACAAGTCTTCTTCGAATGTCGTCACTTTGACGGCGCGAGATCCATGCCAGCCGTAAGCGGTCACAACACCACTCCGGGCAACCTTGTCCAGAGGATGCCCTAGCAACACACTTGTTGCAAATCGGTTTAAAAATATCTTGATTGTGACTCAATTGAGTCCAAATCAAGTTGCTGCAACGTATAATGCCGTTTGTGTGTTGGTTGGGCGTGCCAAGACCGGCAACTTCTCTGACAAAAATGGTAGAACGACTCACGGCAGGTCACACGGACCAACTGAAGACCTACTAAAGACTTAATTAGTTAGGCATAGTGAGTAATACCGAAAGATGGTTCCGCGGAGAGCCAGTGGCTCAAGGCACGGGTGGGCTTTTGGTGGGTCGAGGAGTTGGCATCCACATTCTCACACCCTGAGTTCCATCCATCCCGCCTACACGACCGCAAATTGAACTAAATATGAGTGCCCACTTTACTCAGTCGCTCGGGACTGAGTAGCTCAACTTTTTACGACACTGCGTCGCAGTTCCCATGCGACTGAGTAAAGCGGCCTCTCAAATTGAGTTAAATTGTCTTGCCGTGTACACGTCCAGCCATTTGAACTCAGTTTTGAGTCGTTTTTGACTCACTTTCGTCAAAAGTGGAGTCACTCAAATTTAAGTAAATGTAACTGGCATTGACAAGTCGACAAATCAAAAACATCGACTCAAATCAAATGGATGTTTTTGGTTTGTCGATTTGTCAATCCCAGTTACATTTACTCAAATTTGAGTGACTCCACTTTTGACGAAAGTGAGTCAAAAAACGACTCAAAACTGAGTTCAAATGGCTGGCCGTGTAGTCAGATTCAATATTGACGAGAATGAGTGCAAACGGGAGTGAAATGGCCTCATCCAACATCCACTACTTAGGTTCCTCATGCTTCCACTGATATTATCCAGATGGTGCATTAGTGTGCGTGTATTAAACGTCAAAAAGTCCCATAAAACATGGCCGGTCACTCTTCTCTGATCGCAATCTCTCGGTTGTTTTGGAAGGATCCTAACTGATTTTCGGTAGGTGATAAGCACTTGCTACGCTGTATCAACAAGTGAGAAATCGACGTGGAGTTTTCATAAGGGCCAATGTCGCAAACGTAAACAATGACTTCTTCCACAAATTTCTTGAAAATACAAACTCGTTCAAGTAAACTACAACTCCTATTGTAAAAGGCAACTCCTCTTCTGTACAATCGTCGTGGCAATTCACTATGCTTCAGTAAGAATTCTCGAGAAATTTGCAAATTTGAAGCCATTGTTTACGATTGCGACATTGGCCCTTATGAATAATCCATATCGAAATCAGATTGAAAGGAGACGAGGCAATAAAAAATAAGAAAATTAGGAAGATTTTGAATAACACTTTACTTGTTAACATCTTAAAAAAAAAAAAAACGAAAACAGTTTTGCGTAAAAGTGACCAAATTCCTTCAATTTCCACAATAAAAAGACAACATTTATCTAAACATAAATATTATTTGTGAACTTTTCGTTGCTGAAGTCACGATAGTTAAAACAGTGGAATTGGTAGTTAGGGAGCTAAACAAAGTTGATTACTTTTACTTTTAAATTACTTTAAAAACAAAAAACAAATATTATTAAAACAATCTAAAAACATTTGTGTTTGATTGACAGATGACAAATTTATACAACTTTTTTTTCTTGCTTGAAGATTGAAAATTGGGACTACACAATAAAGAATATCAGGTTTCCAGGTATCACCATAATTTCAAAAACCTAAAATTTCTTAATTTGCATATATCTTGAAAACGGTTCCGCCTAAAACTTTTTGGATGAAATTTTTTAAATCAGCGTTCGGTTTTTCATTGTAAATAGTCAGTAGCTAACCGAGTTGTAAACTAGTGTAATTGTAAAAAAAAACACCAAAAAAAACGATGATTCACAAACCCGATGACCTCAAATGTAAAATATATCGAACAGATAGATGGTAATAAAGCACATGAAGGAACAAAATTTAAAAATAAAAAATGTATAAATCCAGTGAAAATTCGAAAGGAAATAAGTGGCAATAAACTACTAACGAAAATACTTACTAAAGGTTTTGGTATCAATTGCACAATTGTTTTACCCTGTATGAGTACGAAACGATAAACAAAATTAGTGAAAAGAAAATTACAGATCTTCGTGGAAGTTTTCGGAGTGAGATGACTTTATCGTAGAATGGGTTCAATTTCGAGGAATTTTTCGATCAGCAACGAGATATAACATAACAACTACAGTAGGTTGTCATCAAAGCTTTCATTTTTTTTTTTCAAAACGGTCAACATTACGACGATGTAATATATAGAGTAAAAGAACACTACATGGATTATATGTATAAGATTATAAACGATGAACTTTAAGCAATACGGTCGGAAAACGGGAACATGCAAGAGTCGAAGAAAAACGAAGCGATTTAGTTGCAAGGAGAGTTCTGCTTGGTATTCGACTACATCTGACATGAATCGGTGAAATGAGTGACTTGATGAGTGTGTTTAAAATGTTGTAATATTTCGTTTGGACGCACAGTGGGAAAGAGTTGGATTATATGGAGCAGTATGCAATCTCTTCGGAAAATTCTTAAAATCTGAATGAATGAGACTTTATCACACATAATTTGATTGGCTGAAGAAGGGGTTGAAATAAGCGATGTATATGTAAATCGAAAAATTTCAATTGGAGATTTCCGGGAAAACTGGCAACCCTGAGTTCAAATAAGATTCCCTTTGCCATTAAAACCGTAAATTATTCTCCACTAAGTTTTCGAGAATTCTTGCGAAGTTGAGAGCCTTGATTCAGAAAAAAATCCAGTATAAGGTAAGGAAAAAAATGAATGCTTTCCCAGAAGGTCAGATAACTTCGAGATAAATTGGTTAAAGTGAGATCTGTCTGTCTGTCTGTCTGTGGGTTTATAAATTTTTATTTTTTTATTTTTTTAAAGTTTCGGGAAATCCTTCTGACTTCTGATCCCACTTAACCCGGTTCCTTGTTTCACAACCGGAATCCCCCGACGGGACTGCCCTATGGTACTCCTTCGTGAAGGGTCTTGGCCATTTCTCCACAATAGGGCCATTTAGCTCCTACTCCTTGCAACAGCCATTTTGCTCTCACCTAACTTGTTTCAACCATTCAGCTCCCATCCTCAACGATGGGATCAAGATGAGTAGACCCTGGCAATGGATTTACCCTACTCCGACGGAAGATTACCGACCTGTGGATACCGGAAGCAAACGACGATGAGCCATTTAGCTCTCACATACAGACGCAATCGATTCGAACAATCCCCACTGCGAAACTACCCTAGATCACCCGAGATCGACAACCCGCTACTCCACTCAACCTTTCATTTCTTGATTCTCCCGCCACTTTTGCTGTAGAGCCAACCTGATTTGCGTAATGGCTCCGTTGACCTCATTCCAAGTACTTTCATCACGACGCATTTTATAGACGACGTTAACTGAACTTCGCAATGGCTCGAATCGTGGGTAGTCAAAAACCACGTTCTCCGGTGTTTCTTGGACGTCTGCGCACTCCGGACAAAAGGGTGATGCTGCGTCTGAATTGGTGCAAGTATTGCCTGAAGCAGCCATGGCCAGACAGAAACTGCCTAAGGTAGAAGTTTATCTCTCCGTGCTTCCTCTTCGTCCAGATCAACTAATCCGGTACGAGTAGGTGCGTCCATCGACCGTTCACCCGCGTGTCCCATTCCCGTCACCATTTGGGCATCGACTCCGCTCTCACCAGCTTTCGAACTCCTCTAATATTTCTGCGCTGATAACATTAACTGTCCTCCACGAGTATGATGTCAATAGGGATCATTCCGGCAATGACACATACTGCCTCCGATGAGATAGTTCTGTGGGCACTCACAACTACATGACACGTACTGTTCAGCTTCCCTTGGTTTTCAACGCAGTGACTTAGGCTGGACCTCCGTATCTTAGAATCGATGATGATACACTAGCCAGTAGACGCCGTAGCTATTCGGGATGATTCTGGCTACCGCATTGATGGCCTTCGCACGTCGTCAATCATACCACCCAGATACTTCAGCACGCGCTTCAAGGCTATGGAAAGCCCTACGATGACGATTTCTGCTCACTGTATCGCTATGCAGTAGCTGACCATTAGCACCTCCGTTTTGTAGTGGCCTATCTGTAGCTTCGTCCCCTGCATCCAGTATTCAATTATGCCTATTGCGTCTGACGCCAGCATTTCCACTTCTTCCAGAGTTTCACCTTTCACTAAAAATACGATGTCATTCGCAAAGTCAACGATCACAACGCCTTTGGGAAGCTTCAGCATCAGCACCCCGTTGTACATCCTGTTCCAAAGTGTTGGGTCAAGCAGAGAAGCTTGTCTCTTACATCAGCACCCGGTTCTGAAAGTAACTCTGCAGAACTCTGCACAGGTAATCAGGGACCCTAATTTTGTGCAGTGACTTGGCAAAAGCCTCCCAGTTGGCGCTATTGAAGACGTTCTTAACGCCGATCGTTACAACAGCGCAATATCGGTCGCTTTTCCGCTTTTGTTCGGACGCCTTTACGGCTGCCTCGATCACTGTGTGACTGGCATCCACCGTAGACTTCCCTTTCCGGAAACCGAATTGCATCCTCGATAGCCCATGCTCGCTCTCAGTAAATTTCGTAAGCCTGTTGAAGATGATACTCTCCAGGAGTTTTCCAAGCGTACCCAAAAGACATATTGGCCTGTACGATGCTGGATCCCCTGGAAGCTTTTCGGGCTTCGGCAACAACACTAGTATCTGTATTTTCCACCTGACCGGGAAATGGCCTTTCGCTAGGCATTTCTGTAGCGCATCCCTGAACATTTCCGGGAATTCCAAGTCATGTTAGGGATTCCATCCGGACCAGGTGCCTTTCTCACGAGCCACGAGCTCCTCGTTTGATACTTGCATGTCTTCAACACTACTTCCTTCTTCTTCGTTGTATGGTATATGTACGTGGCCACGTCGTTGTATCGTGTGTCGGGAAAAGTTCATCTACGATAACCGTCAGTTTTTCTTTTTCGATAACCGTCAGTCTTGCTCAGTATTATCTCTCGTTTTAATTCGGTCCTGGCCGCTCGGAACACCACCCTATGTACCTCTCTGTCTGCTGCGGTTTTAGTTCTCTGGACAGGTCTTCTGGCTTTTAAACAACAAGCGCGAAGGATGCTGAGTTGCTCATTCCACCAGTTAGCTGGACGCCGCTTGTTCTTTGGCTCTAGTTTCCTCGGCATGGTTGTGTCGCATGCCCTTACTAACGTATTCGTCAGCTCGTTCGCGTTTCGGTTCGAGAGTTCGAGCCGAAAAGCCTCAATAAATAGTTCCTTGTCGAAGACTTTCGTCCGCTTCCATTTCCGCTCTCAACATTTTGTCCTTCGTATTGTGACAGGATTTCGCTGACCGATGCTTTACCAGATCGCCAGGTGGTCGCTATGGGTATACTCCTCACAAACTTTCCAGTTCATATTTGTCAACAGCAACGGACTACAGAAGGTCACATCGATGACAGATTCATGACTCTCCCTGTGAAAAGTGCTGACGAAACCTACATTTGATAGTGTAACTTCCAGCTTTGCCAGAGCTTCTAGCAGACTGCAGCCTTCTAGCGTTGGTACATCTGCGATGCACCGATCTCTACAGCCCAAGCATCCAGCAGTCTAGTGGAACTGCTCCATGGTCCACCTTGAGGGTGCATAGCAGCTGCAAGAAAATATCCCGTTGATTTTGACGATCACAAACCCTTCGCATGAACTGGACACCACTTCCTGGATGGAGAATCTGCCCATCACTTGTATCGCAACTATCGCTGCTCTATCTGCTACCCAGTTTTCGTTATCGGGAGGAACACGATACGGTTCCGCAATAATTGCGACGTCACACTTTGTTTCTGTTGTTGATTGCCACAACAGTTGCTGTGCTATGTCGCAATGATTGAGGTTTATTTGGGTTACCTCTATTACTGCCGGCCTGCTGTCGCCTGTTTATTTACAGGGCACCTGTAGCCCCCCCTCATGTGGTCCTTTCACGTCATGCTTCTTTTGCAAAGTAACCCTTTGCGCTGCAAAGATCAGATCTGCCAGGACCTTTGCAGTTCCTCGCCTGGTGACAAAAACCCATGCACTTAGAGCATCTCTCCAATTCCTTTGGAACTTATGGGACGACTCTCAGTGAGCACATCGACCACTCAACTTTTACTCGACCCGACTCCAACAGCTTATTTGCTGTAGCTGTCGGCAGACGTATTGCCGCCGTCTGTGTGCCAATTGTCAATGGTGCATCTCTAAGATCGCAGTGCCGCTTCAGCGCTCTCCTCAGATCGTCTTCTGTTGTGATCTTGTCAAGATCCTTGCTTTCGATCACAGTCTCATGTGAGAGAGCTCTAACTATCGCCTGCTCATCAACAGACTTTTCGACCAGCGTCTTGAAGGCTGTGCTTTTGATGGCACGATCTTTTTTTAGCTCGAAGAGCAACTCACCTTTCTGGGTGCGCCTGGTGTTCACCACCTTCTCCTCTAGTTCCTTTAACTCCGGATCAGTTCTCACTTATCCGAGGAGTTCAGCGTACGTCGTTCCGCTTTTTACCTCAACAATTAGAGCGTCGCCTTTCTACGCTTCCGATGAAGTTTTCGCTTACTACTGGTTCTTCTTCTGTTTGTCTTTTTGGTGGCCAACAGTGCGCCTTTCACTGCCTTTGCCTTTCTCCTCGTCGTTTTTGAGCTTTTTCAGCTCCTCCTCATCTCCTGGTGTGTTCCTTTTCCCTTTAACCGAGCGTGGATGCTGGTAGCTTTGTCGTCTTTAGTGCATCAACCTTTGCCTTCTCCGTTGCCTTTTTGCTGTCATCAAAAACCTTTTCGGGAGTCTCTGCTCTCATCCTCAGTGCGTCCTGTTCGCGATTGGCTGTAATCACGGCCGATTTGACGTGCGTCACCATCTTTTTGGTTTCCTTGTGGACGTTGTGAACTGTCCTTTACGTAGTTTTTTCCATCTTTTTTGCTATTTCCACACGTTTGCAGATGGGCGCCTATGTGTTGATCTCGCGGACTTGCACTATAAATCAGGGAGGCCATGCTATGGTTGACACGGTCCGTCATGGGCACCGTGTTCAGAGCCGGCTTGGCATAAGGAATGTAACCTGTCTGTCTGTCTGTTTTTTAAGGTATAAAAAGCTTCAGCACCCTGTAGTGTGTTTGGCACGGTGTGCGACTGACAAGAGCGCTTATGGGACTTCAGCTTTCGTGCCCAATTTATGGTTTTTAACCATCTACCGCATTCTCCGTTTTCCCTCAGGACCATGATGAAGCGACTACTTCGAGGGCGGCTGTGCTCATTCACTTCCTTTTTTTTTTCTCAGCTGTTGATTGAGGCAACTTCGTGTTCCCATCGAAACGTGTACCAAAGTGTAGTAGCCGACCATCATGACGTGCTTTTCTTCAGGGTTATCATAGTGGGGCACTCGCTTCTTAATATTTAACTATGCATCGGCGTTGCTGAACCTCTGCTCTACTCTCCATTTGCTCAATTCTTGAACCGTTTATCTCCTATCTACTTTGGTCGAGCCATTTGGTTCCACACTTCCCTGAACCATTTGGCTCCCCCGTTTTGGCCCCAGTCGACTCGAGTAGTCCCCGACAGTGGGCTATTCTACGCTGACAAAGAGTTCCCCGGCAGCAGAGCCGAAAAGCCGAAACCGATTCCGCTGCTGTTGCTGGTCACTCCAACCGACCGGTAGGGTGCCGAAATCAGTTCAACGATTGCGGTGCATCCTAGCGTCCGGTTCGCTGGCACCCCGGCGACCCAAAACCGGTGTTACGGCGTGTTCTACTCAACTAGTCCCCGGCGATGGATCTAGCTTACTCCGACAGGGAGGTCCCCGACGTAGAAATTCCTCCAGAACCGATTAGTCTTGCAGTGGCTCTAGCCAGTGACGCTGGATCGTTGGTCACTTCGCCATTTCCTCTGCAGCTCGTACAATATCCTTGTTACTGTCCTCATCGACAGCGTTCCATGTGTCTTCTTCGTGGTACATTTCTTCTACAACATTGTCGACTGTCACGCCGCGCATATTCTTCGAACCTAGGGCATTCAAAGACGATGTGTTCTGGTGTCTCCTCCAGGTTCACGTACTCTGGGCAAAAAGAAGAAGCATGACCAAACCAATGCAGATACTTCCGGAAGAAGCCATATCCGCAGAGGAACTGCGTCAGATAGCAGTTCTTCATACTTCCTATATTCCCCCGACGTTGATGTCAACCCGCTGAACTGCTTTGCGGTTGCTAACCAGCACTACCTCCGTCTTATGATGGGCCAGCTGCAGTTTTGCTCCAGTCATTCACGTTTCAATGGTGTCCATAGCCTCCGCCGTCAGCATCTCTACCTCTTCCAGTGTCTGTCTGTCTGATGACCCTTATAGATTCGAAAACTACTGAGCCAAAATTTCCACGCCAATTTGCGTTGAACCGTTTTTGAGGCTAAGGGAAGGTTATGATGGTTTGAGACCCCTCCCCTCTCTGGAAGAACTCATGAACTAATCAAGCAAATGGAACAAAATTTGTTTTTTTTTTTTTTAATAATCATTTATTTGTACAGGCTCAATCGAATAAACTTTACAGAGCCAAATTTTCATACTTTTATACATCATTTATCTTAAAACTAAAGTTAGGAGGATAGAGCCGATTACTCGCTAGACCGTCTCGAGGTTAATAGGAATTACAAATTACGGATGGGAAAGAGGGTGAGAATTTAAAGTATGGTTTACATACACATTAAATTTAAATTCTAAATTATTGAAACACTTATAACTACACAACTTTTGGTTTTCTTTTAATTCGAACATTTTTGAAAAAGAAAAAAAAACACACGAACACAGAAAAAAAACTTATACTAACATACATGTTAAACTAACTACAATCTAATGCTAATGTTAGTCAAAAACACATAAATGAGTTTCATGTACTCCAAATCACGTACAGCCAAAATATCTCGAATTGGCACATTGGGTTTGTCTACCTCGAGGCGAAGGGAATCATAAAGCCTCGATCTGAAACCACGATGCTCAGCATAAGACCAAATAACGTGATCTGCGTCCTGATAGCCTTGTCCACACTCACAGAGATTGCTGTCGCTCAGCCCAGCCCGGTATAAATGAGCGTTCAAAGAATAATGATTGGACATGAGGCGAGACATGACACGAATGAAGTCTCGACCCACATCCATCCTACTAAGCCAAGATTTCTTCGACACCTTTGGGATGATAGAATGTTGCCATCGCCCCAAATCTCCTTTGCTCCATTTATACTGCCAGCTGACGAGTGACTGTTGACGAAAAATAGGAAAAAATTCGTTGAAGGCAGGTTTGTCGATCATAAATATCGCCTTCCATAGCGCACCTTGCAAGCAGAGTCCGCTTTCTCATTGCCCGGAATTGAACAATGAGAAGGACCCATACAAAGGTGATGATAAAATAACATGAAGATAAAGCACTTACGAGCTCCTGTATTTTCATGAGAAAATACGAGGAGTGCTTTACCAGCCTCAAGGAGCGAATAGCCTCTATAGAACTGAGACTATCACGTGAAAATGAAGTACTGATCCGGTGGTAATGAGGCAACAATTTCTAGCGTAAAATGTATTGCCGCTAATTCAGCGACATACACGGAACAAGGGGCTTGAAGTTTACGGTTGGCGCTATAAATTTCATTAAATATGCCAAAGCCTGCTGACTCCTCTATCAAAGATCCGTCAGTGAAGAACGATTTAGTGGAATCAACTGGCCAAACTTTGCAGCAAATATCACCGGAGCAATCGCGGGACGATGATGCTCTGAGATTCCACAGCTCCTGCTTCATGGATAAATCAAAATGAACCGAATTGTCGAAATCGGAGAAGCAAACACGATTGGAAATGTTCGGCGAAGGGCTGACATCCTGTGTTATGTACAAATGGTACAAGGTCATGAAGCGGGTTTGAGGGTTCAACTCAAGGAGCTTCTCAAAATTTTCGATCACCTGAGGGTTCATAACTTACACCTGGTGAGGAGCCGGAAGATAATTCTGTAAACCGATCCGAGGTGGCAACATACCAGCCAGCACTTCAAGACTCATGGTGTGAGTCGAGTGCATGCAACCTAACGCGATACGAAGACACCGATACTGAATACGTTCCAGTTTAATGATGTGCGACCGAGCCGCTGACTGAAAACAAAACTACCGTATTCCATAATCGACAAAATCGTTGTCCGGTACAACGTTAGAAGATCTTGTGGATGAGCTCCCCACCAGGTCCGGTAATTGTGCGAGAAAATTGATCCTTGGCTGGCACTTTCGCTTCACATACTCAATATGGGATCTCCAGGTGCACTAGAATCGAACCAGACCTCAAGATATTTAAATGACATAGAATGAGCTATCGGCTTACCCCAAATTTGAAGCTTCGGTTGTGCTGGGTTATGCTTCCTAGAAAAAACTACCAACTCAGTTTTCTCCGTAGAGAATTCGATACCTAGCTCTAGAGCCAAGTAGACAAATTGTCCAAGGTATCCTGTAAGGGTCCTTGCAGATCGACCCCATTGGGTCCCGTGACGAACACTACGCCGTCATCTGCAAGTTGTCTCAACGTACAGTTGTCACCTAGACAACCGTCAATGTCTTTGACATAAGAATTATACAAAAGGGGCTTAAACATGATCCCTGGGGAGACCCATGTAGCTAAATCGTGAAGCTGTAGAGGTTCCATGAGAAAAGCTCATATGTTTCTCTGACAGCAAATTGTACAAAAAATTATTCATTAATGGTGAAAAGCCACAAGCGTGGAGTTTATCTGAAAGAACTTCAACAGATACTGAATCAAAAGCCCCTTTATGTCCAAGAATACAGAAGCCATTTGCTCTTTTTGTAAAAAGCTAACTGAATATCTGTGGAAAGCAACGCGAGACAGTCGTTCGTTCCTTACCCTACGGAAACCATATTGAGTATCTGAAAGCAGGTTGTTCGTCTCAACCCATTTGTCCAGACGGAAAAGGATCATTTTCTCAACAACTTTCGAATACAAGATAACATCGCGATGGGTCGATAGGAGTTGTGGTCGGACGCGGGCTTACCAGGTTTTTGAATGGCAATAACTCTCACCCGTCTCCAATCATCCGGTACAATGTTGAGTTCCAGAAACTGATTAAACAAGTTCAACATGCGCCTCTTCGCGACGTCTGGGAGGTTCTTGAGCAAGTTGAACTTGATCCTATCAGCGCCTGGAGCCGTATTGCCACACGAAAGGAGTGCGAGAGAGAACTCTACCATTGAAAAGGGTTGGCTAATCTCATCTATCGAATACGTGTTTTCGCGAGAATCATCCGTGCCGGCACAGAATCTGGACAAACTTTTTCGCGCGAATTTGAGGATCCATTGGTCCGAGTACTCTTCGCTCTCGTTGTTCAGTAGTTCGGTTACGCAACCTTCGCGCCGTGTTCCAAAGAGTACTCATCGACGTTTCTGCGCGATAGCCCGTTCACGAATGTTCGCCAGTAACCGCGTTTCTTGGCCTTGATGAGGCTCTTAAGTTCGCGTTCGAGAGCCGTGTATACTTCGAAGTGCTCAGGTGTTCCACGTCTACGGAAAACTTTAAACGCGTCGGACTTTTTACGGTAAACCTCGGTGCATTGCTGATCCCACCATGGAGAAGGAGGTTTCCTGCGAGATGACGTTCCTGGAACTGGTCGAGTTTGAGCTTGAAGCGCGCTGTCTAAGATCAGGTTGGAAGGAAGTTATACTCTCCAGCGGTGAAAGCCTTCTACCGTCGTTACGGCTTCATCTACTGCTGTCCTAAGCTTTGTCCAATCGATGTGACGGTAAGATCATACGTGACGTTAACAGATTTCGACGGATTGAACCCGGTGGCAACCGAAATTTTTATGGGCAAGTGAGTCACTACCGTGGGATCTTGAATCACATTCCATGTGCAATCCAACGATAATGAATTCGAACAAAGTGTGAGGTCTAATCTACTGCCAACTGAGGATGTACCAGCCAAACGTGTTACTTCTCCATTGTTAAGAACTGTCATATTGAAGTTGTCACAGAGGTCATATATCAGGGAAGACCGGTTGTCATCGTACAGTTCTCCCCAGCCTGTACCGTGAGAGTTAAAATCTCCCATGACCAACCGCTGGAGCAGGAAGAACCGAACAAACATCTGAGAGTTGTTTTCGGTTAATGGAAGCTCTTGGAGGAATATAAACGGAAGCAATGCAAAGGCTTTTATTTTTAATAACAGCCTGACATGCGACAACTTCAATACCTGGAATTGGAGGAAAATTCACTCTATAGAAGGAGTAGCACTTTTTGATCCCCAAAAGTACTCCTCCTCACGTGAATCCTCACGATCAAGACGAATAATATTGAAATCATGAATCGGAAGATTGATTTCGGAAGAGAGCCATGTTTCACAAAGAGCGAATGCATCACAACCGGTAGTGTGAGCTAAAAATTTAAAGATTCCAATTTGGAATCAAACTGACAATTCCACTGTAGAACAGTGATCAATCCCCGACCTCATTTGGAAAATTATCCATCGAAGGAAATGATAGCTGCAGGATGGGCCACTTAATTGTCAATTGCTTCAAAAGGTCTTCACTGTTGGAAGCATTGCCAAAACAATGCTTTTGAGAGGGTCAGAAATTTCAAGGTGCCGAAGATACCTTCGGCAATGTCATCAAATGAGAACAGCCCACTTGAAGAGGGCTTCTGTTCTTAAAATAGGGGCGTCAGGGTTTTGGATGTCCCAGGAGAGATGGAAAGTCCTGGGTGTAGTTAGTACTATGGAAACCAGGAGGAATTGTGTTTTCCTTTTTCCACCTCTTTTGAAATGGGCAAGCTGGTCTCGGCTTCTTTTCAACAACTTTCCGTGAGCGGACGCGTCTTCGCTTCCTTGAAGCACCTTCCGGAAAAGTGAACGACGTTCCTCTTCAGCCGAATCAAAGTCAGACTCGTCATCTGACAGAGGAGCAAAGGATTTGTATTGGCACTGGGTGATGGTGAGGCTTTTTCACCATTTCGGCAAAGATTGCCTGGAACGCTGTTTTAGCGAGCGTTCTAATTGTTCCCCGCGTTGTTTGTACGCCGGGCACAATGAGAGAGCATGAGGAGGAGTTCCTTTACAGAAAGCGCATTTAGGTGTGCTGTCTGCGCACGCGCCATCCTCATGCTTCTCCGCAGTTGAGCAGCGCGCTTTATTGCCGCAATGGGAGGTCGTATGTCCCATCTGCTGGCATTTCTGGCAGATCATGACCGAGGTACAAACAATCGCACAGGTAGCCGAAGTTTTCCCAACTCGACGTATTGAGGAGGCTGAGCCAGAGAAGGTCACGCGAAAGAGTCTGACGGTGTAAACTTTTTTCACCCTTATTGGTCGACACTGCGCCAAGTTGGCGCACATCCAGTATCTTAACTGGTGACAGCAGAGGGTTCTTAAATCGACCAACCCCGCTTCAGCAGGATCTCAGGGGTCAGACTCGTATCGGTGACCACACCTTCGATTTCAATACCCCGAGCTGGGATATATACTCGATACTCGAGTGTAAAAACTGAGAGACAGCAATCTCATTCGCCTGCTTGGCGGTTGGACACAACGACCCGAAGTTTATTCGGTCTTACTTTTATTATCTCGGTCACGGCCGAGAATCGCTTCGTCAGATCATCAGAAATCTGACAAACATTCAGAGGTTTCGATTTGGGCTGAAAAATAAACAACCCATGGACCAGTTGAACTGTCTGGATAGGCACGTGATCTGGCAACTCTATGAGCTACCTCATCATTTCGTGCCATGAGATGATTCATCTTGCGATAAATCATCCATGAACTCGCTTGTGGGAGCTTATCACGCTCAACCACTAACGTAATTATCTACAATCAATCACAGATAAACAAACCAAACTAAAAAAAAACTAAAACTAAGTTCACTCTCACACACTATCAATCACTCTCCACACTCACACACACATACGATGAAAATCGCTTATCTTATATACTACTAAAAAACTTATCTTATATGTATCACGGATCTACTGCAGCTGGGCGACGAATGTGTGCTGCTGCTGCCGGGCGACGATGGTGACCGCGTGTACCGTCTAAGCGTGGAGCTGAACGATCACGATGATGTTGCTGGTCGGTGGTAGTTGGTGGATGGAAGAATGCACGCTTCACACGATGCGCTGCTGGTATGCGTGCCGTATAGATTCGGAACAATATGGCTTCTCGATCGTGGCAATATTGCTAATTGCAATTAATGACGCTGTTGCACCACTTATCACACAATGTTCTCTTCTTCAGTAAATCAAAACTGATTTCACTCGCGACGATTCCACTGGCGATTGGAAAATTCCTTTTTCTGAAGACTAAACAACTCGTAAAAAGCTTCCAAAACAACGGAAAGCGGACCGAACGAACTGTACCGTTCGCGTGTTCACTGGGCAAAAGAGAACAAAATTTGTGAGGTGAAGGTTTTTTAAGGCAAAAAATGTTTTTAATGTGACTTGAGATCCTTCCTTTTTAGTAAACTCAGCACAACTCGATATGGATGGCATATGGATGTTTTTGAAAGCAAAAAATGTTTCTATAGTAGTTAAAAAACCCATCTCCCACTTTAGCGTGGGGGGGGGGGGGTAGGTCTCTCGTAAAAATGAAACAGAAATTGCTGCATTTGGCATGTGGAGGTTTTTGAAGGCAAGAAATGTTTCTATTCTCTTATAACGCATTTTTTTGCATAACTCGAGAACTAACAAAGCAAACGGAATTAAATTTGGCATGTGAATGTTTTGAAAGAGATAAATGTTTCGATGGTAGTTTGATACACCTCTGCTCTCTGGAAGGGAGGAGAGCTCCCATACAAATGAAACACAAATCTCTGCATAACTCGAGAACTTATCAATGTTTGTATGAATTTTGCTGGGAGTAGCTGCAGTCTCGTTCCGCATAAATGTATTGGTGATGGTGAATTAAATGATAAACCATACTTTGAATCATCGACACTTGTTGTGACGGAATTTATGGTGAATCCTGTTCAATTTTAACGGCTACTATTATGACCTCACTATTTCAAAAACCGCTCTATATCTCTTCCAATCTTCAATCAAATAACAATGTGCTTTGTACAACCCACTATTGTTACCCTTAGCTATTAAGGATTGAAGACAATATACAAGAACTAGTTGAATTCTATAGCTAAGGACTCGTATTATTTTCTTTCCGCCCGTAATCCCAAATTACTCAAAACTCAACTTGAAGTTTAAGCTTATTCCGGAAATATATAGCTTTACACGTCCCAGTGGCTTGGTTAGGATGTCAGCGACCATCTCGTTAGTAGGAATGTAGACTACGTCAATAGTTCCGTTTCGATAAAGGTCCTTAATAAAGTGGTATCGAGTATCCACATGTTTCGAGCGTTGCTGGACAGAATCTTGCTTCAGTTCCTGGTACAACTTTAGTTGTCTTCTCCTATGACCACAGAATACTTCACCTCTTCGCCAATTGACTTGAAAAGCTTCAATATCCATAGTAGTTCCTGCCCACTTTCCCCCAGAGAAATATATTCCGCTTCCGTGCTTGCAAGAGCCACGCATGATTGCTTCCGCGCTGCCCATGCATTTGGTGCTCCGCTAAGTTGGAACAGGAAACCGGTGTTCGATTTTCTATGACTCGCATTCCCGGCCCAGTCTGCATCCGCGAAACCAGTCAGTTCATCACCATCGCATTGTAGTTGTAGCTTCAGGTTAGACGTCGTATTCAAGTACCGTAATGTTCGTTTTGCTTCGGTCCAATTTTCAGCTGTTGGACAACTCACCTTTTTTCCGAGGATCGATGCCGAGATAGCGATGTCCGGCCGAGTTTTCACTGCGACGTACAGCAGGCCGTCGATCATACTTTGATACTTGTCTTTCGAAGGTAGTAGTTCGCTCTCCTCCTTCTGCTGAAATAAACCTGGCTCCATCGGTACTTTTGCAGGTTTTGCATCCTCCAATCCGGAACGACTAGCGAACTTCTTGATGTACGTTTCCTGGCTCAATGAAAATCCTGTAGTTGTGCGTTCAACTTGGATCCCAAGAAAGTGCTTCGCATCTCCTAGGATCGTCAGCGAGAAATTTTCCTCCAGATACGATATCACCTCGCTATACTCCTCCTGGCTCGGATTGATCACCAGCATGTCGTTCACATATAATAGAATATAGCTATATTTACCTTCCTTCAACCGTACGTACAAGCACGGATCTGCATTTGAGGGTTTGAATCCGATTCGGCGAATAATGGTATCAATTTTCTTGTTCGGCATCCTCGCCGATTGCTTGAGTCCGTAAAGGCTTTTCTTCAGGCAGCAAACTTTTCCTGAACTTGTTTCAAAGCCAGGAGCTCCTTCATATAAATTTTCTCATCCAGTTCGCCGAGGTACGCTGTCTTTACGTCCACGTGCTTCACTAGCAAGTTCCGCCTCCCAGCAACAGCCAACAGTTTTATCAGGGTTACCTGCTTCGCGACGAGGGTGAATACTTCGTCGTAGTCACATCCGTACTTCTGGTTGTAGCCTTGCGCTACCAGGCGCGCTTTGTAGCGCACCACTTCACCTTTGTCAATCTCCCTGCGCTTAAAAATCCACTCACATCCTACAGGGTGCTTACCAGCAGGTAGGTCCTCCATGACCCACGTTTTATTGCTTCTCAGAGAGTTCATTTCCTCTTTCATGGCAGCTTTCCACTCTTCCCAGTGTGAACTTCTCTTAGCTTCAGCAACGGTTCGAGGATCTCGCGACTGCGCCATAAGAGCTGCTCCAGGATAACGTGGAGGGGGAACCTCCTTGTTGTTCCTCAATGAACGTCTCACATCTCTTGAATCATTAATTGTTTCGTCCTGCTCCTCCTGTTCCACAGAATCTCCAGAATCTTCTGCGAAACTTTCATCATTCGTCATAATGGTGTTGTTTCCACTCACTATGTCGAAAATATGTCATCCACATCTGAAATATCACTTTGATTTTCTACTTTGATATGGTTGGCAGGATCACGGACCTTCCGTGCAGGATTTTGATTCTCTACTCAACGATCGCTTCATCTTCATCAACGCATACCGCGACATCTGGACCGAATCGTACATCTCGACTAACATCAAGCTTGTGTGTCTTCGAATCAATCAGCCGGTATCCTTTGTGGCTATCCGAGTATCCAACCAAGATCACCTTCACGGCTTTGGGGTCCAGCTTCGTTCTTCTCTGCTTCCCATCGGCCAACGTGACTTCTACGACGACGCTTGAATCAATGTTCAAGAACTTGGATTCTTCACTGCACATATGGCACGATGCACCAGAATCGATGATCTACTGCGATGGTCCATGTTCGTTCTTCACCGCTTGTGATATTGACGAAATTACAAATTCACCGCAACTTTCTTCCGCTCCTTTCGCTTTTTGAACGCTTCTTTGCTTTGAAAAAGTTTTCACCGGCTCTTCTGGTTTCTGCTGTTGCATCCACTGTCGGCAGTCCTTGCGCTTGTGCCCGGGCTGCTCACAGAAATGGTACAGAACTTGCTTCTGCTTGAACTCCGTTCTCAAAGCTGATTCCACTCCTCCTTAGCTTCTGCGCCGAGCAACTCCATCTACCAGCTTACCTCGCACGAACTCCATCGTCAGATCAGCATCCAGACGTCCTTCCAAAGCAGTGACAAGAGTAGAGAACGAATCCGGTAGACTGCTGAGCACGCTGTTCACCTTCAAATCTTTGTCGAGCTCTTGACCAGTGATCGCGAGTTTCTCGAAATGATCTTCTATCCGGCTAACGTACGCTCCAACATCTTCACCGTTAACGTATTCCATCCGCATCACCTTCCTGGGGATTGCCGTCTTGCTGGTTCGTCCCTGCTTCTCGTCAGCACCACGGATTGAATCCCAAGCTTGTTTTGCGGCCATTGTCTTCTTGATGAGGCTGTACTGGGTAGGCTTGACAAGCAGCCCAATCGTGGCCCTCGCCCGTTTGTCGCCATCGTCCCACTCAGCAAGATCCGCTTCATTACCGGGAACCACTGCTATCGTTGGTCGCTCCGTCGGTCGAACATCAGGGACCACGAACTTCCATAGCTTCTCACAGACCAGTAACGGCTCCACTTCAAACTTCCAGTTGGAATAATTCACGTCGTTCAGTTTCTTTACTCCAACTTTTCCATTTTCAATCTTCACTTGTCAGAAATTTTTCCGTTTTCAATGCAGACTTGATGAACCTGGGCCAATAACCTCTTGACGGTACAAGGAAACACGTCTGCTTAGGTTGAACAAATAACAAGGACTATCTTTATTTATCTCTTTTAACAAATACTTTGAATATCATGGCTTGCTACTTCTGTTGCTACCTCTTCAGAGAGCGTTTCACGGGGCTCAGATATCGTGACGGTGTCGTGTGAATTTAAACGGAAAAGACAGCATTAGCTGTGCAAAAGGCAAAAGGATTGAGGATCAAATACTTTGAATATCATGGCTTGCTACTTCTGTTGCTACCTCTTCAGAGAGCGTTTCACGGGGCTCAGATATCGTGACGGTGTCGTGTGAATTTAAACGGAAAAAGACACGGCATTAGCTGTGCAAAGGCAAAAGGATTGAGGATCAAAATGTTTCTGTTATTCAGAAGGCCTCACTGGAGCGTAGTTCTGAAATTGTGCTTTGAAGTATTTTTAGGAAGTTATCAATTAATATTTGGACAAGTGTCGAAATTTATTTCAAAGATGGTTCAGAAAAGTTATTATCTAGTTTTCACCATCTTATTTATGCGAGACGATACTGAAGCTAATGATAGCTTTATATCTCTAAACATCTCTAAATCTCTAATAGGAATAACAATTTAACGGATAGGGAGATGGAAATGTGTTTGTGTTTTCTTTGAAATACTGCTTAACAAAAAACCCTGCGCTCAATTTCAAACTACTTCTATTCAACTTCACAGCCTGCTGAGCGCTATCGGACCAATTGATACCTTTTTTCACATCTTTGGTTTTAGCTGAAATTTCTGTTCACTACTGGGATCCCATGATGTTGGAAAGATATCTCCAATTTCAAAATATTATATTTTAAAATCGTTTGTTTATGTTTGGCAGTTCCTTTTCAGTTAGCGTTCATCTAATTTTAAATATTTGAACATATAAATTCAAATACAAAACCTGACGGGAATTAACAGCAAAATAATAATTAAGCTTTTACAAGATGTTTTGATGATACATTTTTTTAAACATAAAATCATGTATTTTGTGATTTTACGTTACCCGTATGGGTTACGTGGAAATTAGATCATTTTTCAATCAATGCTTAAATAATTTTTTTTTTAAGATTTACTATAAAGCATTTTAGACTGCAAGAATATTGAGCTCCAATAACCCACCCGTGACCCACTGTGCATCGAATGGAACGCGATGTGACATGAATTCGTGTTAATGCCATTCAAAGTAGTTCTGGTTTGGAATGAATGGGGATTGTGAAAAAAAAAAAAACCAAGGAAAAACTTTTGCTCAGTTTTTGGTAAATGAGAGGATCGCAGGACGAATGGAAACGGTAACTTTTGCTCAACCATTTATTTGACGGTGTAAAAGTTAGTTTCTTTCAGAACGTTGAGGCGAAATGTTTCTGTTTCATTGACTTTTGATAGTTATTCAGAAATTTCTAGAACTATGATGGAAGGATACTGGAAGGATGTGAAATTAAATTTTGAAGTTTTTGAAAAGGATATGAATGAGAGGAAGAAGATGATGGGCTTTGTTCTCAATGAGGGTTGTCAGGTAGTGTATGCTTGGAGTTATGAGAAGTTAAAGAAAGTAATGTGGTGTGCAAAGTTTATTGTAAGTAGGTGGAGAGGGTGATAATCTGATACAAGCGCTAATATGAATGATGAAAAACCCCACACGAGGGATTGTGAACTTTGAAGAAGTGACGTATACAAATGGAAACAACATTTTATCCACCGATCGAATTCGGAAAACAGAGACAACAAGAAATACGTAGAAAAAGAACGAAATTTTGCGGTTTTTGTTTGGTTTCTGCAAGAAGAGACGAAAAAGAAAACCGGGACTTTGAACACCGAGGACTGGAGCAAGGGGAAAATTACCTGCTGCCTTCGCCGTATCCTTTTCCTGGCCGCTAGAAATATTCGCCAGTAGAGGAACAATATCACCAGCAGTGGGACGTAGAAGCTGGACGCGGTGGCGAATATCTGGTAGCCGACGTCCTGCGAAACGATGCACTGCAGATCCTGGTAGACTCGGGCTTCCCATTCCGGATCTTTCCACCCAAGCAGAGGGGCTATCGAGACCAGCACGGACAGGGTCCAGATCACGATGATCATGTAGCCTATCCGTCGGGCCGTTCGCTGGTGGGCGTAGTCGATATCCGTTACGGCCCAGTATCTGAGGGTTAGAAGAGAACAAAATAGTGAGTTAACCTACAATATGGATAGTAATTTATTGCATGCATTTCCAGAGCAAATTCAAACCTCTGCACATCACCCTTCAATGCCCTTGAAAAGTCATCACATCCAACCGAAACGAACCATGGTACGAAGAAGTTAAATCGATGTTTAATTAAATTAGGCAACTATCTCCCGCCACCGAAGCCCTGGCCGTTTCTCGTTCAGCTTGAACAAAGTCACCCGCAGTGTGTTGCAAAGCCAAGTTTCCTGCAGAAGCCCGAGCTTCGGTGAAAACTATTGATGGAAGAATGCAAAAAGTTTTCCCCTCGGGGCGGGCAGTCAGTGATGTTCAAGCTGTCCTGCTGCATCGGGATGATCAGGAGCGCTCAGTCGAGCCACAACTTTGGCAATCACTTCCGCCTGGGGTTCAAACAGGAGCTCGAAACTTTCCTCCCGCTTGATTTACATAGCTCAGCTCGATTGGAAACTATTCGGTTGGTTAATGCCGGCGATTGTTGCTGAACGAACTTCGGTATTCATATTTTTATCCAAGGCCACAAGCCAAAGGGATCAATTTAAGAAACTTTCCTACCAAAGTAAATTCCATTACAAAGCTGGCTGCCATCCACTCCGTCTTCAGACAAAGTGATGACACAATCCATTACAGTAAGTTCGAGAAAGTTGTCGGAGAATGCACCCACGTACAACACCTTTCACGTCCTTGGGGCTCGGGCCTCGGCAGAGCTTAAAAATCTTGCAACAAAATGTAATTAATCATTTCTTTAAAAGCTTTTTGTATCAGCCGGAGAGTAATTCAATTTTTCGTACTACTTTCTCTCCGGCAATGGTTTGTTGGAAAGGAAACGGAAAAACTGGCATCGGGTTTGCCCCAACTTGGTCCAGCCAGATGCTACCATCAACGAAATTGATTTTTGATGAAAGATGATGGGAATTAAAACTTTTGCTGTCAACCAGATTGGAGGGGGGGCCTTTTAGCACCAACCAAGCCGGCAGTGTGGATCTCGATGTCGTCCCGTTACGGATTCTTTGCCACGATGGTGTTCTGTTGACAGTTAAAAATTATTGCCATCTCATGAGCAGTTTTCATAATGAGTTTATTTTTTTTAGCTGGTGTTTGCTGTGTTTGGGAAAGTTTGGATCATGGTCGTTTATGGCATGATTTACACATAAAAAGAGGAAAAAAAAATCGACGTAACTAATCCTAACGCACCGGGAAACCGATGGAATCATGACTTTTGTTGAGGCTTTGTAGAATAGCTCGCAAAATATTGATCTAAAGTCGATAACCTAAGATACATTGTAAAAACTGCCCTAAAGCTATTGCCCATGTACGTAACAACACTCACACAAAAAAAAAACATGTAAAATGAGAGAGAGCTGGAGAGAGAAAGAGAGGAAGTTTGCCCAGATTGATACCATTGCCAAACTCATGTTTACTAACGATCACCCAGATTTGAAGGGGCTAACGATCGTCCAATAAACAACAACATTCAGTTCATCTACCATCGAGAAATATGATACACAAGATTGATTGCGTGAAGTAATTTATCAAATGTTTGAAGTCCTAATGTAACTTATCCGCTACGTTTATAACTATTTAAAGTGTAAAAAAGATTGATCCTGGTGTTGATATCCCAGTTTTATTCTGCGATTAATAACAGTGCTTAACTAATGGCTCGAATAACTGACGCATTATAAAAATATCCGATCCCCCAAAAAAAAAACCCAATCAATTCATTAGGTTGTTCTTGTACTCTGTTTTTTTTTTTTATATTCAACTAGCTGAACCCGATGCGAATGCTGCTACACTTTCAACTGAATGTATGCAAATTTAATAGAATTGGCGCATTTATGGTTGTTTTTCGGAATGCATTTTGTTCAAATATCTTCGTTTGTGAATGTTCGACTTCGATTACAGAGTGTCTCACAATAGATGTCACTAAAACAAAATGGGTTTACAGCTAATCAAATCAACCAAATCATAGCATTTAGTTTTCATTTGTAAGATACATGGTATAAAACTAATTCATATTAATTCAATTCGAATCTCTTGCCCTTTGAGCAAACGATTTGTAAACCCATCGCAGCTGACACACTCGATTTCCTGAGGAATTTTATCCGAAATATCAGCCAAATGTTTCTTGAATCGATCTTAAGTAAGCCCTTTTGTAGGGCCTATATGTTGAAGCATATAACCCCAAACCAGAGCTTTGTTTAGTGCATGTCGAGTTACTTCATCACTATAGAGAAATGATGAAGTATTCGGTGTTGTAACAGTTGTCAATGTTTGTATTGTTGGCAATGAATCAAGTTTGATTGAAAGTTTTCGCTATTCAAACCCTTTGTGAGTGCACTTTTCAAAGGCACGCCTCTTTTTCAGCCAAAACCAGGTTCATTGCAAACACCACAAAAAATTACTCCGATACTGACCATGCATCAGAACCCTAGTCCTAACCAATTCAAACTATAGAACATAAAATAGAAAATGAGAAATCACAAAAGAAGACTTACCATGTTTTCTGTAGTACATAGAGTATGTGTAAAGCAAATAATAAAATAATTTGCAAGATTTTAGAGTGTTACCTTACCCTTGGATTTGGGTATAATCTTTCAATATAAGTTTGTTGGATCGCAGCAAGCCGTGCTTTGAAAATGACGTGTTTTGCTTTTGCTGCGTCGTTTTCGAGGAAAAAAAAAATCCCTTCATTCAACTAAAATAAATGATGAAATTAAAGTTTATCCGAGTGCTTTGCGTAGGACGCTGTGAATAGAATCCCTCTGATAGTGTGTTATGGTCGTGTTTCTTGAGATGGATTGACCGTCGGTTGTTTCTTTTCCCATTTTTGTTTTGTTTTTTAGTGCATAGCTCCCGCTTCCGAACGAGCTTTCCAGCATCAGATAAGAAATATTGGTGAGGTCGTTTAATGTTATCAAAAATATACCTTAACTATATACACGCCAGGATCAAGAATGTCCATTTTTTTATTCTGGAAGTGTGAAAACTCTTCACATATCCATTCGATATGTGAAGATTTTCATGCGGGGCTTATTGTATATGAAGATGACCTCAGAATGTACGTGTAGGAACAGGCATTCTTGAAATGGGTCGTTGGATTTTCAACAGAGCTGTCACCTTCAATCTCCAGGGCTAAAAATGTTTGAACATAGTGATTACATATACATAACTGAAGAAATGCAGACAAGTTTCTTCCATGAATGCACTGCCGGTCAGTGGAAGATCGATTGTAAACACACACACACACACACACACACACACACACACACACACACACACACACACACACACACACACACACACACACACACACACACACACACACACACACACACACACACACAATAATTCAATATAAGTATGTTGATTTGAGCGTGAAATGAAATAAAAATTGTAGTATGCTATGTAAAAAATGTTCTGATTTTGAAAGAATAAACAAAACCAAGGCAACGCATACTTTGAAATACGAGTTACCTGTGTTTGTTCAGGTCATTCTTGTAACGCATTCGCATTCGAGTAACGGTGTCCGACAGGCAATTGGATTCCACAGACGATCGCCGTGAAAAACGGGTGTCCCGCAACAGCAGTAACGACGGAATCAACCAGTGAATCCGAGTACTATCGCTTTTCTCAAGACATAACATGTAATAAGGACTAATATATGTTCCTTTGACTTCAAAAACAAATATGTTCTCTAGTTTAAATTAATTCGGACTAGGGTTCGGTGCAAGCGTTACGGGTCAACCTTAGATTAATTTCTTGTGCATAATGTAGTACTAAGAGCAGCTCAAACACCCCTATCATGACTAAGAAATGGGTTGAAATTTGTGTAACATATGTATGGGTGCCCCCCCCCCCCCCGCTTTCTTGAAAAGGGAGAGGTCTCGAACTAACATAGAAAAAATCCTGCCACAAAAAACCCCCATATGCTAAATTTGGTTCCATATACTTGATTAGTTCTCGAGTTATGCAGAAAATTGTGTTGTATGGCACCCCCCCCCCCTCTCCCTTTTTCAACGAAGACAGGGGTCTCGAACCATCATAAGAACCTTCCTCGGCCCTTGCAAACAAATTTCCACCCGATCGGTTCAATTTCTGTTTAATTTTTATGGAAGCCCCCCCCTTTCAGAAGAGGGAGGGGTTTCAAACCATTATTAGAAGCTTTTTCGGTCCCAAAAACACCTGCATACACATTTTCACGCTGATCGGTTCAGCAGTTTCCGAGTCTATAAGGTTTAGACTAGAGGTGGGCAATCCGCTTATGAACTGAGCTAAAGAACTAGTTCGCCAAGATAAACGAGTGACCTACCGTTCTTTTTAATTGAACGATAGCTCACCCGCTCACTTCACAAATAGAACTAATATTTGAGCGGGAGCGTGAACGGGAGCTATTTCTAGGGTTTTTTTTTTCATAAGGGCGAATCTCCAATTGAGAGATTCTCTCCGGGCTTGCTCTCTTTCATTCATAAACCAATCAGCTTTACGTTTTTCATTCTAATATTTGTAGAGTTTGCTAGCTAGCATTGTCGTGTTTCGATCTGTACTAAAGGCACCCTTGAAAGTTTTATAACGGCGCTGTAATGAATGAAAGAGAGCGAGCCCGGAGAGAATTGTAGATTCGCCCTAATGAAAAAAAAACCCTAGATTTCAGTTTGACAAGAAGATAAGCGAGCGAGAACGAGAACGTCAGAACCTGTTTGAAATTCTAGGATTTTTTTTCAAAAGGGCGAATCTAACAATGAGAGGCTCTCTCCTCTCTTGCTCTCTTTCATTTATTACAGCGCCATTATAAATCTTTTGAGGGATTCTTTAGTATAGATAGAAACACAACAGTGCTGGCTACCATATTCTATAAATAGTTGAATGAAAAACGTAACGCTGAATGGAATACGAATGAAAAAGAAAATAATCAAAGAAAGTCTCTCAATTGCAGATTCGCCCTAATGAAAAAAAACCCTAGAAATAGTTCATTAACTGAGCTATGTTGTGAGCCCTATCATACGGGAGCTAGAGCTATTTCACTGAGCGAGAGCGCCTATTTGATATGTGACTGCTAGAGCTAGGTGTACTACTGACTGACCGAGAGCGGGAATGAGATGGAGGGGCCAATAATCTGATAAGATTCTCCCCTAAACCAGAGAATCGTACGAAATTGCCATGAAGAGATCGAGAGTGAAATTAAAATTGGCAAGCAGATGAAAGATTTGCGCTCACGCTCTCGCCCAACAGAGGTTTTCTTATTCTGCTTTTCTAGCAATGAATGACGAAGATGAAATAGGCAATTCGTCAATCATTTTTTTCAAATCATTGATTATCTCTGGTTTGCTTTGAATAGAACGTTTTATTGCTTTGCTGTGTTTGTCATCTAGAGCGAGTAGAATCATCGTCTGGGCAATTGGATTAAATTTTGTACGAGGTAAGTTCTACCACTAGTTCACGTACGATCGATAACCAGCATTTAATTACCTTCGTAATAAACTTCTAGCTCATTATGCTAACCCAAGGAAGAACTACCAGTGATATCAGGTATCATTACACCAAGGAAGACGAAAAAGGAATATACCGACACTGTAAAGCCACCATTGCATGTCATCTGGTTCTTCAGGAAATTTGAAGAGACATATGAAAGCTAAGCATCCATTCGTCGCCCTGAATAGAGGTGATTCATTGAGACAACAAAAGGAACCATCTACTATTCCTATTGCTTCATCCGTTGCCGCTACACCCGCTGATGATAAGTCAGGTGAAGTACAACTGCAAGCTTCTTGCTCATACGAAAACCGAGTATCTGTAACAAAGTCCGATACTGTTACCGTCGTAACCTCAGCCCCGATATCGACGCGATTTGTCACACAATCTTCAATGGCACGATTTGTCGAAGTCGTTAAAACCATACCAGTCTATAAAAGTAGAGTTTTGGACGTTCAACTATTAAGAATGATCTGTAAGGAGTTTCATCCATTTTCGATTGTTGAAGATTTGGAATTTAAGAAGTTTGTTAACCTTCCAAACCCATCTTATACACTTCCAAGCAAGAAAACATTGTCAAATGGTTTGCTACCTACTGTTTACAATGAACTTGTAGAAAAAGTAAATATTCAGTTGGTTGAGGCACCTGCAGTATGCCTAACTTGCGATGGTTGGACCAGCATCACGAATACCGGGTTTTATGCACTTACCGGACATTTTATTGATAAGAATGGTATTTTGAAATCATTTCTTTTGGAATGTTCAGAATTTACGACAAGGCAATATTGCGAAATGGGTAACAGATGTTCTTCGTAAGTTCGGGATCAAAAATAAAATTACAGTGATTGTTACTGATAACGCTTCAAACATGAATTCAGCAGCTAGTATATTAAAAATGAAGCACTTGGGTTGTTTCGCACATTCTTTGGACCTGGCTGTACAAAATGCCATAACAAATTCCATCAAACCAATTGTCGACAAGTGCAAGGTTATCGTGCAGTTTTTTAAGATAAGCAGCCATTCAAAACTGCAGGACATGCAGGTTAAACTTGGAAAAAAATCCTCTTAAGCTAAAGCAGGATGTTCCGACGAGATAGAACTTCACCTTTGATATGTTAAAACCATTCGCTGCTGAACAGAGATGCTGTTATTTCTACTCTAGTTTTATTGGATTCGACCCGCTGCACTTTGGAAAACAAGGATTGGGAAGCAATTCAGTGGAGTACAAAAATTCTCGGCCTTTACAATGAGGTTACGGTTGAAATTTCGTCAGAGAAATCTGTTTCATTGTCTAAAAGCGCAGTACTTGCCCGCATTATGAGGGATCGGATTAAACTGTATTCAGACGATTCCCTTCCTCAAAATATCAAGAGGTTGGTAGTTGAACTGGAGGATGGTCTCTCAAGCTATTTTTCTTGATCCGCGCTTTAAGAAGCAAGGTTTCGGAGATGTAGAAAATTACAACGCGACGTACCAAGCTCTCGTGCACGAAATGCAGCAGTATATTGATTCATCGGATGAAAACCAGCAACCTGAACCACCAATCATCCATATGGGAACAATGGACAGACAGACAGACAGACAGACAGATTGCTACCCTGGCCCGAGTTGGCATCATGCCACTATGCTAAAACTGTGATGGAGTGGTACCAAGCAAATCAAGTGAACATTGTACCCAAAACCTCAAACCCTCAAAATTGCCCAGAGCTACGACCAATCGAGAGATATTGGTAAGAAGCAAGGAATCAAAGACATCAAAAACTTCCAGCGAATTTGGACAAAGACGGCTTCTACGATTTCTGAAGAGTCTGTACAAACCTTTATGGACGGAGTTAAGCGCAAAGTTCGAAAATTTTATGCAAAGACCGAATAACTTTGTTTTGTCTTCACGAATTGTTAAAACACATCCCATGAATCTGAAATAAAGAACTACGACGAAAATATAATGCGAAATTTATGTTTTATTCATGTTTTGAAGTGTCGGGTTTATTGCGGATACAGACCTTACAACACAACCCTCTTCCTCTATACACAAGAATCCATAAACAAATACCTGGTAGCTTTGTAAAAACCAAATGTGAAGAATAAACGAGTACAATCCATGATAGTCAGTCAAATGAGAGATGTCTCTATCCGATAGTTCGAACTACTAATCTGCCACAATACCCTTGAAAATGATTCGCCAGAGATTTTCCGTCCGACCACCGGATGTACTTCTGCGCAGCAAACCCTTTCATCGCTAAGGTATTTTCTAGGTACGTCTACATTGCGGTTTCCTTGTCGCGAATGTACTCCAGATGGCTGCCCGCTATGTACGCCACCAGAAGTACTTTTGCCTTCTCGTTTTTCTCCTATCTTGGAATGCCGATTTTGCTTCCTCTTCCTGAGGTTGGTTCTGCGTGATTGCTTCGTTCACTCCGTTTGCCAAAAGCTGAGTCTCTTCTCAAAACTTCTACGTGTTTTCTCACAGGCAAACTGCACGATTGCTGCTCTCTTTGCACTGGACATCCTGGATCCGGAAGAGCTTCAAGAGTGTGTCAAATATTCTCTTTGTGCACCTAAAAACATAAGATAACCTTGACGAATGATACACCCGTTATTCTCTCACTATGCAACAATGATATGTTGTAGCTTGAATTTATTGCAACAAACCACGAAGAAAACAACAAAATGTTGCATCGATGATGGGAAAGAGACAAGTTGCTGTAAGAAAATGTTGTGATTCGCACACATGTTGCAACGATCTTGTTTTCCTGTAACAGCGACAAAATAACGTTTTGTCATTATTGCAACACACTACCGATAGTAACAATGCTTTATCAGCAACATGAAAAATAGCGACAATCAGTTGTTGCTGTCGAACAAATTACTGATCTGAATAATTATAAAATTTGTTGTGGATAGACTTCCACCTGAAGAAAAATGCCTGTATGAAATCACACACAGAACAAAAGCGAACACTATCTTCTGCAAACTTGTTGCAAATTGACTATTTTATCAGGGCAAAATAAAAAATATGTGCGTTTAACGCCTGGTTTTCAACTCAGAACATCCTGAACATAAAGAAGTTCAGTACAGAGGATCTACAGTTGTAACTATAGTTTTTCCGATTACACAAAGTTACGATATCTATTCTACCATTTTAATTGAGTCTTCTGGAAGGTCAACAGACATAATGAGATAATCTGGGATGTTCTAGGTGATCCAAACAGTCCTGGAGCTCAGATCTTGGGATCAACAGTTGTAACTGTAGTTTCACGGCTATTCAAATTTACGATATGTATTCAACCATATTCAATGGATCTTCTGGAAGGTCCACCAACATTATGATGAAATTTGGGATGTTCTGGGGCATACCAGGCTGTTCATTAGTTCATAGATTAGGATCTACCATTGAAACTGTAGCTTTTTCAGATGTGCAAATGTACGATATGTGTTCAACTATGTTCATTGGATCTTATGAACGAGCAACCAACATTATGAGATAATCTGGGATATTCTAAGTCATCCAACCTGTCCTGGAGTACTGAACATAGGATCTATAATTGTAACTGTACCTTTTTCGGCTACACATAGTTATGATACGTTTTCAAACATGTTTATTGAGTCTTCTGGATGGTCAGCAGACATTATGAGATGATCTGGGATGTTCTTTATCAGCCATACAGTTCTGGAGCTCAAAAATTAGGAGCTGAAATATTAACTGTAGCTTTTAAGGCTATACAAATATACGATATGTATTCAACCATGTTCAGTGGATCTTCTTTTAGGTCAACCGACATTATTGGATAGTCAATCCTCACAGAATATTTTTTTGGCACATTATGGATATGAATCACTCAAATTGGTTGTTGGTTATAAACTTCAAGAATGCATCTTGAAGTTGAAAAGTTCTGATTGAATATGTCGAACAAAACTGATGATTCTAGATAGGCTCTTGGTTCCGATTTGGCTGAACCAATTGTAACTGTATCTTTTTTAGCTGCAAGGCAAACTTAGAATGACCAATATTATCCCAGATTATCACATAATATCTTTTGACTTTCCAGAAGATTCAATAAACGTGGTTGAATGCATATCGCAACTTTGTATTGTTGAATTATCTACAGATACAATTGTAGATTCTAGGTTTTGAGCTGAAGAGAAACACCAAAATACAGTACATTTACCATCACTGACCCAGATCGTGTCCAGATGTGACCAGTGTAGTTCTTGACACTTGATTCTAACACTATTGCTCTTATTTTGGATTTCGTATGTGATTTGGGGTGTAGCATGATATGTTCTGGTCCAAGTAAAAAAGAAGGCTTTTCCCCGGATGTACCTAGAACATGCCAATAAGGTTTTGGGCAATTATCGAATTTAAATGTATTTAGAGATGTCGCATGGAATGTTTTGGTTCAGATCAAAAACTGGCCACATCTCCATAGGTACCCGTAGCATGCCCGAATGTCTCCAGCGTTCTCCTGAGCACTCTGTATGGCTATCATTCATCTTGTAATCGAATCCTTATGTGATTTGACGCGTCTCACGATAGCTTGAAAATATTTTAGATAATATCTTCAAAAGTATCCCATACCCACCGGAAACACATTGCATCTCTCCGGGTAAGAGTTCTTGATGTGGCGCAAACAATTTGTCAACAGAAACGTTTTCGGACTGAACTTGCAATTAAGACCCAGGCTACAACTAAGATCCCCGTTCTCGGAACAAAATATGTTTCGAACTTTTTGGGACACATTTTCTTTGTCCTCTTTAACAAATGCAGAATCCATTTTTTATCTTTTTTAAATAACACAACGCAACAAAATGCACCGAGGAAATGCCACAAGGAACTGAAATTACTGATCGCCCGAATATTGGAAGAACAGCACTAGTCGGGATTGCAAAAGCTTTGATTAAACGTATGCAATAAATAGGGGAATGTCGCTAGAAACGGCCAATGGTTGAAAAGATGAACACTAGCTGTTGCAAATCAAATTATTTTTAGGAATATATTAATTATCTTATGACATTAAAATAACATGCATGATAAACCTTAGTTCATGTTAACAGAACAAACTGAAATTTATTGCAAATCGTATGTTTTTCATTAAAGCAGTAGGTATCGATCTTTCTTCTTTACCAACTATCCCCTATCACTCGACAAAATTTTTGAGAGAGAAAGAGGGATAAAACTAAACATTGTTTTTTTTTTCGGTAGATGCAAGATGTGACATTATTGAATTTATTTATGTTGCATACAAAGCAATATACAAACAACGCCTTGTCTCTTGCCTAAATAACAATCGGATGTTGTGAAACATTAATATTTTGATTCAACTGCCATGCATTTTGTCATTATTGTGTTGAGTATGCAACAATGATAAAGATACATTATTTTCGTCCCAACATTGGAAAGTTAGGACAATGTCATTATCATTCATGCATTTACGAATTTTGTTTCACTGGGCATAACCTAAAGAGAAACACGGTTTAACGTTCAACTAGTGGAATATTAACGAAACTAACTGAAGATTTGGTTGCTATGCGGATGTTATCTTCTGTACCATAGTAACCACTGTTGCTATGATGTTGTTATATAATACGAATGGCGAACAAAGAACTAATGGACTGCTCAAAGGTTGCTGTGATTGTCAAGCGATATTACTAGTACATGTGACTGTTATGCCTTGTTCAGACTACGGAGTTGTAACATGATACAAGACTATCTTGATGACGTTTTTCAAGTTGATAATTTTTATAACACGCTTGTATTATGTTACAACTCCGCAGTCTGAACAAGGCATTATGACAAAATAGGACCTTAAATTTCGACTTGTATGTAGATTACTACAATTGAATTTCAAATGATTGAAGTAATATATGAGAAAATTATGTAAAAATTTCTTAAGATGTCCGTCTTCACCCATTTTCCCAGAAAATCCTTTTGAAATCTAACTGTTGTAGACTTTTTGGCAACAATCAAAAGATCTTTATCTAAACTAACAACTTAATTGGAAATAACATACTTTTCCCTATCTATTGATGCGTTTAGTTCACTTGAGAAATCTCACATTGATGACAATCAGAGCTACATTTGTAGTTTGAATGCAATTTTGATACATTGCTATCCAAGTGATCCTTTGGAACAAACCCAAAACAATACAAAACATCCAACACAAGATATTATTTTGCTAAGATGTTGTCTTTGCCAAAAAGCATTCGTCGTCATAACCTGTAGATAGTTCTCACTGAGAATGAAAAATGAACCAATTCAATTCATACACAACGTGATCAAACAAACTCCCATCAATCCAATAAAAAGTCGTGATAGATTTCTCAAAATGATTTTGCTCCCGACAAGATTCAACTCTACGAATGATTTCCACGGAATCCATCCACTCTTCCAGCAGCCAACTGGTGCCATTATATTTCATCTTCCAAAACTTGTACATTGTGCTCCGATAACGAATCCACCACGTTGAGTCAGGAAAATTCAATTTGTACACAATCTCAGAGTACAAGCAATATTATTATCGATGCCGAAAATAAGTGCCCTCTCTCCTAACCTAGGTTCTTTCTATTTTGCAATCGCGACGATGACATTCGTTTGGGCGAAATAAAAATATACTCAACGAAAAATTCCATCTTCTGCATACGGTGCGGGGTCGCTGCATCAAAAGCCAAAAGGTTCGACAATAATGCATTCCACGAGTACATTCTGCACCACTACTCCAATAATGGCGGCAGCAGCAATCGAACAACTGCAAAGGGGTTCAAGTAGGCGACTACAAATTGACATCACAACTATGCGATCTCACTCTCTCTCTCACACACACACTGACTTCTATTTTGCTGTGAACCATCCACTGCCACTGACTTCGACGCTAGCGAACAACTTGTGCATATTTGCATTTAAATTGACAACAGCATATGATATTTTACATACGCTTCCGGGTGAACTCAGCATCGAAGGTAAACCTGTGGGGGTGTTCTGTTAGGATAGGGAAAATTAGCCCGAAGCCTATCGCAGCTGCAGTTGAAAGTTTAGGAAAATACCGTAGAAGCGTTGTTGGTTTAGTTTTGCCCCGAGGGATTAAACTTCTGCGGCAAAAATACTTAATAACCATTCATCGGCAGCAGGTATGCTGAACTGGAGAGGAAACTGATTAAACACTCCTATCGACCTACGACCAAACCCGTTGCGAAAGTACTCGCTATGTACAACTCGACGAGTGTTTTACCGCTTGTTGAACTCGTACATCTTGGCAGATCTTTTCGAAAGCATTTCGCTGCTGAAAATAGCTGAACATCAAACATTCGCCTAGGGATGTCACGTTTGGCTATTTTAATCGATCATTGATAAATCTGTTAGTTTTTGTAATGTTTAATATTGGGTCAAACAATCGGTTGATTCTAACTACCGATAGTAAGTTCTTGCACTTTTAATGTTTACCGTCACTGTAGCCTTGGGATATTTAATTGCTGTTGGGTTTGAAATTTTCTCTGATAATGAACTACTAAGCCGAACTTCTGCTACCACTCACCACTGGGTGGCACGTACCCTCGTAGCCCCACTACTAGGTGACACGCAAAAGCTCGCATTTCAAACCATTGGAAACTTTTGTTTTGAGTCACACCAAAAAATATCGACAAGCCAGTTTAATGTTGTGGCTTACTATTTATGATCTTCTGTCAACTTACCTAGAGACAAAAAAAAAACTTAAATTATAAGGTAATAAGTTCTCAACACGTTTGTCCCCAACCCCTCTGAGGTATAAAAATTACAATTTCATATTTATGATACTCAATAGAAGCCATCGGATTTTGATGCGATTTTTTTCACAGATTAAAAAATTATCCTAGTTTGTGGATTTGCACTGGTTATTCCGAAAATATCCATAGTTCAAGATTCCAAGTGGGAGTACTGGAGGAAGTACCTGTCTAGGGATGGTGGACAAAATATTTTAATATGCGAAACATGACATGCGGCATATCAAACTTCATGATTTAGCAAAAATAGGTCATCAAAAGACTTTTTGAGGATTTCTGACCATATTGGCCACTAAGAGAGACCCCAAATTATTGTTTTTCCAAAACTTGGATTACGGAATATTAAAATTTTGTCTTCAGAGGACATTCTAAGGGTGTCTGACGATACGATGGCCAACGAAAGTGGCCATAATCAAATTTCTATCAAAACCTAGTTTGCTACAGCTAAAATCTTCGGAGGGATTCTGAGGATTTCTTACCATACTGGCTACTTAGGGTGACCCTTCGGAGTCTGAGTTCCTTAGGAAAAGTGGCCATCTTCCAAATGTTGCAAAAACCTGGCTTTTATGATTTTTCAAACCTGGGTCATGAAAAGACGTTTTGAGGATTTCTGGCCATACTGGCCACTTAGAGAGGACCAGCGGGATGCGAAGTTCTCCGGAAATGTGGCCATAATCAAATCGTTACCAAAACCTGACCTGTGACATATTAAACTTCATTCAATTCCACAGCCTGCCGTGCTCTTACGAACCTATCAATACTTTCTATCAGAGACTGAAATTTTCGCCTACTTGAGAAGAGAAACGTCCTTTTTCACCCGCTTGGAGAAGCATATGAGAATGTGAGAAGCGAGAGACTATTATACGCACACAGCAGTTTTCGCGAGAAAAACAATGGCGATTAATAATTTTCGGTGAGCATGAGTAGCTGATAAATCGTTTCTTTGTCAGAGGATCCTAGATGCCGAGAATTATTTTTCACTTACTTTTTGGCAGATGAAAGTGTACCAGTCTTCTTGTTTTATCTTTTATTCTGTCATTATAATTCGGTAATGATGGTCCATGGCGACACCAGTGTGCACCGGTTTGGCCTTATTATCGGTTTTTGCTCCTCGTATACGATCTACGTTTAACGAGCATGTTGTCAGTAGGGTGCCATATTCACAGACATGTCTGTAAATTTGCAGACTTTTCATTTTTGTTGCAGACTTTTTTAACGATGCAGACCTTTATGCAGACATTTTATTTATGTTGCAGACTTTTACAGACATTTGAAATATATGTTGAATTTCAAATAATGGTATTCTGTGAAGTTCGGATTTAAATCGTACTGAGAATCTGAACAATATGGAAGGTACAGTAAGAAACTTTGTTGAAATATTTTAAAATATCGTGAGTATCTTTTACAATAGAAATCCTTGAAGAAACAAATGTGGTGGGCCACTTGGCGACACATTGGGCCCGGAGATAAGTATCGTATAGGCCCTTTCCGTATGTAACATGGAGTCTCTACTAATGGTAGTGTTCAATCCCACGCGTGTTCAATCCCATACGAAAAATTACTGTTAAAGGGTAATATTGATCCTTTGCAATTAAGTCACAATTAAGGTTCACAACAATACAAACCATATTTGAGAAATTTACCGTAAAAAGGGGTTGCTGAATTTTTTAACCAAAAGGCAATCAACTCTCTCTATCAACTATACCATAAATACAACCCACATAAAGATAAACAATTTGCTGTGAAGTCAAAACTATATTTCGAATGGAAGATATATAACCACATTAGATGTTATTGTTTTCAAATAGTTTAATCTCGTCTCACCATATCATCTCTACATCAACAAATATTGTTACCCCTTGCCTACTACGCACTGTAGTAGCTAGGCAAGAGATTCTTAAAACTCCGATTTTGTTTTCCAAAGAACTACCAAACGCACCATTGCAGTACATTTGCACTAGGAATTTAAAAATATACCTCTGAATTAGTCTTAGATTCCTGAAGAAAAGAAAAGAAACGACCCAGGATTTAGGGCACATCCTGGAAAGTTTAGAAGTAGACTTCCCAGAGCATCGGGAAGATAATTTCTAGAAGTTCAGGAAGAGACTTCGCTTCTCGGAAATCAGGTAGAACCTTGTGTAGGAAAATGGAAAAGTAGGGAAAAGGGCTCCTTCGAAGTTTGGAACTTTTCAGAAGTTTTGGAGTTCTTCCCAGAAATTCAAGATTGAACATCCCAGAAGTTCATAAAAAACTTCCCCAAATTTCAGACGGGAACTAACCAGGAAGGCCACTACCTATAATTTCTCAAAAAATCAGGGAAAAAATCCTCAGGAAGTGCTAGGCAGCTTTTCCAAAGCTCAGAGGAGAACATTTCAAAATTTCAGAATAGGGATTTCTCAAAATTCTTTAGAGAGAACAGGATGAAACATTCCAGGAGCATTGCGGGTACTTCCTTTTAATTTGAGCACGAATTTCCCAATAGTTCCGGAACAAACTTCCCCAAAGTTCTGGAGAAAACTTCCCAAAAGTTCAGAAGAGAACTTCTCAGAAGTCCAGGAAGAAACTTCGAGAACAAATTTAAGGAAATTTTCCTAGAAATTTTGGAGACTGAGCTTTTCCTCGCAGTTTCAGGATACAAGATTCCAATCAAAAGTTTGGAAAGAATAAGCTCAGGAAAAACTTCCCGAATTTTAAGAAGACACTTGCCAGAGAGTGCATTGTCTGTTGGAGCAAGAATGTTCCAAATATTTCAGTAACGATACTCAGGAGCTCACAAGAGGACTTCTGAGAAGCTCCGAAGAGACCAAAAGTTTAGTTGGATCAACCCAGAAGTGCTAGAGAGCTCTTCCCTAAAGTTTAGTGAATACCCCTGAACATCTCAGAGGCAATTTATTCAGAATGAGAACTTTTCCAGAAGTTCAGGGAGAATCTTCGTAAGTACTTTAGGTAGATTTTGATAAAATCATGAAGAAACTTTCCAGAAGTATAGTAACTTACTAGTAGTTCAAGCAAGAATTTCTCAGAAATTCAGAAACAAACTTCCAGAAGTTCAGGAGAATACTCTCCAAATTTCAAGACGGAAATATGGAATATTCATGCATGAACTTCGAAGAACTAATCGAGAAGTGGCTACCAAAATTTAGTATGTGGTAGTTTTTCTGAAGATCAATAAATGGTTCTATGGTAGAATTTGAGACCGCGCCCTTCCTGAAAGACGGTGGGATCCTATACGAAAGTCGAAACGACAAATCACTTGCACTAACTCGAAGAACTAATCAGGGAAATGGAACCAAATATTGACATGTAGAAGTTTTTGAAGTGAGAAACATGTTTCTCATGGTACATTATGTCAAAGGATGCGTACACAACGATATTGTTTGCAATCGTTCGCATCTACAACAGGGCATAGACTCATGCAGGCGTTACAATAGCTTAACTTTACATGTCACGTCCGTTTGGATTTTGACCAATCTAGTAAATTCCTCTGAAGTTTAGTGCAGTATAGATAACAAGAATGATCAATATATCCACGAAGTTGTCGAAATCTTCGAATCTGTCAGTAGAATCTATTTATATAAAAACGAATTTCTGTCTGTCTGTCTGAATCTTGTAGACTCGAAAATTCCTCGAAGGCTCCTATTCAAATAAAACACAAATGTATAAATCGAAAATGACAGCCCCTCGACTTAATCTACAATAAATCCCTTTTTAATGTCATTGTAGTGCTTATTTCACTAATGAAATAAAAATAAAATGATTTACAGACCTTTATAGACATTCCCAGACATTTCAAATTTTTATCACAGATATGTAAAAAAAATCGGAATCCCTGCACCAAAGACACCATACAAACGTCAAAGCGGCTAAGCGCACTGCATTGCATCAGCCGAAAGAAGAATGAACAGACCTGAACCACAACGCAATCCGCTAATCCACAGGTGAGAAAGAATGCGTGGACACACCGGTTCACACGCTCTGTCATGTCAAGTAAAATATCATAGAAACTTTACATATTTGTATGACCCCAGTTACCTGAAATTAAAAATAAAAGAAACCTGCAAATTTTGAATATTATATAGCATATAATGGTAGGATGTCATTTGTGACGTACAGTAAAAGAGTATATTCCGTCAATTCAATTAATTATTGGACTTCTGGTTATTCCACGCAGATAGCATGGTATCCCCTATGAATCCTTTCGCAAATGATATGTTACTTTAAATATGAATAAAACATGCGAATATATTACTATGCAATGCCGAAAATAAAAATAAAATTGCTGAAATGAGACTCTAATTCTTGTGCATGCCTCAACACAACCAAGCGGATTGAACTAAGCACACTCTACATGGTTGAACATCTTGACCCATTGTCTTTATACGCAGTAAGTTTGGTACAGTTGTGAATTCTCGTTCACTCAAAATGTAGCCGAATGAGTTGCGTGCATGTGTAATTGAACTTTTTCGAAAATGAAAAACTATTATATACAGTGATTGGAAAGACCCTAAATATAGCAAAATCTTCAGTGAGAGACGCAATAAAACGATAGCAATAGCTTGGAACGTTAGATGAGAAGGGAGAGAAAAAAAAGTGTTCCACAAATGCGCTAGATTATGTGGCGACGAATCAAGCGAAATTCTTCGATTTTCATCCGAAAGTTGGCGAAATCACTGAAAATTTCAATATCTACCGTTGGATCCATAGTTCACGACGATTTGAAGCCTCAGTCATATAAACTGTGCAAGAATCACTACTTGAATGACACCATGGAAGCAAACCGGCTGAGAAAAGCTAAGGTTCTCACGAACCGCCTATTCTAGGACCGCTATCGGTCAGTGACCGATAAAATAGTTTTCACAATCTAGCAGCATCACAACCACCAAAGTAATCGGCAGTTGCTTCCTGCAGCTTCCAAAAATCGTGGAAGTATTTCAAAGAGTCATCATCCCGCTTCAAAGGCAAAACCAGTGCTGAGCTCCATCACGGTACTGACAGCGTTAGAATTGACAAATGAGATTCTTGCAATTGACAATCAAAGCAACAGAAGAGCATCTCACTCTCTCAAACTTCTCATCATCCATAAATAACAACCGAGAGATATTTCTCTCGCGTTTCTCACTCATTTTCTATATCTTGTACAAGTGTTATGTGATACGATCGTATCACCAAGAATAAATATACCGTCATTTTACTTCTTTAGTAAACAGACGATCATGATGGTCATCGCTAGTAGCGGTGTTTCTTCCGTCAAAATCAGGAGACATTACCCCGTCAGTGGCGATATGGCCGCAGATTGAGGTTCCGTTGTTGTTTTTCTCCCTTAACCCTTATGTGTTTGAAAGGGTACCCGGGTACCTTTTAAGGTTTTACACTACGTAATTTCATTTTTTAACAGGAAGCTGAAATTCACTGACATGTTTATAAAAAACGGAAGGCAGAATTTTGAATAAAAACATTTTGTCCCAAGAGGGGCCGAAGGCTGTTCGACAGGCTGCCCGGATATCCTCCAAATTGAAATGATTGGAACTCTAGCAATTATTAACCGATTTTAATTCTTTTGGTACCGTGACCATTTGGAATCATTTGGTTTCCGGTGTTCCGGGTTTCCAAGGCTGATTTATCTCCGGAGCGGCCATTCTGTAACAGGTTTCCGTGTTGCCTCGAGTGGCCATGAACATTTTCAGAATTTCTCCGAAGGATATTTTTCAACATTTAGTGGCCATCTGATGATTTGTTTTCGGACCTGTCAGGTTCCGAGGGGCCTCGAGTGGCCATTAATATTTTTAAAAGAAAACCCTGGCAATTTATCCAGAAAGCTATTTTTCAGCGGATTGTGGCTATCTAATGATTTATTCTGAAGCCGGTCATTCCGGAACAGATTCTCGTTTGGCCTCGAGTGGTCATGGACATATTTAGTATATGGGTATCAAAAATCATAAAATTTCACCAGAAGGATATTTATCAACGTTTAGTGGCCATCTGATGATTTGTCAACCGACCTGTCGTTCCGGAACAGCTACCCGTGGGGCCTCGAGTAGCCATGAATATTTTCAGTAGGAAAACCTGGCAACATGGGTTTCAAAATTCATTTAATTTCTTCAGTAGGATATTTCTCAATGTTTTATGGAACCTGTTCCTAGATGAACATTCAGAGGACAAATTATCAGGTGGCAACAAAACGTTGAGAAAAAGCCTTCTGGAGAACCTTTATAATTTTGAAACGCATATTACCAGGGTTTCCTTCTAAATATGGTAATGGCAACTTGAGGACCCACGGGAACCTGTTCCAGAATAACCGGTTCGGGGACTGATCATCAGATAGCCACAAAACGTGGAGAAACAGCCAACTGGGGCAATTTGATGAAGTTCCGAAACCCCACGGGAACCTGTTCTGGGGACAAATCATCAAATGGCCACAAAACGTTCAGAGATAGCCTTCTGAAGAAATTTCATGAATTTTGATATCAATATTCCCAGGGTTTCCTTCAAAGTTTGTTTCTGGCAACTAGAGGACCCACGGGAACCTGTTCCAGAATAACCGGTTCGGGGACAGATCATCTGATGGCAACAAAACGATAAGAAATATCCGCCTAGAGAAATTTCTTGAATTTTGATACCCATATTACCAAGGATTCCTTCTAAATATGTTTATGGCCATTCGAGACCCCAGGGAACCTATTACAGAATTGCCATTCCAGAAACAAGTTGGCATATGATCCACAATGAAATAGAATTAGCTCGTGGGAATTATTCCAAAGAACCGGGAAATCCGTTCGGAATTTCCTAATAGTGTATCCGTACTGGACCACAGCCCCGGCAACCCGGATATCCAGGAACCAGATAAATCCAAACGGATATTGCCAATAATATCCATGAGGGGGTGAGTTTTTGAATCTTACGGTGCCAAAACAATTAAAATTAGACAACAATTGCCAGAGGTTAACACCTATTATGCTGAAAATATTTTGTCGTGCATATCGTTCTCAGAGATAATCAGTGAGTGATTGATTTTCCTACTCTCTTCATATCACATTCTCCAGCAGTCATGTATGCTTTTGTCACAAACGGTCAAATGAGAACAACCAGTTTGTGAGTGACACAGTATTTGACCATCATTCGTGAGTTCTAATGATCATGAGAAGATGATGGTATAGTCTTATAACCGTCATGAAAATGCACAGCACTGGGCAAAACCCCTTTGATCTTCATCGACAAGGGGGAGAAAGTGAATCAAGCGGTATATCAGTAGCTACTTACTGAAACAGTAACTTCTTGCGCATCGCAGTATTTCGGCGAAAATGAATGGTTTTTTAAACTGGTCGCCGGCTCATGGAGCAAAAAATACTATTATTCTTGGCGAACGCATTTTCCCAAGCTTTTTAGCGAAAGATGAATGGCTTTCTAACTTACCGAATTTGAATCCGCTGGACTATTCGGTATGTTCCATCTTGCAGTCAAGAGCCTACTGTACAAATCACTAGAACATCTAAAATCGTCTCTTTTAAAGGTTTGCGAACAAATATCTGTCGAAGAACTCGCGGCCATCATGGATAACCCCCCAAAACATTTGAAGGCGTGCATCTCAGTACGAGGAGGCTATTTTGAAATGAACAAGTAAAACTTGTAGTTGGCAAACAGATTGCTATAACAAACAATACTTATTGATTTTTATAATCCAACAATAAAAGATGTTTTAACACCATTTTGTTGTACGAATAATATTCGGACACCCTGTATGTACAAGTTCAATAATCTCAGCTTTGCCAATAGCCCAACATTGCTTTTAGGCTCAATATCGCCATAACCTTCTATCTTGTCGTAGCAAACCATTTAATTCTTTAATTTCAAACAACTCATTATACAGTTTCTCATTGAAAAACACTTCATTTCATATTCATATTCCACACAGATCACCTGTTACCAATGTCATCTTTTGTTTTTTTTTTTTTTAGATTCCGTAAATGACAAGTTCAACAAAACCATAATCAACATTATAAATATCGGAAAATTGCTAATAATATGCTTCAATAATGTCTCCTCTTTTACTTCAACCATTAACTTATATATTGCCAATTATAATTTCTATCCGAATTTTTATCATCATATAATCATCGTTTTACCACATAGAACAGACGTTCATCTTCGGTCTGCTTCTTGTGTAAAACTTTTAACCGACATTTCAAGTGTATATCGTTATGCTCCTGGTAGGCAGCGCTACAGTTGTGTGATAACTGTCATGTAAATGTTTATCAATAAAAAGCCTAATACATAACCTGAAATGTTTTGTTTGTTTTGCTCTGCCGTTGCATCTTATACCGGCTGCCCATATTAACTTTTACATACGTTTTTCAAGAAAACGTATATGGACATCAATGTCTGTTCTCTGTGGTTTTACTTTCCCAACAGAGCCGTAGCATTTAATTTACTTTTACTGCATTTTAAATATTTGTCTAAGGTCACGGCCATAGTGAACCCGACCAAATAAAATAAGAAACCCGAGAATAATAAAATGATTTATATAGGGTAACTATTTCAATATTAGTCTCTCCAAAATATTGGAGACTAAATAGATCACAGAAAAAAAAATTAATTTTAACAAGCGTGTAAAATATCCTCTCGTTTAAATCCAAGCTAAAGGAGGCGTAAACAACGAAATTGGTTGCAACTTTCCATGTGCCAAACAACAATATTGGCAATCTTTCATACAACAGGCTGGATTCAGGCGTTATCTGGCTTAAATTTACATGAAATATCCCATTATGTTCTGCCAAATCTAGCATTCCCTTTATGTGCATTAGATAACGCAGAAAATTCAGTGTTTCTTTTTATCTGTGTAGGTTCGTATGCAAGCCCATTCGATTTAACAGTGATCCGACATATGTTACTGTAATAAGAGCGATTTTTAAAATTACATGCTTATTTTTAATAAGTAAACGTTAATATCAGTTAAGGTTCGTACCCCATTTTTAACTCATGGGAACGATCTGCCCTTTTCTCAATCTAGTGAGATCACAATGATTCATGATATTCCATAACCCAATGAGAGAGGTTCGATTACCATCAATTACGAATAAAACCAACCGTATTTTTATTATTAATTATTCTTCTCCCGCCAACATACATGGGCATATAGCTTGGCGCTCATTCGGTGGAACATAAACAAAAAGGAGTAGGTTCCAACATGCAAAGGAATAAACAAGTCACTTCGACATAGCCATGAAGCAGTGGATGTTATGCTAGGGTGATCCGTTTTACTTCATACGGTTGGCAATGTTTTGTTACAACGTCAATGTTGGATGTATATTTTTAATTATTTAATTTGGATATTAATTATTATTAGCTGATTTTTTTTAATAAAACGATGCTTGAATTCGTTAAGTCGTTGGTGACGATTCAAATCCCAAAGTGAGACCAAAATATATCCTGTCTTTGCCTGTCGACTTGACTTTCTTGGATGGGGAAATGTCTCATGCGGTTTGCGTCTCGGCTAAGCGATGTGGTATACTACAGTGTGTCTCACAATAGGTGTCACCTTTTTTCAGTCTTGGTTTCTTTCATCTGGGTAATTTAAACAGTGGAATTGATTATACCCGTTTTGAGTGTATTCTTTTGACAGCTTATCGCTGAATATAAATAAGCGATTCGGTTTGTTTATATTTATCAGCTACCATGAAAGCCATACGGGGGCAAGTTTTAAAATTACATTTGCATAAGCTCAGATCGTGTCAGATATTCAATAGCCTTAAGCAGTTCGGAGTGAGAAAGCGTCTTTTTTCATACCTTGAAACGGTTCAAAGCAACTGGAAATGTCCATATTCAACACAAAGGAGATGCCAGACAAACTGCCAGAACGAAGATCAAATGTGTGAGGGAGCGAATAAGACGTGATCCGGCCGTATCTGTCCGTAAATTGAACAAACAATTTCAAATGTCTCCTGCTTCAATAAACAGTCTCCTCAGACATGATCTGGAATGCAAGCCGTACAAGAAACAACGGGTTCACGGGTTGATGGAGCGTCAAAAGCAAGCCAAGATCTAAACAAGCAGAAATCTTGTGGTTCGGCTCTGTGACGGTGAGATTATATTCCCGGATGAAAAGCTCTTTCTCCTTCAGGACAGTCTAACAAAGTGACATTGCCAAAAACATCCAGCTTTATTTAGTTTCATTAAAAGTTTATGAACGCCACTGGAAATTAATTTGGTTTTAGTATGGTACCAAGATGTGCCAATATGTTTTATATTTAAGTCAGGTTTATAAGAACCTACACAGCTTCTTTACAAACAATCTTGGAACCTTGTCTTCTAAAATTCCTTCTACTCCTATCAAAGGTTTTATTTTGAACTTTATGAACTCGCAAAGTACTGTTTTGAAATGCCATTTTATGACTCATTCATATTATCTTATTATGGTCAGTTGAAAAAAGCATTTTGAAACCATATTGCCTCCAGTAAATACATTAAACAGTGAATTGGCATTGAGGAAAACCACGAAATGACCAAATAGTTTTATAGTAGCCATTGCGAAGATAAATTGGCTTTTTGGAAAAAACTGGATTTCTTTCAATTGCCATATTGACATATAAGAAATCATTGAAATGTGTAAAAATAAATACACCGAATATTAACTGTAATGCAAATGAACTGTTGATTGGAGACCAAGTTCGGCATTCTTTCTGATATCCTGATTGGGTTCCATCAATTTTCAGTAAATTCATGATGAATGAATCGAATATATTTGTTTCAATTTTTTTTTTTTTTTTTTAAATAAAGACCTTTTATGTTTCAATTTTGATTTTGTTGTTGTGAACTCGCATAAATTTTCAGCACTATTCACCATAAAATTAAATGCGCATATGAATTGGAGCATGATACGCTATACCAAGTTCAATTTGTTTTGGATATTTTGCAATCAAATAAAATTTCTCGCAACACTAGAACTTTTTTCTTCAATAGTATTTACTGTTAAATGAATCAGAAGAGCAGAGAATCGAACAAAGCAGAAAAAACCAACCACGATATCACAGTGAAGTTATACAGCTGTGGCCATTTGGCCCAATGCTGGTTTTGATGGCAGACAATAGGTTGTATGAAGGTTCTCAAGTGGTTATAACATCTTTCACTTCTTATAAAGGTTTTATTTATTTGTATTCACAACAGTCTATAGAGCGGGCCACTTTGTACACATTTCGGCTTTAAAGATGCATGGTGGACAAAACAGTTTTGAATGTAGTTTTATCAACAAGTCCTGGAGGAGTGCTATACGGCTGGAATAAAACTAAAATTGTTACTTGGGAATGGCTTCTGAAAGACTCTAGCTCTTTTCAATCATATGTTTCAATCCAAGAAGGCGCCGAACTGCTATCGCTATTTGGATTTTACTGAATATGAAGTGATCCTTCTTCAAAGTTTTCTGATGGAACAAATCCCTAAGCTCGTTCATTATCGCTTGCCATAGTGGAGTATCGCAGTCTATAAGTTCCTGGACGTTCCGGGTCTCTCTTACGGTTCCGTTATTTTCGTAATAATCTGTTTCAGATAAACGTTTCAGACATCTAATCCTCTTTTAGCAATTGCGTTTCAGTCGAGCGAGGTTAAGTGAACGCAAAGGTAACGAGGGGCAAGGGAATATAATTTGGACTTTCGTAAGATTCAGCAAGTGATTTTAAGCATTCGGCTAGCAACCGTTCGCGGATTTCCCTTGAGGAATTGTCTCAAACATGCCACCAAAGTTAAAAAAAACTCGAACGCATTGGCTGTTACAACATATTACTACATCTTTTTTTGCTGTACTGGGATACAATCTATGAAAATATCAATTTGTGAACGTCAAGAAAAGTGGATAGACACCGCAGGCTGTTGAATGACAACATTGTTGTAGGGTAAACATTGAGCCCCTTTGGCAATATTCTCAGATTTTATATTAAAAATTTGCCAGCGTCGGTGGTGTGTGGTAAGCGTGACTGTTACTTGGCACCCCAGTGGGTCTGGGTTCAATCTCAGTCGACGTCGGTGGTTTTTCTGAGGCGTAAAAATCTGGTCACGTCTTTCTTCGGAAGGGAAGTAAAGCCGGTGGTCCCGGCTCATATTCATGAGTCGATAGATAGGGTCCAGGTGGTGGCGTCGTCTTCCTGGCGTCGGTGATCGTCACCATATGAGTAAATATGCCGACGGAAAATAAAAATAATAATAATTATTATAAGAAGAAGAATAATTTGATGAAATCTGCAAATTGCTTTTGCTTATTTTTACTGTATTTTTACTGTCTCGCGAAATGGAATGCAGACGATAAGTAAAGGGTGTATTCGCTATAAATGGTACACACATATTTACTCACCAGAATGTGTGTGGAAATTTTCAGAAAATGGAAAACTACTAATGAGTTATGATTTAAAGCCTGTTAAATTTTGGACACTTTTCTTTCAGTGTAGATTTTGAGTTATTTCACGGATCGCTGAAACGTTTCACTTACATGACAGCTGAAACTCTCCATTTTAAGTCGTGGTACAACATATTTACATTCTTGTTACATTCAGTAAAATGGCGTCGTATCCAGTAGAAGTGCGCGAGCGCATTTTGTTGAACGGCAGCAAAATCTTATTTTATCGGTACGCGATCTTGTCAAGAAACTAAAACCGTGTTTTGTGTTTGCAAATCATTTGACCAGTGCTTGACTGTCGATTGGAAGGTTGAAAGCGGAAAAAATTGAAAAGTATGCTTCCGACAAATGGATAAGAAGTTGGTAGCCATTATTGAGGATAATTCCAATCTTTCTGTGCACAAGGGGGCTCGCAAAGAGCATTTCCGAGCATTTAATGCGCTCTTCCGTGTAAATCTTACCGTTTATTGTCCCGAAAGGGATGAAGGGAGCACTTATTTCACTACATCTGCAAATCGTCGAAAAACCAGTAATTCCAAGCTTTTTAAGGATCCATCGGTGGGATGCCTCTGGATTTTGATTACAAGAGCACAAAATTTGTTCAAGGACAATTTCTTATTTCAACGACAAGACTGGAATATCAATAACTATGCAAACTTCATGGATGTAAACAAAACAGTTTGAATAAGATTTGCTCAAATTTTTAGTTTAAAAGATTTTCGGTGTGCCATTTTTATCGAATTCACCCTTTAGATTCAAATTATGATCGTTCCTTAATCGTGATGGTTAACTCTGCGCAATCCCAATAATTTAAAATCACGTCCCGACGTGCCTCAGGGCAGTGTCTTTGGGCCTTTGATGTTTAAATTTGTATGGAATTAAACGTACTTTTGTACGCACTACACAGTTTAAAACAATCATGTGATTTTCTGCATTATCTAAAACCCGATTCAAAGTAAATGTGGACGTATTCAAGTGATCATAACTCAAAAATTAAACAACATACACGGTTGATCAAAACGTCAAACAAAAGCGTATTTATTCAGCTTTCAAGTTATTACATTTTACCGTTTCGAACGAACAGTCGCACTTTACTTGTGAACGATGCCATCATGATCTGCACAGTCGCTGGTGACACTGTACCGGCGAACTTATTCCACTGTCAACGCATTTGTTGTGCATTTACTTCTTTACCACATCCTCGAAGTTTTCAATTTCAACTTGACAATTTCCCAATATTCTTCGATCGGTCTGAACTCATGGCAATTCAAAGGATTAATCTCTTTGACGACAAAATTAACATTGTTTACAACATACCATTCTAGTATCTCCTTAGAGTAGTGGCTAGATCCGGCCAAAACATAACGTGGGTCTTGTGCTGCCGAATGAAGGGTAAAATCCACTTTTTCAGACACTCTTTAATGTAAACCTTCGAAGTCATTGTATGAGATGTGATGAAAACCTTGGTTTTAAGGCCACAACTGCAGATTTCTTGCCAAATCATTAGATTCCGAGCAAACTTATCAGCAAAAACAAATTTATATCTGGAAGGGACATCCCACGACCAGTTGCCAGGTAAAATTTTCGTCGGAGATTTGTTTATAATCCATTTTGACATATGTTTCGTCATCCATTAAAATACAGCCATCAAATTTCGTCAAAACTCGTTCGTATGGTAATCGTGCTCGCTTTCTGGCCACTAAATTTTGTTTCAGGGAGCAATTCGGATGGTTACTGGCACAAAAAGACATATATTTGACATATACAAGTTGGAATCATATTTCTTTGCCAAATCACACCTGGGTTGCCTTTCACGTACCTCAACACCTTTCTCCTCAGCTCTTTGTCCCTAGTGCCACTTTTATGATAAATGCGCTGTGCTCAATCCACACTCAGACTATCCTTGTAACGTTTGACTTTAGGAATTTTAACACTTTTGCTATTTTTGACGCAGACCACGACGGATTCACTAAATGTTTAATTTTCTTTTCTCAAGTTCTATGATCCGTAATTTCGAGATGCGTCGATCAATCGAGAAAAACTTCTAACCAAATTCTTTGTCAATTAAACATCAACCAATTCCTGTCGTTTTTTGTTTCAACCACCAGAGACGTGGTGGTGTGGAGTAGGCTATGCCTTCGGACAAGTTTGACGTACATTTTCAACTGTTCCAGGAAAAAACATAATTTAATGGAAATCAATCCTAAATCCAAGTTTGTTCAGTACTTTATATGAGACTGGATCCTGAATGCTTTGGTAGGCTGTAGTTTTGGTAAGTTGTATCTATCACATTTCAATGGATCCTTTATATTTTACAACCATTGCATATTGCATTAATTAAAACGCCGGGTGTGAGTGACCAATTTCTACCGAATTTAAGCGATTCGGGGGCACTTTGCACTCATTGGAGCATCCTTCTGTTTGAAGGCTCGATTCCTAACCATTTTTCAGCTCATGTGACTGGACGAAGATTCATTGGATTATAATTGGGTGATATCCTACCGTTACAAGCTATGTATTAACATATTTTTCAATTATTTTGCATTGGTAAGTAATACTTTCATTCATTCAATTTTAACCAAATTTAATCAAAGGTAAACTCTCACTTAATACGCGTCAATCAAGCATTGCACATACGCTTGATTGAAAGTTTCAGTATGTCACTACTGGAGCGGGGCTTATTGTGTACGAAGATAGCTTCGGAATGCTTGCGTTCTTGAAATGGGCTATTGGAGTCGCGGTAGAGCTGTCACCTTCTAATCCCCGGATTTAAGCTTTTTTCAACTGTAAACAGCAAATATGAAACAGTTGCAGGAAGATTCTATCCATAATACCGCTGCCAGACAGTGGGAATTAGATTGTAAACACACACACACACACAACCACCAGAGACGCGGTGGTGTATGAAACCGTGCGTCCAGATTTACTTTGAATCGAGCTTTAATACTCTTACATTGTATGCTTATTCTTCTTCTTTAGCATTTCAGGCTTATTGCTTTAAAAATTCGCTTATTGCTTGTGCTTAACTTAGTGATCTAAAGGCAATTTCGCAGTTATTAATTGAGAGCTTTCGATACCAGGTGCCATTTTTGTATAAGTATGATTGTGTGGCAAGTAAAAACATACATTATGCTCAGGGAGTCGAGAAATTTTCCATAACGAAAATTTCCTTGACCATATCGGGAATCGAACCCAGTCACCTCCAGCGTGGTATTGCTTTGTAGGTGTGCCTTTACTGACTGAGGGAAGACCTGACATGATAAGATAGATTCGGCATAAATTCATGGGATCTTTCATGTAAATTTAGGCCAAATATCGCCTGAATTCGGTCTGTGGTATGAAAGAATGCAAACAGTTTACGCTTACTTTGACTTATAAAAACTTTCATTTATCATAAAACATTGTTTGCAATCTTCCGTACAACATTTTTCATCATCCCATTAGATTTTGATAAATCTAGTATTCCTTTTATGTATTTTTAGATAACGAATAAAATTTAATGTATCTAATCAATGAATTTGGATTCGAATATATTTTCGAATAGCTCATCCGAAGTATAAATATAATAGGATATACGTTGTGGAATACATCAAGTATATGAATCACCCTAATATTATACCCCCGTTTTAAAAAAAACAGGTTCAACCTTTGCACCATGCACTCGAGCATTGCTCGAAAGCATAATCCTGCGCTCGCTCTTATTCGTGACAATTTCCCGCACCGTAAATAACATTCGCAATCATATGCACTTGAGCTGATTTCTTCTTCCACCGCCGCCGACTCCGAAGCCAGTTTATGACTCATAAATACCACTCTACTGTATAAAACACCACATGCTTTCACAGCGCCATTGATGACAACGATGCTCGCATCGGTTGTGCTCCACCTCGAATCTTTTACCTCTGAATTATGCTTGAGTTTAAGCTTGTTGGCATCCCATCTGATTGTCTTCCACCACAACTCACAATACGATTAAACCGGTAATTTTAATAAATTCATTTGAATCGCATTTATGTTGCCATAATTAGTACTGGCGTCCGTATTCGGTACTTAATGTCTCATTTTTCTCGGTTTCCCCCTGTGCTCCACAGGACACCCCCGGCGTCAATCAATAATTTATTTTAATCTTGACATTTATGAGAGGTTTGAATGTCAACATGGAAAAAAAATCCGAAACCTCACACGTGACTATTCGATCGAATCCCGATAAGGCACGACGCATGCGACTTTCAGCAGTCTATAATAAACGAATAAGTGCCACCGGGCAGATTGTCAACAACCCTTACTAAGTGGCATATAATTTTCCCATAGGTTGCGTGTACGCCTGTGAATAGCGCAGCGCTAAACTGCGACGGCGCCACTTCCACCGCCGTCGCCGTCATGCGGCGCGATTATTGGTTGGGTTGAACCAGACAGTCACTTGATCGGTATTGTTCAAACAAAGTGTCGTACGTTCTATGCATATGCCTCAAGGTGTAACGTCGTCGGGCTTGGGGCAGTCTCCGAACTGTTGAAAGTGATAGTTTGTATCGGTTGCAGTTTTATTGCGGCAAGAACAATGTGTGCATTTTAAAGACGTTGATGACTTGGGCACAGCTAGTGCATGCATTCGGTGCACAATGGGATATTTGTTTCTGTTATAGATGATCAAAAGTATTAAACCCCTACAATAAAAACCGTCATGCCCAATTTGCATCTCCACTTTGAATTTTTAAAGGCCAAACCTAAGAAACTACCGGTAGCTAGAATATAGATCATCGAATCTTCCGGTCTACTTCATAGCATCTTGCTATGAGGTACCAGGTGGTTACCCACCGATTGCATTTGAAAGATGTATGCCTTGAATTATCCAAAATTAAAATATTTCGTCCACTATATCACAAAGCATTGCGATTTGTTGAGCGGACTGAAGATTTGTAGTTATTGTTTATAGGACCAAGTCTTCCCAGATTGTATGTATGTAAGTATGGTAGCCACCATCCTTCATACCCTTGGAATAGAATTTACAGTAAGAAAATGATACTGTCCTTTCCCTCCTAGCCTCAGACACTCAATCAAACCACCGTCCAGATTTAGCTTGGATGAAACCCTGTACGGATTTGTTTTGTGCCGGATTCCCATAGTACTAAAGGGTGTCCACAGTTAAATTGCATCACTTTCAATAAGCTGTAACATTTCGCCCTTTGGGTTGATTTCAACGAAATTTTGGGGTAAATGACCTCAGCGTGTATTGTTTACACTGCGTGTGAAATCTGTTGTAGTTTCAAAAATGGAGTCGAATGAACAGCAAGTGCGTGAGAACATTTTGCACACGCCCCTCGACAACCCATTTCTTTCGCACAGAGCCATCGGAAAGATGTTGAAAATTCACCAATCTACAGTGTCTCGTGTCATAAAACGTGCCGGGGAACATTTAACTGTCGATCGGAAGAAGGTGAGTGGTAGAAAAAGTGTTCCGTACTGTATGAAGGATCACAAGCGTGTGGTTGCTGCCTTCAAACGCAAACCCAACTGTTCCGTTCGGGATGTCGCGAAAAAGCTACACTAGACCAAAAGTTTCGTGCAGAAGGTCAAAAAACGAGCCAGGCTCCGTTCATTCAAAGTTCAGAAAGCTCCGAACCGCAATCAAAACAGAATAGAACAGCCAAAACACGTGCGCGTCAGCTGTACACACAAATGTTGAGGAAACCACACTGCTGCATCATGGACGATGAAACACACGTAAAAGCGGACTTTAAACATATTCCCGGCAACCAGTATGTGACTGCGAAAGACAAGTTCGATGTTCCAGAGCCTGAAAACAGCAGGTGTCAAAGTTCCCCAAGAAATTCATGATTTGGCAGGAGATTTGTTCATGTGGTGAACGGAGCAAGCCTTTCGTGACAACTTCAAGTGTAAATGGTCAAGTATACATGAATGAATGCCTGATAAAACGACTGCTTCCGTTTCTCAAAACACACAACGTTCCAACAATTTTTTGGCCGGACCTAGCCTCTTGTCACTACTCCAAGGATGTTCTGGAGTGGTACAAGATGAATGGTGTCAACTTCGTGCCGAAGGATCTTAAGCCCCCAAACTCTCCAGAGTTGCAGCCAATTGTAATATATTAGGCTATAAAGAAGCACGAACTTCGTAAGCATCCTAAAGTTGTCACTATAGAACAGGAAATATTAAAGTCATGATAGAAAGCGGAAAAAATATCGGTTCAAGCGTTGTACAAAATCTTATGCATAGTTTTAAGACGAAAGTTCAGGCTTTTGTATTTGGTAAAGAAATACAGTGAAATAAAAATACCTGAACCAAGATTATGCATTGTATTTTATTACCTGAATATTTCATGACAACCGGTTAAGAGACTTGTTTTTGAGAAGTGGAGACACTTTAATGCCCCCTTATCCTATATTATGGGAGATCCAGCATTAACGAATACACGTAACATATGGGATTTGAAATGATTGAGTCCGAACTCAAATTGTGGGGTAATGTGGTGAAATAACTTCCTGATATCTTCAGCAAAATGGTTGACCAGATAGTTGGCCACCCTTTGAAGACATTGAGCTTACGGTAGGGCACCAGGTGGTCCTCCACAAGATCAGGAACAACCGTAAAGTGGTCATTTCATGCAAATGGTCCTAGAGCTCTGCGGAATTTTTCGAAACCACTTGTTTTTGTTCTATTGACAAGAATTCAATGTTATGACCGGATTATGGTCCCAAGGGCCTGTAAGATAACCCTCTGAAAGATCCGGAGTAACCAGTGCTAAGTGGTCATCTCATGAAAATGGTCCTAGAGCTCGCAGTTTTGACAATTACTGTTGACTCATACAATCAATTTATGCATTGCTCCAAGGGCCTACCAGGGGACCGTAAATGAGACCATTTCTTGAAAATGGTTCTAGAGATCAGCAGCTTCCTTGAACTGAAACCACTCATAAGCATGAATTCAATGTAATAACCAGATTATGGTCCCTTGGGCCTACCAGGTGACTCTCGGGAAGATCTGGAACAACCGTAAATATGGCTATTTCATGGAAACCTGGTAGGCACCATCATCCGGTCATAACATCGAATTCATGCTAATGTGTCATCAACAAGAGTTTCAGAAAAAAAAACGTGGAGATCTAGAACCATGTTTATGATATACTTTACGTTGTTATATCTCGGAAGCGTCCACGGTGGTGATTGCTGCCATAGGGCCAACATCTGTTCAACAATCTACCTACGACATCCAGAAGTTATCTCTTCAAATTCCCTCAAAAACTGAATTTGGTTCATATTAGCACAAAGCCCATATACTACGTGTATTCGTCAATACCGGATCCTATTATACGATCTTTATGAACCGTTCTATAGGAATCTTGACTTTATTCATATAATACTTTAAAAACAAGTTTGCTTTATTATATTTATTCAATGTCACTTGATAAAATAATACAATTCAAATGAAATTACCAGAAAATCAATGAACTGCAAAATCGAATAAGTGCTTCAGCAACAATCGAGACATTTACCTTGGTTTTCCTTCTCATGGTCATCATGGAACTATTTTCCTTACTTGTAGCAAGAAAACCAACCAGCTTCTTCATGTGAATCCGAGAAAATGCTTCCGCATTTGAAGCAACGTATATCTTCTTCCATTGGCGTTGGTTTTTTAGTTTTGGATTTGCGAGAGATAGCTTTACGGGTTTTCGTCATGTCCTTAATCTCCTTCGATGCTTTAGCTTTATTCAGTGTGTTCTTGAGCCGATCCGCGCGTTTTCTCAGATGGTCGTCTTCTCTTTGTTACACGAGGAATGGTCATTCTCGGTAAAGGCAGAATATTCGACGGTGACACATTGAACTATCCTTTGAGTGATGCCTCAGATTGCGTATAATTCAAAATCTCACACGTGACTTCCGTTTCATTCTCATGACAGGGAGTTACTGAATTCTTCTTGGATGGGCAAACAAGTGACGATGGTTGAACTTGATGCAGAATGGGTGAAATGGCTTCTGAAACTGGATGATCATCGACTGAACGAACAAACGTTGTTGTTGGTTGATCTGCAGGAATCGTTTCAGAGGCTGGTTGAACCCTTACCAAGGATGGTGTGAAAGAATCTTGGTTGAAGACATGTTCATCCAATGGATGAATCCCTGTCTTTTGAAAGCCACTTACTGCTATCTGCTTAGTAGCAGCTCTAGTAAACGCTTTGCCTGTGAGTTCAGCAATATAGTATTGTCTCACAATTAGGCTTTTTGACGTTTAATCACCTTTCCCTTTCTAGCACATGCAGAGGAATGATGGTTTGTTTTCCTCCAAAAGATTTTCCTTCTTACTTGCACTCCTTTGTTTTAAATGGCGCTGTAGTGTGCGTGCGTTCAAGGTCACTTAGCCTAATATGTCCGATACGTCTAATGGCTGTAATTTATTTGAGCAACGGAGCTGAAGTTTGGTTTTTGTTTTGACGTTTTGAGTTATGCACAGAAAAATGAAAGTATCCAACGGTTGAGTCATTACCTACGGGTGGCCGTCTTGCCCCGTCAAAAGAGGCCGTCTTACCCCGTAATATCGTTTTTACTTGATGCTGTTATTTCATTAAACTGACCGCGTAAAACCGGTTGTTTTTAGTGATTACCTGTCGGGGATGATTTAATTGATCAGGTGGTCCTTTTTTTTCGGAGAAGCTGGACTTCATGGGACCAAAATACTTTAGGTTCGAGTTCTCCAAAATTAGATCCGACGAGTGCTTGGTAAGTCGATTGTTTTGTTTTAGTTATATTTTTAACGTTTCAAGCTCAACACTTCAACTGAGTAGCTCGAAATGCTCTAAATAGTAGAAGAAACACTTGCGATAGAAAATTCAGTAACTTCCACTATATTATCTCAGTACCCTTAGTACCAGCGACTGGCCGTCTTACCCCACTGAGCGGTCTTACCCCGTCCTCCCCTATATACAATGTAAATAATATATCATAATATGCAATATATGGAGTATGTCATAGAGCAATGCAATATACTAGAATATATAATTAAAATTTGTCATCATCCTGAAATTTTAGTATGATTATAAAAAAAATAATCGGATTTAATAATTAAAATAAAAGGCATATAATAATAACATGCACATTGGTGCATCTGTACAGCTCAATCAGTTGAAGATGTTTTTTTTGCGTGTAGTGTTAAGTGTATTATTATTAAATCCATTGCTACGATTTTTTTTACGTATCTGTAGGAAGCAGTTGAGTTTACCAAATCTACTTATACGGCACCTTTCGGCTCCATTGCCAATCGAATTAGTATAATAGATGACACGACTTGCTCATACTAATGCAAAGAATGGCATCGAAAGCTCTCAAATAATAATGCCTGGAACAGACATACAACGTACAGCGTTTGACGAACTGTCGAATACTTTAATCCAGAACTGAAAACAGGTACTAGACCAAAAGAGTATAGCATTGTACGTTGTATGTCTGTCCCAGGCATAACTGTGGAAGTGCATTTAAAACACTACAACAAGCTTGGAATGCTAAAAAAAAAAGAAGAAGACTAAGCGTGCACATTCTTCGTGTATACAAAGCTATGCGTCAACAAGTCGAATATGGATATAATGTGAAGCTAAAACTAGTAAGTTTAGATTTCCTTCTGAGTGCACTTACTCGAAACGATATAAAATTTAGATAGGGATTTGACTGAGAGGAATGTTGCACACAGTTAAAGAAAAGTGTTACTTTAAACTGAAGATGACAAGTATTTATAAAAGCAACAGAATGGCGGTTCTATTAAACTATTAAACATCGGAGATATCTCCGGGGGGGGCACGGTGGATTTTGTCACTTGAGAAGTCATGCACCGATGACGTGACTTCATTTTATTTGCACAGGGAAGTCATCTCTTTGCTGTGTGACTTCATTCGATTCATCACTGGAAGGAGTCGTTTCGGCTCTCGGAATAAACCCCACCAGTTCAAACAGTAGAATATGCATCCCAAATGAAATATGGTGAGTGCAAACAAATTGCTGTTTTGTTTAAGTAGCATGTTCTCTGCATTGTAAAAAATTTCACACCTTTTTTGTCTCTTATAATTCTTTGACGTGTTTAGACAATAATATTGAAATTGGTAGAAAAAATAAATAGTATGAGTATACCCATATTGGCCAAAATGCCCGCTCCTAGTTTCAATAACCACCCCTGTGCGTTTTGCGTGAGAATTTTACATTTATTCCCATTATTGGGAATTGTGTCAACAGTCTGAACGCATTTTAGGATCTCCAAACTTTGGAAAACTTGAAATATTGTCGAAGCGTGGCCAACATGGAAACACGACCAATAATGGTGCTTGTCCCCCACAAAAAAAGACCAAAAGTGTTAAGCAACTGCATATTGATATTAGTATGGACATAAATAGAATTGATTATTTGATGCATGACTATGACTTCGTTAATTTTATCAACAAAAGCCATAAGAATAGAAGAACTCTCGAGTACTTTTTCAAACAGACGTATCTGATTTTGTAAACAAAGAGGGGAGGTAAGATTCAAACGTAAATTTCAAAACTCTCAACACTCTCACGGAACGTAGCATCACCATCATGTTAGGGAAATGTTATTCCTTGTGTTGGTGGTCTAAGTTAGCACGAAAGTGCCAAGGGTTTCAAGAATTTAATGTTTGAATTTTACTTCCCCTCTTTGTTTACAAAATCAGATACGTCTGTTGGAAAAAGTACTCGAGAACTGTATGTTGAAACTAGTTGGTTTTCATTGAGTTTGGTTAGGACATAGTGATTTAAATGGAGGTTGCTCAGTTTAGTTGCATTTAATCTTCGGTCAGAGACAGGCGTACGTATCTCGCTTAATATTAGAAAAGGTAAGTCCGTTTTGGTCAACTGTTCAGTTTAAATGACGATTAGGAAATAACAAAGTATTCTACAAACTAAACATCCAGCAGAAATTCAGTTTGTATCACCTTGGTTAGCTTGGTGAGTCATTTGTTTCAAGAGAGATTTTTATGCACTATTGAAACAAGTTGTGCTACTTGGGTCTTGCAATAATATTCCCACCTGCCTGATCTCTACAGTAGTTAGTTGCATGATCTATAAACATGTAGACAAAGCGTTAACGTTAAACATCTGCTATGTGTTTCTGTAAATTTAATCCAATATTTAGTAAACCAAGTCAAGAAAATCATTCTAAAGGATTCCAATACAAGCATCAGATCTAGATTGGTTGAATAACAAACACAGGTACCGCTACCCTTGTCGTCACAAGGTCTAGCCAGACTTCTCGCACATTTTAGTATTACTGAGACATTTCAAGATAAAGCGAAACGAACCAATCGATCACGCAAGCGCGTGTCGCTGAACAAACACCACCAGCCTATAGTTTATCCAGCCAGCCGTCAATGCCCGCCACTTCGTTCACATTCACAAATCTCTTTCATCTGATCAGTCCACACGCATGATAAACTGGAATACGGTTTATTGCTATTTACCCAGACAGCAGTCTAGAACTTTACTTGAAGAAATAATCTGATCCACCAAGAGTGACAGACATGACACGTTCGAAGTGTTTCAACCGATCATTGTTTGTTATTCAAAACAATACCATACTTATTTCCAATCAAGCAAGCTCTGTCCGAACAACTGGTTCCAGATCATAATTAATCAATCTAAAACTAAGATCAAGTGATTTGAATATTCAGTCCTAATTACTCGATGCGAGACTGATTTATCTGTGCACAGCTCGACATTTGAAGTTTCATTCTCAACTAGTACTACCACCGTTTATCTCCGATTTCTCGACAAACATTGGGCTGTTGTGGACCGCCTTCAACGTGTCGTATCTACCTCCACGTCCGTCGTCACCTTACTTCCGTTCCGCACGTCCTCTATGAAAATTTTCAACAGCTCTTTTTTCAGCAAAACTCACCGCCTCAAAGCGCGTTTCGAGCCACCACGATTTACCAGCTTATGGTAGTGCCTCGCCGGTCGTCTCAACTGAAACACGTTCCAGTTTTTCGGTCACCGTCGCCGTCATAAAGCCCTTAAACACAAATCGTAGTACGACTGGTATCAAGTGTGTTTTTATTTCGTGAATCTTCGCCTCGGAAAGGTTGCCGTGTTTGTAACGCTTTTGTGTATTTATCGGACATACTCCGTCAACACCTCTGTACGGGCTGGAACGAAGTGACGCCTCGTGTTGGGGAATTAAGCCACCGACCACGGCAAATGCGATAAACAAATTATCGTGACATTGTTGTTAGCTCTTTCGGTTACCATTTCGACTGATCGTATATCAATCAATCAATCAATCGACCCAGGATAGTGCACTGCTAGGTTGGTGAAATTGGCGAAGTTGGAGCATGAAATTGCATTGATAAGGTACTGATTTCTTATCAATAGCGTGATTTTTTGTTTGTGTCTTGATTAAATGGAACGCATTTTCTAGTAATTACTGGAAAAAATAGGAACACTCATAAAGGCGAATTTGTGGCTGAATTGCAGTAAAAAAATATCGCATTGCTGATCTAAAATTTGAAATCTGAAAATTTTGGAAAAAGCCTGTTCATTAGCAAAACAATATTTTTGAAAAGCTATCATTGTTAATGAGTGAACAATTTACCAATCCACATTGATCTAGAATAGACTTTTTATCGTTTGGTTTCTTTGGTGAAGTTTAAGTGATTTGATGATTGTTAACATAAGTGATCTCTTTCTATGTTTATGTCCAAGTTTTTTTATATCAAGACGGCAAAGTTTGATGGATCAGGATCCAGTTTTATGATCATTGTTTCGATGTATTAAGAATTTGATAATTATACCATTTCAGGTCTACAAAACCAGATTTTATATACTCTACTACACTAGTGCAAAAAAACGTTTAAAATTCGAATCCTAGAGGGTTTGAGCTGATTAGTGGAATACCTGTAACTAGAAATTAGAAGAAAAATTAGTATTTTCCATTTAATTTCAACTACCCAAGTAACCATAAGCATTAAGCTATAGCACAATAATAGCACTATATAGCGCATTAATGTTGCTTAAAAGTTCTATATTAGCATATGTTATGCATGCAAGCTTCATATTAGCTTCACAAATGCATTCAAGCACTAACCAAAATTCAACATTATTGTCAGCATTATATTCACGGATCAGAAATAGCAGTTTTTGAAAATCTTTTTGAATATCCTTTAGTTTCATCTTGCGTCAACGCATTCAAAACAATCAAAGATTATAAGTTTATTGAATCAAAATCATACCGCTTCGATGAAATTCTATTTAAATTAGTAGCAGTAGTGGTGTTTGATGAGACAGCATTCATACCTTTGTTGCATACATTACCAGCGTGTGAATAATCATAGAATGAAATAAAAACCTACTTCTTTTTTACTTCAATGATTCGTTTTATATTGAAGCAAAATTAAATGTTTTGTCTACCATTTTTGAACAGTCTGAACAGGATTTTATTCGGTAGGTACTGAAGCATGAAGACGAGAGTGTAATTTGATTTCAGGTGAAACTATTCAGAATCCAAACATGGCCACCTGGTGCCACCAACTCGCAATTTCAGAGGCACGCATCTCAATCAATAATAGATCAAAGCATCTGCTGAAAAGCTAAAAATTAGAATATCTCATGCGTTGGTCTATTTTTGGTTAAGATTTGTGCCTTTTAAAATACGTGGTGGCGATACAAGGCGTCCATTTTTAAATTTTGAATAGAGTCACCTTGAATTGAATAATAATGTATTCTTCGACAAGAACTCTAGTTCCTTCATCAACGCCTCCTTCAACCGATTGATTTTGCGATGATGGTGGTACCTCTGGATCAACGATAAATTCTTCGACAATAACTTCCTCAGCTTCATAAACGCCATCTTGAACCACTTCAATTGGTTGATGAAGACGCTTGCATCGTTTTCTAGCAACAGGAGCTCTAGTGCCTTTTATCTCCTCCAAACGTTGCTTTGCATTTTTCCAGCAGCGATGCAGGAACTGCTCACATTGCGTTTTAGAGAAAGTGGGATCCGAAAATTGCACAACCTTATGGAACATCCTGATAATACCTTCATACTTATGAAATGGTATTTTAGAAATAATATTTTCATTTCGCTTATTTCGACTTATTCCACTCCATGAGCAACTCATTAGAAATTCTCGATCAAAGAAGTAACTGATGATTTGCAAGCACACAGTTGTCCCTTCGCTAACATATCGATGTTTTCCGTGCATCGAACCAATATACTGAATAACGGACCACACAAATTTGTCATCTTTTGATTTTTTCTCCAAAGACTCCATATCAGCCAGACATTTAACGGGGGTTAGTGGAATCTTCTTGGATCCAAAGCTTTCGGGTTGTACATGCACAACTTGCGGTGGTGTTCGGGTGGCAATCACATCTAGTTTTGCGTTCATTTGGGAAAGTAAGGCAGCATTCCTGTTATCCGATTGGTCGACACTTTCAACACATTTTTCATACGATGGCGGTGAATGTGAAGTTAGTGCAGTATCACGCATTTCAACGACACGGTTTCCGAGTTTTGAAGAAGGTTTCAGAAATGATTCATCAAGATCAGAGGTTTCTTCGATATCGTTGTCCGTTTGAACATCTGCACAGTCAGGTATTGAAATTGAGGTTGATGATCCTGGTTTTGGTCCTTTGCCTTCTCCAGTAGCCGATAACCAGCTACTCCTTTGGGCCAGTAGCATGAATTGAAACTATCACCGTGCGCTTCTTGTTTCCACCCGTTTTTCAGGACCCACCACGAAGGCAGCACCGAAAGCAATACTTCATCGTTTTCTACGGTCTGCATAATTGAATAATTATTTGCCGTCATTGCTTCTATAACAAAACATTGATCATATACACGTTTATTATAGTATCATAAACATCTTACCGGTGATGTACGACTGACGAAAAGTTCGAACAAATGTTAAAAATGCGATAAAATATGTTAACACTTTAACGTATATTCAATACACAGCACTCTTTTTGGCGGTTTGTTTTGACAAATAAAGCGGTAACAATGAGAGGCAGAAGGAGGTAGAGCAGAGCGTTAAATGTTAGTTGTATTAGTATCCCAAAAACAACGTAAACACAATTAGTGACATCACCAATTACACGGGCAGCATAGGAAGCCCAGCGTGTATAGTAGTGATATCGCTTATATCGTACAGTGGTGTCATCTTTACCACTCTACCATCTGCTTCACTTTGCTAATCCAGCTCTTTGTATCGTTTGAGCTAGATCCCAGAGTTGCCAGTTTTTTTCGGTTATGGAATAATTCAGAAAAGAATTAAAAATATATACATTTTTTTTGAAAATTAGCGATTACTATAACCGCAAACTAATAGACTGACAAAATTTTCATCGACCTAAACTAAAACGATTAATTTAAGTTTCTTCTGTTTTGAGATGTGCTGATGTTCTTATCATTTTTAGTTTTTCATGCATAATAAGCTAACTTTCGGGCTAAGTTTACTCATCCCTTTATTTGCTATATGTAACAAAAATGTTTGAACTATCATCTGTTAACATAGGCCCATTAATGTAACCTTTACCTATATTCTTAGCAGACGAACCGGTTTGAATTGTGTGTGAATGTGTAACAATTAATGAATTAGAAACTCGAACCATTATTTTTTTGGTAAACTTCGAAGCTATATAAACATTAATCATTACTTACTGGCAGCCCTGTCGTCCTGACTAAAATAACATACATTGCTTCTACTGAAAAGTCAAGCACATATTTACTAGCCTTAAAACGTATCCTATATAGCACATGCAGCAAAGGCAGCGGTCCAACCATGCATACCTTCGTTCGAGACTCAGTACAGGAATTTTTTCACAGTATATTAAGTTTTCAAAATAATGCTATACTAACATAGACTAACTCTAAGACCAGTAGGTCCCATACAAAAACGATTTTTTTCTTGGCTCAGTCAGTACTAGCACATCGGTCCAAGCTCGGTCCCAAGCTTAATAATGCGCCCCTAATAATGAACTCACACGAACACACTCTCAACTATTCTGTCAAAATAACACAGCAAATCTAAACAAAGGCGCATATATGTACAGCAAGTTGCTGGCTTCGAGGTGTAATTCGAACCAAGGGGTTCTACAACAGTGAACCAATTTCAAATCGCTAGTTGCATATTGCTTGTTGATACTAACGGGGGTTCAATACTAATAATATGAATTTACATTACGTGGTTTATTTATAGCTCATTGTAAAATCTTTTTTTTCCTTCTTTTAGCTAATGAATAAGAATAAGAAGAAGTAAAAAGAAGCTAATGATCATGAATAAGAAGTAGCAAAAAGAGGAAATATTTCTTAAAATAAATTGGACATAGATAGAAGATACATGCAGAATAATAGCATTAGTGCCATAAACGGGCTATCAAAAATGACAGTTATGTTCAGGTGCATTAATATGACATTGCTAATGTTATTTACGGGCTGTCGCTTCTGCATTATATTAGCACGTTATTGCGCCTTTTTAGCATTATATTAGTAATATATCTGAATATAGAGCTTCTTGGCATTTAAGTGCTGTTCTATATGCAGATATAATGCTGATATAATGCCACGTTTTAGTGCTTAATCGTTATCTGGGAACCTTGCTTATCTTGACAGATACGCCTATTTTCTGTCTACAATGTGCAGACTTCTTCAGTGTCTCGTACTAATAACTCTGTCAAGATAAGCAAAGGTAGTTGGAATTAAATGGAAAAATTTTCTTCTAATTTCTAGTTTAAAGTTCATTAAATAACGTTATGAAAACTAGCCACAAGAAAAAGGTTTGAATAAAATAAAATAACATGTGTATTTTGGAAAATAATAAACTAATAATTTGCTTGTCATACTCGTATGTAATTTATTGTACAACATTATGAAATTCATTTATTGATGCTGTGGAGCTCATATGCGTTGGATATACTAATTATTAATTTAATATATGGGTCATTCTCTTCGAAGTGACTGAGACAAATTTGATTTTCACCCAACTTGGAGGATTTCTTTATCTATCACCCATATGTAAAAGTGACAGTTTTGAGGAAAACCGCTCAGCAAGTGGTACCAGCTCCATTTTTAGTTGTTGACAAAATGCATTTTTTTTTTCAAATGCTTGCTTCTCCAAAATCATTTTATCTGTTTGTTGGATCTGGATTGTTGGATGTTTTTTGAAGAAAATATGTCAATAAATCCAGAAAAACTATAATTTAAATATGTTTAATTTGCATTTTAAAAGTAAAATTGCATTTTTGTAGAATGAATATCATTTATTATCAAAATTATAATACCATCAGGTTTATCACACATTTTTACTATTAAATGACTTCATACTTTAAGGTATTCTTAGTCGTTCTGAAGTTAAAGCATTTTGAAACATTCAAGTTATTTAAAAAAAAAATCCACAATAATCCTGAAATTCTTTTGGCAATAAAGAGTGTACCGTTTAAAATCTGCACACACAAAATGAATTTACAAAATCCGAGTTTTTATCCGATTATTATCAAATTTTCAGGGAATAAAACGAAACAATCAACATCGGTTTCGGCCTTAAATCATTTAACTTATTTCGCCATGATATCCAACTGCGCGAACACTGGCCTTAACCTAAGTCATAAGGTTCTGAACAACCTCACAATCGACAGTTTTTTGCATATTGATCCATGTTTTCTTAACATCTTCTACATTTTTCACTACATTAGGTCGTTTTAGAAAATGCTTCTTCATAATGGCTCAGTATTTTTCTATTAGGCGCAGTTCCGGAGTGTTTGGGAAGTAAAATTCTTTCGACACGAAATCGACATCATCCACCTTATACCAATCTAGTACGTCCTTCGTGTTCTAGCAAATACACCAGCCCATTCATGGTGCTTGCAGTAACGGAACTCCGCTTTCCGCAAGTACAAAGAACTTCTTGGCAAACTTCGACATCTTCTGTGTCCGGAGGTTCTCGAGACCATCACACTTATCCTTGGCAGTCACATACAGATTTCCTGGAATCTGGTTGAAGTCCGCGATCACATATGTCTCGTCATTCATTAAGCAGCGGAGTGGTTTCGTTAACTTCTGGCCGTACAACTTCCGGACACGGCTTTTTGCGACCAGATTCTGTTTCTCGTCATGGTTTGGGGACTTCTGAACCTTAACCGTACATAGTCCAGCTCGAATTTTAGTATTCTGCACAAAAGTCTTGCTCACATGCAACTTTTTAGCCACATCTCAAAATGAAAAAATACTCATTAAACTATCTCTACGCAAAATTTCAACTAATTGTACACAACGGGTCAAAAGTTAGAGCAATTCAAGGTACGGTACTCCCTTTATCTACGCTACTATAATGTTTGAAGACAATCCGCTGGATGATTCATATGGAGTCTGTTAATGAGCTATTCACGTATTCATAAACCACGTAGTTTCTCGAGGGTAAAGTCAAAGCCTACGTTCCATATAAAAATTTCAAAGAAATGAACGGAGATAGTTGGATCAACAATGAGAACATCAGCATTTGTAAACAAACACTCCTGAGCTCGTTTTCTCGCAAGCCGCTGGCTGCCACATGCAAACCTACAGAATCATCGTGTAGGGAAACTTTCCCGCTACATGATGATGGTATTGGTTTGCGTGGGTGGCCTACGCTTTGCGAGGAAATAGGCTCAGAAGTGTTTGTTCACAAATGTTGATAGGCCCTTTTCTATTGTTGCTCCAGATAGGTCTACGAGGGAGGAGGGGGGCTGAGATTTTTAAAAATGAGTCTACGTGGATTATGAACAGGTCCTAAAGTAGTTCAGAAAAAAAATACGTTATCGGGAGGCAGTGTTACCACAAACCATTTTTTCTGCTTTAAAGAAATGCAATTGCATTGTTGTCAACTCAGTGTTATTTGATTTGGAAAATTTAAATTTTATCTTGTTCCTCAGACACTTCTACTCTGAAAAAAATTCTATCGTTATACCGACAATTAAATCATGGTCAAGATGACTATCGCATATAATGGTTACAATAACCATGAAAATGGTCGAATTCACCACGTCATGCTATTCTTGACTATGATCATGGTAGCAAGGACTATTCCGACATTATGGCAAATGTTGGATCAACTATTTTTAATGGTCGTTTTGACCACGATCATAGTCGGTTCAAAAGCACTATACTGCAATAGTCATCCTATCCCCCAATAATGGTAAAATTGACTATCAAATTTGTCTCTGTGTACAAAGTAAACACTCATAACCTCAAGTTATTCTGAGTTTTCCCAAAATACAGAACTTTAAATCAAATAAGTTCGGGTTTATAAGTTGTTTATCAACAACTTTTATTTACTTTGGTCTATATCTCTGGCACTATCATGTCTAAAAATAATCTGCTACACGTTTCTTTTGTTTGTCCGCAAAGTCCAGAGCAACACTTTTTTTTGGAGGCAAGTCCAGAAGCACACTTTTTATAGGTGACAGGGTTGCCAAATATTTCTTTGCAATTTAAAAAAAAAATGTTCGTGCTCATCACATTTTTTTAGATACAACACCGAGCCGCTGCCGAGGTACAGTATTTGCACTTTTTGAGCAATCACACTGTTGTACAAAGAAAAAAATAATGAATTTAAAAAAACGCGTAACGTAGTTGTTTGCAATCTTCCATACAGAATACAACAATGTTTGCAATCTGCCATAGATCAGACATTTTTCCAGTGATATCTGTGTTAAAGTCACATGAGAAATCCGATAAATTCATCCCTTTTAAGAGCATTAAATAACGCAGAAAATTAAACGTTCCTTTCAAACTGCGTACTTGGTACAACGCATGATGATTCTCCCTTACCATTTTGATGCAAAAATACCTATCGCTGTAAAACTAAAATGTATTTCTCAAGAAACTCGTTCTGGACCAAACAGTATTTCTTGATTACAAACGTTCTTCAAATTGCTCGGTAGAATGCGATATTGCAAAACGTGTCAAGTCTGACTAATTATGACCATCTAGACGGCTTCTGTCTTCGACAAAGGTGTCCAGTAGATCAAGGCCTTTTCATTGGTTGATATTAGTTAAGTATTTGATCACTACGAAGCGTGTTCAAGTGTGCTAGTGAATTTCTTAAAAACACAGATAAAAAGAAACATTTTATTTTCTAAGGCACATAAAGGGAATGCTTGAACTGGCAGAAAGTAATGGAATATTTCATGTAAATTTAAGCCTGATAACACCTGAATCTAGCCAGTTGAATGAAAGATTGCCAACATTGTTGTATGGCGCATGAATGATTGCAAACAATTTCGTTGTTTACGCCTCGTTTGGCTTGGAATTGAACAAGGGGACATTATACAGGCGCCTATAATGTCCCATTGTTCATTATTGTTATGTTATGTAAATAAATTATTTTCTTTTGTAAATGCTTTATCTTTAGACCCTGGATCTGGATTTTTATTTTGATGCAAATATCAGAGCTTTTAAAATTTTATTTCATTGCACACGAAGCAGAAACTTGCATAAAATAATTATAACAAAGACGAGCTTTTGCAATCAACATTATCGTCAATGTATGGAAAATGGAATATGGAACCCACAACATTACACGATGCATTATGCAATTTTTGATGTTTTGTGACGCTTCATGCATGTGCATGATATTGAACCGAAATTCACACTACTTTTTCGTACAGCGTAAGAAAAGAGAGGAAGATTAAGAAGTATGCTGATACGGAATAGATTTTTTTTGTGTCCATAGACAGGATCCCAAGATATAGCATATTCTAGAAATTCCGTCACATACTAGTGCCGCATAGTGAGAAAATTCTGAACTAATAGTTACCAATTAAACGGTCGTGGATCTACGTTTTGAAGACCGAAACGTTATATATGACAAGGACCCCTGGACATTATAGACGTTGTATATAGACCGGACAACAGTTGTCTTATGCAGCCAAACGACCTGTCAAAAAATGCAGCCAAACGGACTGTCAACCTTTTATTCACTTTAAAGGAGCAAGTATTGTTTTGACAGAAGCAAATTATGAACAAATATGGGATTTTCTACTTCCATATTCAGTAAATGTTCATTTTTTACACGGCACTTTTCGCTATGCTATTTAATGAAAATCTTCAAACGGAATCAAAACAAACTACCAACATCGAAACCGAATCTTATTTTTAGCCTATTGCGCTGTTTACTTCAAGTTTGTACAAATACTAGTGGTGCCAGATCAGTTGCTCAAATTTATGACATTTTTCAGGGTTGGCAGATTGTATGATTTTCCGTTGTCCGGTCTATATACAGTGTCTATACTGGACATAGGATATTTAGATAATTCACTTGAGCAAGAGGGAATCGTTTCCGTGTAAAAACAAAGAATATATTGAGCCTTATGTTTAAGATCGAGATAGATACACAGATAAAAAGAAACATTAAATTTTCTGCGTTATCTAATGCGCATAAAGAGAATGCTAGATTTGGTAGAAAATAATGGGATATTTCATGAAAATTTATGCTAGATAACGCCTGAATCAAGCCTGTTGCATGAAAGATTGCAAACATTGTTGTGGTTGTAAGCCGCATCCAAGACTACAACCAATTGCATTGTTTACGCCTCCTTTGGCTTGGAATTAAACGAAAGCGCGTAAAAACAGAGTTGAATTTATTCGTCAAAAAGCCTGGAGCCACAATAGTACGTCACCGTCAGTTATGACAGAGGGGTTCGGCCGTGTCAAATTTCTTCCCCAATGACATCTCTACTCAGTGACTTCGTAAGTCCGTCAATTTTTAATAATTTCAAAGTTGACGCTGATGCTAAAGTCGATGCAGTGTTTTGGCTCCCACTTTACTGTCATTGATGGCCATAGCATTGATGAATATGTGGGTATTATGAGGTTTTTCGAGAGAGAGGGAAGGAAGAAAAATTTATTGCTTTGCTTTCTTTTATTTTAAGGGTATCTAGCTGGAGCTGCGTGACAGCTCAATTGTCAAGACTAGACCCAAAACCCTAGAAGCACTAGCAAATATTGGCCGCTTGAGTACCAGTTGTGGTATTTAGTATTGGACTGTAGTATTTTTAAAATTTTCAGTTTTTCAATTTCCACGCGTTCATGTTCTGTTAAGCAATCGAAAAATAGAGACTCAAATTTAACCCTTAGTTTGGCATTTTCAGGAAATTCATTGGAACACTAGCACCGCGTACCGAGAAAATTTCAAACAACTACTCACCATTCAAAAGGTCTTGCCTCACTGAACAGCATTGACAGAAACATTCTGTCTGGTCAGGATACAAAGATAAAGCATATTAGAAAATAATTTGCACTCCAGCGCCACGTAGCAGGAATATTGTGAACTACTGGTCATTATTCAAAAGGTTTTGTTACACTGAACAACATTGTCGAACACAAAAACAGTCTATCTGGTCAAGATACCAAGATATAGCATATTCCTGAAAATAATTAGCACACTAGCGCCGTGTAGTGAGAGATTCGTGACCTGTTCGCCAATAAAAAAAAAAGCCTTTTTCTACTGAATAACTGACTTTTGCTGAAGACAGTAACATTCTATGTGATCCGTATCACGAGATATTCTGGGAAGGAATGTGTTGTACAAAGTACAACGCGCTTGTAACAAAAATTGGCACGAATGTAGAAAGGTTAAGGGTGATCCCACCCTGGCAATTCGTAAAAATCGAAGATTTTGTTTTGCATTTTCTAGAGGCTTATGCGCTCATAAATGTTGGATTGCTCGATAACTAGTCGATAATTTCAAGATAATTTGCTTCGGTCATAACCACTTATCGTTAAACGAAACTTTTATCGCATTTATCTCGAAAACATGTCGTTTAAACTGGTGGTCGTCATATCTCGGGTTTTCTACGATTAATTTGGCTTAATTGTTTTTTTTTTCTTTTTCAGTATGTTAAAATGAAGTATCGATTTGCTACGTAGTGGTTTTATGATATCTTAATTTTTGATTTTTTATGGCCGTTATATGGCAATTTTTGTAGGAATAAACAGCTTATTATCGTGAAGAAGGAAATGTTCACTCATCACCATGAGGCACCAAGAGTGCACATTAATGTTGTTGCTAGAATGATAGATATGAAGAGAAAGTGTCGAAAGTTCCGTCAGTGTGCGGAAGGTGGGAAATTGAACAGATGTTTCAACATTTGAGGGAAAAGGGCATGTGTCCAGTGGTACTCGAACCAAGGACGTTACCATTGCCTAACATCACACTGCGGGGTAGGTCGAGGCACGGAACGGACAAGTCCGCCACCTCAACAGGCAAAAGATGACGTATGGAAGGTGCTCATGTACCACTGATGGCTTTGTGATAATTATTCTAGCGATATATTGAGGAACTCCTCCTTTTTTGGGTTTGTTTTGATTTGCAACGTCTGATATCACTCAAAGTTTATTATTATTTTAATGGCTAACATTTTACTTCTTTTTTGATCTTCAAAAACCAATACGTAAAATGATAAACATTTCATGTTTGTTTTATTTTTAAAGTGTCAAGTGTAGAAATAAGTGTTTTTTAAAGTATTTTTTTTAAAAATTGAAGGGAAAAACAATCAGCCAAATCGGTCTACTAGAATCTGAAATACAGCAAACACCAGTTAAGAAGACATTATTTCGAAATTAACGCGATTAAAATTTTGTTCAGCGATTCAGCAGAGGTAATGATCAAAGATTGCATTAAGAAAAACGTTTCGGAAGTATTCCAAAATGCAAAAACTAGAAATAAGATTTGAAAGAATTTGCAAAGTGGGATCCCTTCTAAAGCAAAAAGTCCTTATTTATAAGTAAATTAGTTAAAAATGTTCGCGAAAGAACTGATCACCAGTTTGTCGCTCGCCTAGAAGAAGCCGAAAGAGATTGCCAATGTGGTAGGGTGCCATTTGGCAACAGTTTACTACATAAAAAGTCCTTGCATGATAATCTCTAAGCGCGGAAGCCGAAAAGCGGACGTCCGCGCTTTTGCACGCACGCCGAACGTGATCAAATCGGTCCGTGCAACGACTGCTCGCAACCCGGTGCACTCTCCAAGAAGAAACCGCGCATAAAGGAAGCCAACATTTTTCGGAGAAATCCAGCATGCGAAGAATCATCAATGAAGACTTGCACGCATCTTCCAGAGCAAGAGAGAAACGCCACCTGATTACGGACCGAGTCAAGGAACTGCGAGTGACTCCGTTCCAAGAGATTACTTCTTCGTTGAAGGAGGAAAAATGATAATCCGTTCTCCGACGAAAAGCTTTTCTGCATCGATGCTGTGGCCAACAGCGCATGGATCGGTCCGCATTTCACCGCATAAAATGGAGAACGTTCCGGAACAAGTGAAATTAACTTCAAACCAAACATCCGGCTGGTGTCATGATGTTTGGCTTGGTGGTGTCCAACGGTTTCAAAATGCCGCCTGTTTTCACGATACTGAGTTAAAATCAAACCGAAGTGTATATTGATATTTGAAAGGACCAAATCGTTGTCCTACAGCAGGATGGAGCACCGTGTCACACGTCCAATCGAACCCAACAATGGTTGATCGATACGGAAGTTTCACGAAGAATTTGTAGCTCCCCTAGCAGTCCAGATCTTAATCCGTTGATTATTCGATTTGGGCATATGCTGAAGCACGAGCCTGAAAACATCGCGCACCTGGTGTGAAAACCCTGAAGTCAACCATAACACGCACATGGCAGTCAATGTCGAAAGGCATGCTCTGGCTTCCGGCGTCGGCTCGAGGATGTTATTAATGAAAATGGAGGAAACATTGAATCAACCCAGCAATAATATCAACAATTATTGCTTGAATTAGTTTAAAATGGGATTTGAAAGAAATAGAACAAATTTTCTCGTTATTTTCTAGCCGCACCCTGTACATCTACTAAACTATTGTCTAAAAATAATTACCTACACGCAAAAATACGTAGTTATCCCAATACCAATACAAAATAGGAATCAATTCAACTAAAATTTAGGTTGAATATATGGACCAATAAAATTGATGAACTAATTCAACAAACCTTTGAAATTAAAATAAAACTTCATTGCTTTATGGAATTAAACATAGTAGTTTTATTGTTCAAAACATAATATTTTCTTGCCACCCAACAAACATCGAGATGTCGTAATTTGGAGAAGCTATTCAGCTGTTTCTTCTAGACTAGCTGAATAGCTCTAAATTTGTTTGAACAAGCTCTAATTCAACACCGATGTTTGTTGGGCAACCATATATAAAGACTTTGAATCCTAGAGGGTTTGAGCTGTTTAGTGGAATACCTGAATACCTGTAACTAGAAATTAAAGGAAAATAATATTTTCCATTTAATTCCTTTGCTTTTTAGCCTATTTTGACAGATACGCCATATTTCGTCTACAATGTGCAGACTATTCAGTAGTGCTACAGTATGTGCAGACTTGGTCAGAGTTATTAGTACGAGACACTGAAGAAATCTGGCACATTGTAGACGAAATACGCGTATCTGTCAAAGATAAGCAAAGGTAGTTGAAATTAAATGGAAAATAATAATTTTTCTTGTAATTTCGTAGTTAAATGACTTTGCTGAACTAATTAACATTGATGAACTAATACAAAAAAATAGATTGGACCAAAACTTCATGCTTCATAGAACTCGAATGTCGTGTTTATTGGTTATTTTATTGGTTTGATATGAATGAAATTTTGAATTGATTTGAAACTTTTTCATGAATTGAAACATATGGAAACCTTGTATTGAATACCAACAAAATATTTTGTTGATTCAAAGCAAAGTGATTTCTTTGCGTGTAGTAGCTTTTTGACAAAAATTATTCAACGAATTCAAGAAGAGTACTTGGCAGTGTTGCCAAATACGCTATTTTTTAATTCTTTATATAGTCTTTATTAATTCTTTTTTTCCATACCTCTTATTTTAATTATCCTTGTTCGAACTATTCCGCCTAATATTGAAGAAAATAATTCAAATAATTTAGAAAATACTATTTTTTGGCGGTAGTGTTACCAAACATGGTATTTTTTATTCGAAACATGCATTTCACGTCAAACGCGTATAATATGATTTAAAAAATTACAATTCAATTGTCACCCTCAATGTTTTTCGCGTATAGAAAACATGTAAACCCTCTGGGTATTCTTAGCCGCTATGGAGCATTTGGATATATATCATATGGATATATCAATAATACTTATTTTTCACGTATATTTGCGGAACTATTATGCTTAAAACAATCCGTCGGATGCTTTCTGAAGGACATTGTTCAAGAAACAAAAGTTCTCTTTAAGTGGCAGTGTTCCCAAATATGCTATTTTTCATTTGAATAATATGATAACAAAAATGTCCCTCAGACTGCTTCATTCAGACAAAATAGTCAAAAGGTCGAAAAAAACAAATTTAAACAGTGACATCTAGCGTATTTTTTTGAGATCTCCTTGTTTCTACAAACCAAATAGCACCAGCAACATATAGAGAGAGTTATTACCTTTATGATGGTATTGGTTTGAAACACAATTGATCTGGAGATACAAGTAAAAGAAGGTGAGAGAATTGGACAAAACGAAATACTGATAAGCGAAAGCTTTTTGTACAAAAATGTTTTTCTCGGGCATTAAGTCAAAAAGTATACGTACACGATATAACTGGAATTTTTCATAACAAATTATATTATGTTTCTTTTACATAAAAATGCAATTAAATTTTTACTATGCAGAAAAAAACACGTTTGGCAACACTGCCTCCCATAAACAGATTTTTTTTAATGAAATACTTTAACAAATTGCATAAAAAAAACATTTAGCCCATTGTTTTTAAACATTATAGTTGCGTGTGGAGACTTCGTGTGGAATGACCCATATGTTGTACTGAAATTCACTAGCTTTGTATTTATTAAATTTAAGAGAAAAACATCAATTTAAGTAAGTCTAATAGTACCAGCGGCTGGACAGTCAAGAAGAATGAATTTAGTGGATTTAATTTTTGACTTTGGAAGTACCAGCACATTGGTCCTAAGCCCAGTCCCAAACATAACGAAACTCACACGAACACACCCTCAAATATTCTGTCAAAAAAACAAAGAGTGTCAAAACAAATACAAAGACTCCAGTACCGAAAAGCGCAAGAACGTCTTGCAAGGTGCAGACTGTAAGGTATACTTAGGGACCAAGGGGTTCTACAACAGTGAACCAATTTCTAATCGCTAGTTTCGCATTGATTGTTGATAGTACGCCCAAAATGAAATTGATTTTTATCGATGCGTAATAATAAAATTCGAGCACTAATTTGTATCTTCACTAAAAAGAATGCGTGTCAAGATGCGAGTATGAGCCTCCACGTGATCATTTATACCATCAAAAATGAACTCGGAAAAATGCAAAACTTTCTTCTGTGTATAACCACAGAGAACAGACATTGATGTCCATATACCTTTTCTTGAAAAACGTGTGTAAAAGTTAATATGGGCAGCCGGTATTAAAAGCAAGTGCAGGAAAAAACAAACAAAACTTTTCAGGTTATGTGTTAGGTTTTGCATTGAAAAACATTTACATGACAGTTTTCGCACAACTGCAGCGCCGCCTACCAGGAGCATAACGACATACATTTGAAATGTCGGTTTATAGTTTTACACAAGTAGCAGATCGAAGATGAACGTCTGTTCTCTGTGGTATAACTGTGTATAAAAATTGTTAAATTTCATGTAAACCTAGTTCAGAGTGTAATGTTGACATGTGCCAAATCTCATAATGACACAATTTCAAGTTACAATCTGTCAAGTAGTTTTCGAGATGGCTTCCAAGCAAGCAATGCTTCGAAAAAAAATGGCCGCGGTCGTGGAAAATCCAGGTTAGTCCCACAGACGAATCGCGAAACAGTTGGGAATCGACAACTCGACCGTGTCCCGTGTCGTAAAATCGTTCAAGGAAACTCAGACAACCCAGACAACTCAAACGACCGACCCCGTGAACGCAAGGAAGGTGGGATATTACTTTAAGCGCAATCCGAACCATTTGATTCTAGGACGAGGCCAAAAAGGTCAATTCTTCCGTCTGTTTCGTCCAGCAGATAATAAAACGTGCCGGGCTTCATGCCATCAAGGTAAGGAAAGCGCGTAACAAACCCGATAAACAGAATGCGGTAGCTAAATCCCGCGCCTGGAATCTGTGCCGTAGTGGTTGGTGCAGCCAAATGCGGACGTGTACGACAAGACGTACATAAAAGCGGACGCTCAGCAGATCCCCGGCCTGGAGTTTTTCGTCGGCAAGTTCCACCTGGATGTTCCAGACGAAGAAGGTTGACAAATTTGCCTAGAAGTACTGACAGGCGATCTATGGGTGCGGCAAATTCAGTAAGTCGTACATAAAGACCGGCATCAACAACAGCCAAATAAATAGAGAAGAATAAATCCAGAAGCGTTTGCTGTCCTTCCTCCAATCCCACAAAGGTGACACCCTATTTTGGCCAGTTATGGCATCGTGCCATTACGCAAAATCGGTGATGGAGTAGTACGAGGCCAACGATGTAGTTTGTGTGCCGAAGGAGGCATATCCGCCAAACTCACCAGAACTTCGCCGAATAGAAAAGTTCTGGTGAAAGAGTGGATGAAAGTGTGTAAGAAAGATGGCGCACGTTAAGTCCCAGGTGTGGGAATCCAGTCTAGGAGACGAGGTTGAATAAATCAACTTGCACATTTTTTTAGCTAATTATTTATAGACACCTTCATTCAGTTTCTCTTTGATATGACTACCAAAGACAGATAGATTTCGAGCGCTTCTTCAGTAGATACATGAATATTTATCAATTTTTAAACCAGAAATATTCCTACATGAGGCCAGAAACCAAACTCAGTCGCCTCCTGCAGCAATACTATGATGACTCTAATTATACCGACTGAACAAAAATCTCAGTCAACCTAGGTTAAAGATGAGTTGTTTTACAGCCCTCCGTTCTCTGCCATGGGAATACCCTCTCAATCTACCACCATACGAAGATCGATGTAGGCTACTGGGCATAGAGACTTTGGAGAAATGAAGAAATTCCGCGCAAGCTGTATTTGTGACTAATGTCCTTTTGGGAGATACAGATTCGTCGGGAATCCTCGCACAGCTGAACATCTACGTACCAGAACGAATCCTTCGCCAACGAGATTCTCTGCATCTGGAGTCTCGTCATGCTATGTATGATCAGCATGATCCAATATGCTTCATGTCGACTAGCTTCAACAAATCGTACATGCTGTTTGGTTTCAACGCTTCTGCTGCTAAATTCAAGCGTAAGCTTTTGACAAGGCGCTGCGCAAAGATTACATTCCATACAAAACGCGGAAAAAGTCTAAAAATGGATTTTCAATAGCTAAGTTATGTGTTTCCATGTAATTTTGTGCCACTGACTCCAAATATGTTATCTAATTTGTCGTATTAGGCCACATTTTCGAGATATGGCCACTTTATGGTCTCCTGCAGTATACGGAACATCCGATCCGATTAATTACCCAGGTAACCAATAAGCAGTTCCAAAGCGTCTTTACGGCAGCCTATCAAGCAATTGAGTCACCTAAAATGCTACATAAATGCCACTTTTGGCTCAATATACGGCTCCTTTATTGCAGTGCTCTGCTAATGCTTCATTAATGCTATTTTGCATTCTATATGCTTATTACAGGCTACAAGCATTGAAATAGCCTTTGAAATTCAACTTTACAACAGATAGCATTCAAAATGCTGATATAATGCTAATATAATGCTTGAAGCATCTGAACTTCAGATTTATGGTCGATTTACTGTATTTGCTAATGCTTCTTAGTTACCTGGGTAGTCTCGTCCTAGAGTAATACAATTCTACATGAAATGCAAAAAAAAACAAAGCGACGTGGAGAACGATGTGTATGGCTCTGAGTGGCCGTTTCATGGTCTTCCGGAAGCTCAGGAACATTCGTAAAGTTTAATAATTCAGCTATTCGAAACCAAAAAGATGAAGTGGATCTTAGTATTCCGCAATATTTGGTAGGTTTGTTACTTTTCGAAAAATATATGACTTAAATTATTCTATATAGGGTGTTCCATTTTTAAATAGGGTGGTCAAAAAACAAAATTTTAGCAAATATATATTTCTCAAAGAATTATAATTTTTGAATCATTGGACCGGTATTCAATTTTTTATGATGAAAGTTTATGAAAAACAATGAGTTATAGTTTTAGCTATTAGTATGAATATAAAAAAAAAATATTATTCAAATCAATTATAGAAATGTCCAGTTTTTATTAATTTGGTGTCGACTTTAATTTTCATGTAAATTTGATTGTAATGGTTTATTCCAATATATTTGTTAATTTTTATTGAAAAATTCGACTTTTGATCCGAGGCCCGAGTACCAAGTGATATATACTATTCGACTCATCACCAACCAAAATGTATTACCTTCAATTCGATTGTAAAACTTGTGTACCAATTTTTCTCCCGCGAACTGCAATCTGTCGGCTCGTCCTAATTTATTGATATCTTTTATTTACAGTGAAGGCTATTCGGTGCTTCATATCAGCTACGTCACCTCTCATCAGTTCAATATAGGTAGAACTGCACAGCTTCGGCGAGGGACGGTGCCATATCTAACCGGTTGTGTAGTCAGAGTGAAACTGTGTACAGTTCTTATTAAAGTTGGAGTATAAAGTACTCCGGTGGATGAATGAAAAAATCAAATATCTTTCCACCAAGTTCGGTCCCTACTGCAGAGAACTAGCTGTCATTAGTTGCCCTGCGATCGCCGGCAAATCAGCTTAAAAGGAAGCTAGTGATATAGTGTGAACACCAATTAGTCGACAAAAACCTGCTCTGAGGTGAACATGAGCAGCAGCAACGGCATCGGCGGCAACAACAACAACTTCGGTAGCGGCGGCGGCGGCGGCGATGACGGCAGTAGTAGCAGTAAAAATTATAAGAAAAATTCAGTGACCTTCAGGTAATTGAATCTCAACCGGTAAGTAGTTTTATGTTTCCTGCAGTTAGCACTGGCGTCTCGAAAGAAATTTTTAGTGTATCGATGGCATAATGTTTATTTGTTTAATGCAAATCTAATTCTGCATGTGATGTTTCATAATCAGAAAGGAAGTTTGATCAATCACATGTTTTACCTCTCCGGAACACTAATATATCCATTCAACATGTTCTATCAATTCTGAATTTGATTATTTTAACAGTTGACCTCAATATTAGCATTCAGTGTATCGAAAAACCAACACAAATTCTTTCCAGGTTACTTTAGCTCAAACAACTTAAAATTAAAGTAACTTAGAAATTTATGATTTTTTTCAAGAACATTTTCTATCTTCTATTCTTTTTTGATTTTTTTATGGTTAAACGGTCCAAAACTTTTGAATAGATAGCCACCGCCACACATTTGGCACAATTCTGAAAAAAAGACGGTCAAAAACATTTTCACCCTTTTGTCATCATTTTATCGGCTAGATGTCTTCATAAGAGCTGTTATTCCGTATCTCTTGAAAAAACGCACCCAACCTTTTATAAGGGCTTAACTACACTTTCAAATTCTAACTTTATCCAGCTACGAGATAACGGGTTGTTGTCTTGAACAAAGTTGTAGAACAAGGTAATTTTAAGAAAAGCCGCTGATGACACTAAGTTCCGAGAACCTTACGTGAGAGTGATATAATTGGTTTTCTTTCAGCACTATCTTAACCTTCCTTGGGTGTTAAAATTTTGAGACGAATAAGGTGTTTCGGGTCATATTGACCCGGATTTCAAATTCATATTGCAGAAAATTTATGAGACCAAAATTAAAATCTTTGCAGTCAAAATGCTTATTAGAGTCCTAATTTTTAGTTTCTGGTGAGTAAAACACGTTTAAATCCGATTGGCCACAAGGAATCTTTGCTGAAAGAGGGCATGTTTTGCCACAATACGTGCGGCAGCGACTGATACAAATTTTCATAGGAGCCTGCTTTTCGACGGCTCAAACTTCATGATTATTCATGAATAGTCTACTTCTAGCCTTGAAATGGACCAATGACCATATTGACCATTCCGGAAAAATCCGGTTGCGACGGAGGAACCCTTAAGGAGGGGACAAATTCGATTTTTCGCCGTAACATGCCTTTCGACGGCTCAAATTTCATGTTTTTTTTAAGTAGTCTACATCTAGCCTAGCAATGTCCCAATATATATATATATATATATATATATTGGCCGTTCCGGAACGACTCGAAGGAACTGTTGAGGAGGGGACAAATACAGTTTTTTTTGCCAAAACATGCCTTCCGACGGCTGCAACTTCATGATTTTTCGTATACAATCTATTTCTAGTCAATTAATGGACGAATTTTCGGTTTAATATCAAATAATATATCTTTAGTCATTATTGAATATTTAAAATCAATGTTTATTCCAAGTTGATAAAAATTAATTCTCATTTCATTTTAGGCAATAAAACAAAAATAATAGCAAAAAAAATGTTACTTGGATGAGCAGTTTACGCGCCGTACGTCGGAATGAGTTTTACAAATATATTTTTTGCATTCCACGCACTTAGTCGAATACTTGGAGTCTGATTTACTGCAAAACGTACAACGAGCTCGCTTGTTCGTTGGCTTATCTTGCTTCTTTTGTTTACCATCTGCAGACGTAGCTCTCGAAGTTGTTGGTGCAGTTTGACTAACATCAAAATGAAGTCTACGAATAACTTGAACAGCAGCAGGTGATTGTGGCAGTCGTTTTTTGCGTTGGATTTCTGCGGAAATCAATTGAGAACCAAGATTTACCATGAGAATCCTTTTCTTGTGCGTTTGGTTGCACCATTCAGCATTGATCAAATCATACAGTACGAAAGAATTATTGATGCTCAAGTCAATAACGTTACAGATATTCACGGTCATCCAGTTCCATGTGGCTCTCTTTACAGAATATGAAGCAATCTGTCGATCAACAGTGTCCACCGCACCCTTTGTAGAGTTATAGTATTGTATTATGCTTCGTACTAATCAATATTACGTTCTTTCCCTTCTTTGGGATATACGAGACCAAGGTTATGTTTTCGTGGAACGCAAATAATGAAGACAGCACTTCGTGGTTCTTAGTTTGAAGAAGTGCTTGTGGTATACATGTCTTTTTTTTTGACGTACCCGTCAGATTGTTCTGAAGAAGTGACACACCTAAGTTGAATGACGAGAAGAAGTTGTCTAATGTCACACATATGCCATCGTATTCTGCACCCAACACCAGATCTTTAGTAACCCTTTGTCCTTGGTTGACTTCACGTACTCCTGTGGCAGATTTACCTAGGTATATCTGCGACTTGAGGACAAAAGCGGTTTCTGAGCAGCATAAAAAAAAAACATCAATAATTTGAGTTTATTTGTTTCTTGATTAATGTCAGTCTACGGAACATAATCCCATGTTGTTAGTGGGATTAGGGACATAATGGCGCTATCTTTATTCATAATTTAGAACACATAAATATCAACAAAGTGAATCCAGTGGTAAAACTTCAAGCATAATTTGGCCCAAGATGAACACAAGGAAGATGTTATAGCTATAATTGAAATTGCTTCTAAGCCGTAGGCTACACACGCAACCATACAGCTTCATCGTCCCCTACATGATAATTGTATTGGTTTGCGTGGTGGCCTAGGTTCTGCAAGGAAAAAAGGTCAGAAGCGTTTGTTTACAAATATTGATAGGCCCTTTTCTAATGTTGGTTGAGAAATGAACTCGTCTCCCTCACGCAGCTGTTTCTATTACAGCTGTTACATCTTCCTTATAGTACTTTCACACTACAACCTATATTACGTGATATAGAGTATCACAGTATGCCATGTACATTAACAATTTCCAGTGAAAACTAGATGTATAGTTGCTCTATATCACGTAATATAAGCTGTAGTGTGAACGTAAGCTCCAACCGGAGTTATTCTCAGAATAAATCCCTATTGGCAACCTGTTTGGAGGTTATGTATCGTGAGTTTCGACAAAGTAAATGGTAGTTCATGGTAGACAATGTTAAACATTTCATTCAACATTAGATTTTCACCAGAAACATTGTTGGAGAAGCGGAAATTAGGTTCCATTTAGATTTTTGCAATTCACGAAACAAAACTTCCGTGCAGGTTGCCAATTGTAAAGGTTCGGCAGTTATGCTGTCGACAGTAAAGACCATTTTCAAGCATACCTTTTAGAAATTATCAAAACAGGAACGGTTTAAAAGTTGAAGCTTAAGCTATAAGGTAACAATGTTGAAATCTTCAATGTTTTTGTTCGTTTGGAACTGTCGTTAGTCGAACAAAATAATCCGTTATATAGGAGATTTTGCTGGAGATTGAATTTTTGTACCCATGATGTTTTGAAAATTCTAGTAACATTTCATCAACAATGTCAAAAAAATTAAAAATTGATTTGAAGCAAATTGTAAAATATGTTTCTTACCAGTTAAATCATTTGACTTGACCAAGGACCGGAAATCAAAGGGGACTGAATAAAACTTTATGTCACTTAATCAAAAGCAAATAAAGGTAGATGCCGCTTCAGTTGCCTTTGTTTACAGATGAACTAGGATTGGGCGATTATGAATTGATCTTAACGAGATCTATCCTTTTGATGTCGATTATCGATTTGTTAAATCGACCCAACGACCCTCAGAAAAATCGGAAGGAACATCTTTTGTTTTGATCTTTTCTATCTTCGGTTAACGAAACATAATTGAAACGTTATTTGGCAAATGGAAAATGGGAGACAGAATAATCAATTTGCAAAAATATCGTATTAAAAAATTTAGAGTAAATTGAGGCTGAAGATGCTTATTTTTCTTTGGCCCGTTGTGGTGGCAATATTTGTGTAGGTAAAATGTAAATATGCTGTGAAAACTTCATGCTGCACCCATAAAAAAATTTGCAAAAAAATGTAGTGAAAATTGTCATTTTTTACACACTAGTCAATGCGGTCATTGTTCCATTTCAATAAACTACTCATGAAAAATCATGAAGTTTGCGCCATCGAAAAGTAGAGTATTTAACAAACAACATGTTGCCGTCGAAAGGCATGTTTTGGCGAGAATCTGTATTTGTCTCCTCCTGAAGGGTTCCCACAAGGCATCCGGACTGTTTCGGAATGGTCAATATGGTCACTGATTCATTTCAAGGCTAGAAGTAGACTATTCATGAAAAATAATGAAATTTGAGTCGTCAAAAAGCATGCTTCGACAGATATCCGTATTTGTCCCCTCCTAAACGGTTCCTTCGGGTCATCCGGATTGTCCCGGAATGGCCAATATATATATATTGGTTCATTTCTAGCCTAAAAGTACACTGCATATAAAAAATCATGAAGTTTTAGCCGTCGAAAGGCGTGTTTCCGCTAAAAACTGTATTTGTCCTGTCCTAAACGATTCCTTCGGGTCATCCTGGAATGGTCAATATGGCTATTGGTTCATTTCAAGGCTAGAAGTAGACTATTTATGAAAAATCATGAAGTTTGAGTCGTCGGAAGGCATGTTCCGATAGAAATCCGTATTTGTCCCCTCCTAAACAGTTCCTTCGGGTCATCCGGATTGTCCCGGAATGGCCAATATATATATTGGGCTAGATGTAGACTAGATGTAGACTACTTATAAAAAATCATGAAGTTTGAGCCGTCGAAAGGCACGTTTCGGCGAAAATCCGCATTTGTCTATTCCTGAAGGGTTCCCCGAGGCATCCGGATTGTCCCGGAATGGTCAATATAGTCATTGGTCCATTTCAAGGCTAGAAGTAGATTATTCTTGAATAATCATGAAGTTTGAGCCGTCGAAAAGCATGTTACGATTGAAATTTTGTGTTGTCGCGCCTCACGGATCGTGACAAACCATTCCCTCTTCCGGCACAGATTCTTTGTGGCCAATTGAATTAAAAAGAGCAGTACTCACCAGAAACTAAAAATTGGGTCTTATATAAGCATTTTGACTGCAAAGACTTAAAATTTGGTCATATAAATTTTCCGCAATGTGAATTTAAAATCCGGGTCAATATGACCCGAAACACCTTATTCGTAACTTTTTTCAACCCTTCAGAAATGTCAAAAAAGTTGGGTTCGATGCAGAAACGTAACTTCCTATGATTTAGCGAAAGTCAAGAAAATTCAAACGTCTAACGTCAAACGTCTTATTTTTGAAAGTTATAGCATTTTCAAAATCTATTCCGGGTCATATTGACCCCGATACCTAAAGAAGGTTAAACCGTTTTTTTAGATAATTAGTCCTTTGTTCAAATTTGACGATTTCAGTATATTTTAAGAAATTGTAGGAATTATTAAAATACACATTTTTGCTGAACACACCAACGCTCTTTAGTGACCACATTTTGAAATATGGTGATTGAAGTGTCTGTGTGACGTCATAATCAATCGCCTCAAAAAGGGTGAGCGGGTCCTGGCAGGGTCTAAAACAGATTTTATTTGAAAGATTAACTTATGAACTGGTATTCCTGAAATTTTTTGCGTTGGGTACTGAAGGGTACCTAGTAAATCCTCAGCTTTAAGTAGTACAGGTTATAATCCAATTTATATTTCGCATGTGACGTAATATTCAACAAACTAAAAAAAATATATGCAGGTCTGGCGGAGGTCTCAAATTGATTGTATTTGTAAAAATATCTTATGAACTAGTAATCCTAAAATTTTCAGCGTTGGGTACCAAAGGGTACCTAGTAAATCCTTAGTTTTAATTGGTATGAAATATGTATAGTATGTGACTCAATGCTCAACAAACTGAAAGAACGCTGGTCCTGGCGCGGTCTCAAACCGATTGTATTCGAAAGGTTATCTAATGAACTAGTACTTCTGAAATTTTCAGCGTTGGGCACTGAAGGGTACCCCGAAAAATCTATGTTAGAAATAATACTAGTTATTAGTCAATTAATATGCGGATGTGGCATAATATTCAACGAATTAGAAGTTGAGTGGCCCGTTGTACTCTGTGAGGTAAGGGACGTGGGGAGGGTATCAGAGGGAAGGGACGTGGGGAGGGTATCAGAAATCGAGACGAGACATATATTTCGAAGAGTTTTTCAAAAAAACCTATTTGATTTTTATTACATGTTTCAATAAAAAATCAGATAAGTTTTTGACAAATTTTCCTAGATATGAAGTCAAAATACGAGAGAAGGAATAAGATCTAAAACGGGTTCAAACTGTTTTTTTTTTGCAAATCCTGAGTTGACGGCTTCCATCACTGCACAGTGGACCAGAATGTGAATTTAGCTGGAAGGATACATTTTCAGCCGAAGTTTGAAGTTTTGGAGCAAAATTGTCTTACACAAAGTTGTTTCTCATAACAAGGCGCTTCTTTTTGGTGTGAATGAAAACTAGGGTGGTATCAGAGAATTAAACTAAAAATCTAACTTTTTTATTTGTAGAATTGAAGGCATATATTATTCGGAAAAGTTGTAGAATAAATAATTTCAAGCGACTTTGATAATATATTCTTTTCTGTATCTTTTGATATGACTGAATTAGAGCATTTTTTCCGGTGTCCCTACAGAAAAAAAAACAGTTTTTCCTGTAACATTTTTATTTCAAATTTGCCAACAACGTTGTCTTTGGATAATTTTTATAACTTAAAGGATGCCTGAAAACCGAAGATAGTTGATTTTTTAAATTGAATAAAACACATTTGAAAATTTTATAAGAAAATCTATAATTACTCGCTAACGGTAAGAGACTTCGGCAAGATTTGTTCGTCAAAACTATTTATCTTTTTAAGAATAATGTATGCCTTTAATTCTGCAAATAAAAAAGTTTGAATTTTGGTTCCTCTGAAAATAAGGACCACCTAGTTTTCATTCACACCAAAGAAGCGCCTTGTTATTAAATACAGCTTTGTGCATGACAATTTTGCTCCAAAATTCAAACTTCGGCTGAAAATGTAATTCGCTTTCTGGACCACTATGCACTGGTATAAAAGTAGAATTAATTGCGAACTATGCTAACATAGAGGTGTTCAAAATATACTGCTTTGAAACTGCAAAATGATATGTTTAAAATAATGGTTGCTATTACATGCCATCGTCAAGGGGATCGAGTACTGATTCATGGAGCCGAAATAATAAAGCAAGCTGAACTAACAACTGGAATTTTGTCCGAAGAGTCACAAGAACGCCGTAATAAAGATATTCGACGTTTTTGTGAACATCGAGCTCGTAAGATTTTTAGGTTGAAAAAAAATAAAATTGAATAAAGACTAACAAACCAGTACGTTTTATATTTTATTTGGATGGCTACAAATACGGACATATTAAAACGACTACTTGTAACTTCGGATCCATTGATTTCATCGATGCGAAAATTAAAAAAAAAAACAAAAGAATATTCGGCGAAATGGCCCAAAAATTGATTTTGAATTCAAATAAAAAATTCTCGCCACAGACGACATGAGAACAGTTGAAACTCTCAGGCGCAAACCAATCGCTTCTGCCCGGGATATTGTAAAAAGCTTTTTGACCAAAAGTTTTGTGCAAATTTTCTTTTCAATTGTTAAAAACAGGGCTAGATTACGTACTTTCAAAATCCAGAAGGCACTGAAGCATCATACGCAAATGGAGGAAAACACCCTGTTGTGTTATGAATGTTGAAACCTACACTGATAGAAAGAAACATTCAATTTTCTGCGTTGTCTAATGTACATTGTGTGTGTGTGTGTGTGTGTGTGTGTGTGTGTGTGTGTGTGTGTGTGTGTGTGTGTGTGTGTGTGTGTGTGTGTGTTTACAATCTAATTCCCACTGTCTGGCAGCGGTATTATGGATAGAATCTTCCTGCAACTGTTTCATATTTGCTGTTTACAGTTGCAAAAGCTTAAATCCGGAGATTAGAAGGTGACAGCTCTACCGCGACTCCAATAGCCCATTTCAAGAACGCAAGCATTCCGAAGCTATCTTCGTACACAATAAGCCCTGCTCAGTAGTGACATACTGAAACTTTCAATCAAGCGTATGTGCAATGCTTGATTGACGCGTATTAAGTGAGAGTTTACCTTTGATTAAATTTGGTTAAAATTGAATGAATGAAAGTATTACTTACCAATGCAAAATACTTGAAAAATATGTTAATACATAGCTTGTAACGGTAGGATATCACCCAATTATTATCCAAAGCTGCTCTAGTGTGAACGTTGCAACCTGCCACGAGCGATGCAATGTCTTTTCACGATCTGATCATACACATACGTGATACGAGTTCTTGCGTAGATCTGCTCTTTTTCAGTTTTCTAGCGCCGTTACAGACTTACTCGCAATGAAACTTAAATGCGGTTTACTACCTTCGATACCGATTATTACTCATCTAATTCCGACGAGACCGACACATTGGGCTGGATGTTGGATTACGTTGCCAGTATATAATAATCGGCTGAGAAGAAATGCTGGCTGCTGGCTGCTAGATTGTCTTCTAACTCGAATGCCGGGTGGTGTAACGCCTTTAAAGCATAGTCCTCTTTTCAACGACACACCGCCACTTTTATTCAGGTTCAAACGCATATCAATTTCACTATTTTTTCCAAAAATTAACGAAAAATAATGACAGCGAAAACATAAAACACGTCCACCCATTGCTAATACCTACTTCGATCTCTGCGTTGTCTAATGTACATTAAGGGAATTCTAGATTTGGCAGACAATCATAAGATATTTCAGGCCAGATAACGCCTGAATTTAGTCTGTTGTATGAAAGATTGCAAAAAATGTTGTATGCCGCATGTAAGGATGCAAACAGTTTCGTTGTTTATACCTCCTTTGGGTTGGAATTAAAGGAGAGAACGCGCCTGTTAATTTTTTTTCTATGTGCACAAAGCGGAATTTCAGCAGTTTGCAGGTCATCAGCTCTGCACTGCAATAGACAAGATCGATGTTCCAAAGCACCCACGGAAGCAAAAAACTTCGAAATTAGCCAAAAAATACTTGATATTGCAAACAGTTAGTACGTGCGTTATGCGAAGTGCTCCATTCGTGATGACTTCAAATATGATTGGTCAAATGTATACAGTCTGAAAGAAACGTTTAATTTTCTGCGTTATCTAATGCACATAAAGGGAATGCCAGATTTGGCAGAAACTATCCGGATATTTCATGTAAATTTTAGCCAGATAACGCCTGAATCTAGTCTGTTGTATGGAAGATTGCAAACAATTTCGTTGTTTACGCTTCCTTTAGCTTCGAAATAAACGAGGGGAAATTTTACGCGCCTCTTAAAATTTCATATATATATTTTCTGTGTACGAAAAAGAAGGTTTACAAAAACGTCTTCTTCCGTTGCTGAGGTCGCATAAAAGACCACCAATTTTTTGGCCTGACTTGACGTCATGCCAATACTCAAAACAAGCGCTGGAATGGTATAAGCGAAATGAGGTCAACTTCGTACCCATGGACCTTAATCCTTCAAACACCCCAAAGTCATACAGCCCAGGTGGCTGCATTCGATTCCCGGTTCTGTTCTATTAGTTTTTTGTTAAGAAACTCTCATGGCATAGGATATGCACTTGCCACACTTGCCCCTAATGGAATAGTGGTACCCGGCATCGGAAACTTCCAATTAGTTACTGTGGAAGTGAATTTAGAAAACTAAGTTAATAAACTAATTGTGATGGCAATATTTTGTTTTACTAGGGTCAAACCGACTATTAAGCATATTTCAAACACTGTTTGTATTTCCAATGAAGTAAACCACCATCACACTTTGTTAGTGACCCCAACAGCCTCCCTACTGCTGGTTTTATAATTTTAAAAGTGCTGACTAACAAATTATTTTTCATAACTATCACACCTGGCTGTTAAGGATAGTATAGAAAAGTAGCTATACATTTGATACGTTATTTAGCTAACCTACAAAGTGTCCGAATAATATCTGTACAACAAAATGGTGTAGCAACTATCTTCTATTGTTAAATTAAAAAATAAATATGTATTGTTTGTTAAAGCAACCTGTTTGCAAATTACAAGTTTTATTCGTTTATTTCAAAATGGCAGCCTCGTGCTGGGATGCACGCCTTCAAACGTTTCTGGAAGTTATCCACGATGGCCGCAAGTTCTTCGACAGATATTTGTTCCCAAACCTTTAAAAGAGACGTTTAGATGTTCTAGTGGTTTATGTGGTATACTGCAGGCTCTTGACTCCAAGATGGACCATACCGAATAGTCCATCGGTTCAAATCCGGTGAATTAGAAGGCCATTCATATTCGTGTATGTCGTGTATGTGTATACATGTCAAAAAGCCTATATCGGTTCATATATTTTCATTATCACGTTTTTTTTTTGCAAAATGTCGCGGATTTAGCAACGGACGTACAATTAGATTGACATGTTTATATGTCTTTATTAAGATGACTTTTAGTCTCCTGGGCTAGTTCGCCACCGAAGGTCAAAAGGCACCCAGCAAGTGTAAAACGAGTGATGTATGGTGAAATGTATGGTGAGCAGTACACTCTGCAGGATCTGACAAGAACTGTACGAATACCCGGTATATTTTGCACAATCACTCGCAGTGTATTTCGATGAATGACAAAACGCGTACGTGAAAGAGGATTCTAGAACACTGCCAGGACCTCAATTCTACATCAAATCGGTAGGGGAGAGTGTTCCAATTGCAGATGCGACTTTGCGAGGTAAAAACTAACAATTTGCACATGTGGCTTAGGACCTTCCAATAAATGCTGAAACTAACCAAAACGAGTGCGTACAGAAGCGGTTGTTTCCACTTTATCGGAAGCATGAGATTCCCTCTTCTCTTCCACCAGCCTCCATACTAGTAGTTTAAATCGGGTCAACTCGGCTTTAAAGGGTTATATGTTTCTTTTTGTTTTTCGGATGAAGTAATCACAAGTTGTGAATGGCCCTACAGCATCCTTATTGTTGATTTAAATCGTCTCAAATCGACTTAAACTGCTTGCTTTCACAATGATGTAGACTTCCATAGCACGTTGTGAATGGACTCAATAGCATCCTTACTGTTGGTAAAAATTAGGAACTAATATTTAGTTATACGTTTCTGCACGTCCTTAACCTAACCTAATGGAAAACTATTTTAAAACAATGTGGGGTGTAGCTCATCGAATCTTCCTGTCCACTTCTGAGAATCTTGTTATGACGTACCAGGTGGTTACACACCGATGCGATCAGTTGAGCGGATTGGAGATAATGAAATCATTGGGTCCCCGGTTGGTAAGAAACAGATGCCGTAGAAGCATAAAGTTGCCAGAAGGCTTGAAACAGATGCCGTACAAGCATAAAGTTGCCAGAAGGCACGAAATGCTTCTAAAGACTTTAATTTCGAATTAAACCTTGCCGTTTTATCCCTGATATAACCCACCACCAAGTCTTAGGAGGGATAGGGGATAAAAGGAACGATGCGGCCGTTCAGATTCCGTTGGACTCCATGTCATGCGGTTGGAGAAAGAGAGAGATAGTCAGGGTAAACGGGTTACCTTGGATATCGGAACTTCACCATGCTTCAGCACCTGTTGTATTTAGGATCTCGACGTTCCTCGTTCTCGCCTACGGCCCCATGACGCATCGAATATTGGCCCTAACAAGCGGGGCCGAATCCTCCGGACCTTGATAGAGCCTCACCTCCAAAACGTTGGTTATTGCTGGCAGGTGGCGTGTGGCGCGGCAATGTCTATGGCTTACCGGCCACCAGCACGGAACTCGTCTAGTTCGCAATGGTCTAGGAAACACGACGTGCTTGGTTATCACAACGTCCGGTTCTGGAATCCTCCGGAAAACGACCACCGACCGTGATTGTTAGATTTTCTGGCCTAGTTAATACCAATGGCGCTGCCTGGAATCGAAACCAGAACGATTGTGGTGAGATGCAACCACGCATACTACTACACCACCGGTTCTGTCGGTATAAATCGATCCAAAATGGCTCTCAAGCATTAATATAAATTTTCTTATGTTTCTAATGGAAAAGTACCATCATCTTTTGCGAATGGACTCAAAAGCATCCTTACTACCCCACTACACAGAAAAAAATAACGACTTTTAGCAGGCGCGTAAGATTTCCCCTCGTTTGATTCCGAGCCAAAGGAAGCGTAAGCTACGAAATTGTATGCATTTTTTTATGAGCCATACAACAACGTTTGCAATCATCCATGCAACAGACTAGATTCAGGCGTAATCTATGTTCAATTTACTCGGAATATACCAGTAATTTCTGCAAAATCTAGCATTCACTTTATGTGCATTAGATGAAACAGAAAATTAAATGTTTCTTTCTATCTGTGTAGCACACTCGTTGCTATTCAGTTGAGATAACATGAAAATGACTTGCTAAGTCGTAATCAAGTTACTACACTAAAAATGGTCGTAGTGTGCCCTTGGGTATAGGTTTAAATCAAAAATCGCTACTAATAGTTTAATATTTACTAGACGTCATATTAAGTACGCAATCCTTACCCAACATCCAAGTGATTTTTCTTAGAAATTCCTTTGTCATAGTTTGAGATAGTTTCACACATTGAGGATGTATGGAAATTTATAGATTAATAGTTTTAGAAGTTTTCAACTTTTTCATTGCTTAATTCTATTTTTGCATTTAATTTTTGGTTAAATTGCATTTTACAAAACTTTGAAAGAAGATTTTAATCCATCCGCGGGAATTGCTTTTTGTGATTCTTGCCTGCAATTTTTCTTGAAGTTTGAATTTTATCTATGAAAATTTTTAAATTTTTTATTCCAACTTCGGATTTTAAGGCTTGACAATCATTAAAATATCTTGAGTTTCAAATTCAAAGAGTGTATTTTAGTTTTGTCGTGAAAACTCTCAGTTTCTGCATTGCTGCCATCCCTAATTTTAATGGCTCGATAATTTGGCTTTATCTTTATTTGTTGTCTTTATTTGAGGCAGGGAAAACCCCGTTTGAGTTGAGCTGCAGCTGTGAGCTCTTTGTCAATTGGCCCAAAAACCTCCTCTTCTTTTCGTATCAACAGAATGTTACATGGCTTGTTTAAGAAAATTCAAATTATTAGTCGTTCCTTGAACATCAACGTACTTCTCAAATCAACAAGTCCCACCATACTGTACTGTATATGGTTTCTATCTGAATGTGTTTCTCCATCCGTTTTCTTTTTAAATTATCTCCTTCAAAGATTTTTGTTCTACTGTAGATATATACACGCATGTGAATAAATAAGGCTTGTTCGCGACAAAATCTGGGCATCCCTAGAAATACTTCATCAGCGCGTGAAATATTTTGCAGACTGAACGTATGTCTGTTCGTTGTTTAAAATCAATTAGTGATTCTACCAGCTCTTAGATCGAAGATGGCGTCGAAAGAAGAGCAAGTGCGATAAGCAATTGTGTGCTGTCGCAATGAAAATCCGGATCTGTCAGTAGGGAAACTTGCAAAAAAGCTTGGTTTTCCTGCAAGCACTGTCCATAACGTTCTTAAATCTTTTGATACACGTCTGACAACAGCCAGGAACCAGGAAGGTTGGAAGCGGAACAAAAACGGGTCTCAGGAACCACTAGAAGGACGCGAAGGTCAAGCAAATATTGCAGAAGATACCGGATCTTTCAGTAGGTGTGGCTAGAAAAATAAAAATGTTCCCAACTTTCGTGCATACTTCCAAGCACTGACAAGGTGTGAAGTTGTTCAAGGTGAAAACTGTACCGAACCGTAATGATGAACAGAATGTGACGTCTAAAACCCAGGCTCGCAAGTTGCATCACGAATATTTGACGAAGTTTTCTTGTGTGATAATGGACGATGAATTTTATGCGCTGGAACACTTTAAGCAGCTTCTAGGAATGTCTTATTATGTTGCCATGCAACGGAACGACGTAGAGGAGCATTTCAGGACGAAGAAAAAGGCCAAGTTTCCCAAAAAATATTTGATTTGGCAGGCAATATGCAGCTGCGTTCGAGCAAGCCAAAGCTTTATCACTACCGGAACGGTAAACTAGGAAATATACCGTGAAGAATGCCTAAAGAAGCGATTGTTACCATTCCTACGCAGCCATGATGCTCCCTTGCTATGTTGGCCTGATTTAGCATCTTGTCACTACGCTAAAGATGTTTTGGAATGGTATAACGCGAATGGAGTCCATGTTGTACCGAAAGAGGTGAATCCACCAAACGGCCCGGAGTTGCAACCTATCGAGCGGTATTGACCTTTCGTGAAGAGAGAACTCTCTCAGTATAAACAACACGCTACAACTTAAGAATAATTCCGAAAATCTTGGACAAAAGCAGCCAAATCAGTTGCAGAGAAGTCTGCACAAACCCTAATGGCTGGAGTAAACTCAAAAGTTCGTAGTTTCTTCATGCGGCCTAATTAAGTAACTGTAGTAAGTTTTAAGATGACTAATAATGCAAAATTAAATGAATAAAAAATGCATCTTGATTGAACTAACAGCAAATTTGTTCTATTCCAAATTTAATCTGTCCAGATTTTGTCGCGACCAAG